>NNCF01127001.1:1875484-1925974 GCA_002313205.1 Laupala kohalensis
AATGTGCGCAGACAGAACGAGAAACGTACATAACAAGGTATATGAAATAATATACATGGTCATTCTGTCATAGGTCTCCTAGTGATGATTGAAACAATTCCTGATAGGACATAAATCAATGTAGATTACTCACATGCAGTACATGCATAAAGTCCGTGGAAATCTGAGAAAGTCACTGAATAATAACACTTGGCCCGAATAATAATTTGGCGAGTAAATAGTTCTGACGCCAAGTTGAACTTAGCACCGATTTTAAACGTTGATAGTGTACGTGGGCATTGATAAACCGTACTAAAACGCGATGTCACTCCCGTGAGGAAGAGCGGTAGACTGATGTCACTCGTAGTGAAGAGCGGTAGACTGATATTCTAGTTTCTCAATCAACAAGTCCCGTTGCTAGGTTCTAACAGTCGACCAGGTCTCCTTATAATGATGGGAGTGAAGTTCGTAGAAGTTGGCTTTGGTTACTATTAGTGAATGTCATTATGTAGGGTGTCGCTATATATCCAATATTCCCTTGATATTAATTGACCATATATGTAGAGTGAAAAATGCTAAAGAAGTTAAAAAATACTGAATTTTCTTTTTGATATATTGATTGAGATGTTTACTTCCTGATGAAAGATGTAAATATATTAAAGAGTTAAAATTTTAAGGTTCCAGGCGTAAACATATTACTGAAATTGGTGTTGCGTTGTAAAAGAACCTAAAAGAATTTCGTATTCACTGTGTCTTTCTTTCACTATATTTGCTCTGTACTCAATCCTGGAATGTAAATTAGTAAAATATTCTCAATAAAGATGCATGTAGTATTGTCAATGACGATCTTCAAAATTATAAAAGAAACCGTCAAAACAGTATCTTTAGGTTTAAACATACACATTCCAAAGTTCATCAGTATCTATTTTTCAGCCTACGTCAATTGCTCTTTCTTGGGAGGCGAATTTTCAGTTCCTCATTTTCGTGTTAGAGAGTGATCGATGTGTTTACGTATTCATGCTGATAAATTCCCCTCACTTCCGGGACGCCTCTCGGTTTTTTACAGAGCTCTGACATTCATATTCATTGCAAAGTCTGAACTCACTGCCTCGGGCGAGACCCACCAAAATCTTATTGAAGCTTCACCTTTCTTGTCAGCTTCCTGTGACGTGAATTTGCCATGCATAATCCATCACTTCATTTCTGTGTCAATGAGTTGATTTCGTGGGTTTAAAATGAGTTATATAACATTAAAAAATACGCCTTTAATGGAGATGAAGAATTAGTTATAATTATTAAAAATAGTATGAGTAGTGATCTCAATACCAGTACATGTTATTAGTACTGTATATATAAAAAATATTTTAATTTAAATGTTATGTTTTATGCATTATTTATTTAGAGAATTATTAAATCCCCGTTCCCAACAGAGTCATTTCATGGCATACTTATTTCGATATTTCTTCACAATTGTTTTCTCTGTGTGCCTGCCAAGGCAGAGGTGCTGAATCAATGACGTTCACCTTTTAAAGGAACTATTTCACGCATTTATGATACTTCTCGTAAATCGAGGAAGAAAAATTAAATTTGCCCTAGCGAGATTTCAGTTCTCAATTTTCCAGTTCCTCTTCCTCACACTTGTTAAATTGACATTAAATGTAAAGGGGATGCGGTCTAAGAGCCAAAATCTTATTTTTACGGGAGACTCATAAAACTGATCAAATGCCTTAATTAATTACCAAAATTTATGAAAAAAATCATAATAGATTATTTGTTTAATGTAAAAAAAGAGTTGATGCTTTTTTCAAATAAAATTTTATCCAAATTTAAGGTTTTCTGTTGAAACCGTAAGTGAAAAATAATTAAAAGTTTGAGAGATGTTCTTTTTATACCGTTGCTTATGGCAAATAATTAAAAATAGAGAATATTCGAAGCGATATCTGTGACTTCCAAAAACACACCAAATACTACGAACAGTACCCAAAAGATAATTTATGTCACGTTTGAAAACCATCATTTAGCTTCGCGTTGCGAAAAAGTATTGAAAAAATAGTGAAGAAATATATTATAATATGAATAATTCCAAGAGTGTTATTGTAAAACGCACGTTATCATTTCTACGCCGTGTAAGGCCACGATGTCTTTTGACCGTCATAGAAGTTAATCTTTAACCGAAGACACTTAGACCGATAATACGAACTTTGCAGAAACAATTTCATGAAAAACAAACTGTTTTTGACAATTAGAACATTTTCCATTTACATGCCTCAATTGAACGCATTCAATTTTCCGTAATTTCGTCAGTGACAAACTCATCATCAAAATCCACAATTATGTAGTCTACAGCTATGCTCCAGGAAGCGGAAACTTGGCATAAAATGAGATTATACAATACCAAAAAAAAGAAACTGAGGGAAATACAAAGTTACATTTTTACATTAATTACTCCTTTTGAATACCTGATGATTTACTACTAATAGAAAAAAATGGTACAAGACAAAATATGGAATTACTGTTTAATTTTAAAACAAATGCTTTTGATTTTAAATAAAAACATTTAAAACTGCTAAGTTTAAAGATAAAATCACTGTAATATTTAGGAACAAACTTAACATTATTGTGTTTTTATATAGAGAAATTATGTTTCTAATGTTCTTCATAAATATCTGTCCACCTCCATAATTAATTTTTACTTAGTACCTGCACCTCTAAATTTCTGTGCTTTTCACGATTAACCTAATTGATAATCATACTTATTTTGCAGGAATAATTTTCAAATAATGAAATAATTTCACAATGTTAAGAAACAAATATTTCATAATGTCGATTTATTAAAGTTTTATTAAGTTCATTATAATAGAATGACACAAATAAATTTGAAATAGATCTATTCCATACTGCTTTATCGACGCATTTCCCACTTACGATAATAATAATACCTGGGTGACCACGCTTTGCTCGGACGGCTCACAAAATGGTCACATTATTTTCAATCAATCGTAAAAAAATTTAATACTCCTTTCTTCTAAGCGTTGTTGCCTTTGTTCATCATTTCTTGGCCTCATGTTTCGATTCCACGCAGTCGTAAATTTTCCAAACGCTAACTTCGTTGCTGTGCATTTACTTCAGCTATTCGCTGACTTCCTATTCGTTTATAATTTGCCAACAATTTTAAATACGTCAGGATCAGTGATGCATGGAGTAGGGGCATGTGAAGGTCTTGAACGCGTACGCTACCGGTTTTTTGTTCGTGGTGCTGCCCTTGGTGGCACCAATACACACTTTACATACATAGTTTTGGTATGCGCTGTTCCGGAATTTTCACCAAATTGGTTGCTAGCCCTTTGGATTTCTGGGGTAAAAATCCTCTTATATACCTATTTTGGTGAAAATTCGTAGAGCCGTTTACGACAATTTCTCGTTTAAGAGTGTTAGATATCAGAGGTAACGATGTGGTATATATTTTGCAAATAATTTAGTACGATGTGTGTTCCTATACCCAAATTATTGATGGAATACATTGAGAGCACAGTTTCCTCATAATCAGAAACCACTTAAATAGTGACATATAGTTATTATTTCACTTTATATTATTAAAATATATTTTGTGTTTCTCTTGATCTGAAAACTAATTCCTTAGTTGTAACAAACCATTATAGGGTTCTCATAGCTTTCTTTCTATATTTATTTGCATGTAATTACTACTCTTGTTGATTGTATCACTTAGTCATTTACACTGAACGATATTCAATATTTTTGTCGTATTAACTACTTTTCTTAATGCACCTATTGACTTCACGTAGTTTTCAAACAACTAATGTTTTTACGCTGTTGCTAAATAGCCTCCTTATTTTGAATGGTCAACAAATCTAATATCTTCTATACTTTACAGTAGGAGTATTTAGCCCTTTCTACGTCAAGTTTGTCAAATCCAATAAATCTGTTCTTGAAGAATATTCAAGAATTAAATATTCAGGTATAAAACTAGAACCAAAATATTGGATAAACAAGCACTTTGGTACCTCAACAAATGTTAGAATTACTTCTAGTGGACCCAATATAGGGGAATAATTGTCTCTAAAACAACAACAAATACATGTGTCGGGGAAGATTTTTATTGCTTCGCAAGCCTCTGCATGTAGGCTTGCTTCGCAGTAAGATTTCCTCCTCTCCAAAATAAATACTCAAAGGTTCAAATAGAACGAGGTTTATTTCGTAAACAAAGTCGTCGTAAAGTAAACAAAGAATTGCACGAGACGACGAACGACAGGCGTTGAAAGTTCAATGTGAATTTGTGCCTCGTTCGTGTAACTCACGACTGACTTCAGGTGAGTCGGTGGTCGAGAGTAAGGAGTTTCCTTCTTCGTCGTCTGGTGGCACCGCTGGTTATGTCTAGTTGTAGCTAGTCGACGAAGTGTAATGTTCGGGAGCGTGATGGCGCCTCCGGTTGAAGTTACCTTCGTGTCCCGGAGCGGGTCCTAGGGTTGGCCGCGAGGTGGCGCTTCGTGATGATGCTTTTCCGTTGTCGTGGTGGTTGAAATTGTTCTGTCACTGGTTTCGGAGATAGAATTTCTTCAGTACCTGGTGCGCGGAATCGTTCTGTCATAAGTTTCAACTTAGACGATTTCCTGAGCTCGGAAAATAATTCAGTCACAGGTTTTGAAGATAGAATTTCTTCAGTACTTGATGTGTGAAATTGTTCTGTCACAAGTTTCAACTTACAAATTATTTCTGAGGAGCTAAACTTCTTGTGAGAGCTTATCGGATAACGATATGAACACCTCAAGAGTTTTCGGCCGAATGATTTCATCATTGCCTGTATCTATGAGCAAAACAATGACAGTTGACGATCAGGGGCGACACAACAATATGTCGAGGTTCGTCTATTAAGATTCTCTAGAAATTTCTTAACAAACTGGACTGAGTTCTCGAATATTCTCGAGTATTACGGAAGTTTCTCGAGGATTTCGAAGCGTTTCGAAAGGTGATTGAGGCGTCTCTCTGCTGCATGGAATCGCAATTGAGGCGTCTCTTTTGTTGCATGGAATCTTCTAATATTTACAATGTTAGGATTCTTTGGCGTCGTATGTTGAGACTCTCTTGTACAAAGAGTGATATCGCCTTGGAAACTAGCAAACAACATGGCTATCATGTAACTTTTGTGAGTTGGTCTCATGGGGTAGATTCATCATACGTATTTAGGTATGTATTTCTCTGTATATGTAGGAATGTGTTCCTACACATGATTATCACTTATACAGTTTAAAATTCAGGAATAATTCCAGATATTTAAACATGTTAAAAATGTTTCGTTTTTGTTCATCAGCTATCGTTAGTTAGTTTAATTGTTTGACTCCCAGAAATATCGTTTTCTACCAACGTGACCCTCGGAAAAACGAAAATAATGAAAATCCAATCTGCAAGACTACATATATGGAGTTAGTTTTATCCCACGTCAAAAGCATACAGACAGGAAAAATTTGTGGAAGCATGAGGAAATTTTTAATTTTTTTTTTTAGAGTTTAACTTTGCTTCTTAAACAAAGAAATGTAAAAAGATGTTTGAATAAGCCATAAATTTTTCAGTTATAACCAAAACTTAAAAGTTGTGTATCACATAATTTCTTGTAAAATTTATACTTTTTTGTAATATTACCGAAATGTTCAAAACCGTAAAATAATATTTTAATGAAATAATTTCTTAATAATTACACATTGTTTCCATTCTTCTTTCGTGCTGGTATCTCATTAAACAAATTACTTTTTTCCCGACCCTTTGAAATATCCTAGTTGAAAATGTTGAAATGACCTAGTTGTTGTCGAGCCCTAAAGTCCGAGTAATACGAGTAATTTCAGCAGAACAAAATCATTCCCAATCTCTTACACGAGTAGATGCAAGCTAAAGAGCTCCGATATATAATTTTCAGAATTGGTGCCATACTTCATCAAATTCGTCAAATAGTGTACAATTATTAGTTAAAGTTATTAGTTATGTTTGTGCAAAAATATGGGTAAAATCGCCCCACATTCGCTAATGAAAAATGGATACTAAACGGCGACGACATTAGCAACCTTAGAGATCGTAGTTAAGCGGGGAAAATGAAAGTTGTACAGTCTACAGTAAGTGCTAATAATTAGAAGAAAGACCAAGGAATATGTGTGAGAAATTTGGAAAATATTTTATGCGGGATAACCAGCGAAATAAAATTTACAAATTTACGTAAACAACTTGGACCATATATTGCCAATTGTAATATGGAATTTGTGTGGTAAAATGAGCATGGACGACGTCTATTACGCAGCAGTGGCTTGTATCATTAGTACAATTCATGTAGAAAGCAAAAGAAGTAGGTTGCTCGCTTCAATAGATTAAAATATAGAAAAAAACTTATTTCGCAATATTTGATGCACGGTCATATGCTGTGTTATGATAGTCCATGAAATAAATAGTATATTAGTTGACTCTCCTGTAAAAAGTATAACCTGAGAGACAAGAGGTTTAATTAACATACGATACCCACTCAAAACTGGGGAAGGCGTTGGCGCAACCTAACGGAGAAACTTAGATCTATATATGTGGAAAAAAAAGAATAATTTTTTATCTCGTGAATAATTATCGATACGTACACCATTTTCTACATGGTTTTAGAGAAGAGAGACACAAGGCTTTGTTCTAAAAAAACTCTTAGTGATAAATAGGAGACGCCATATTAGCAAATAATAACTTCCAGGGAAACGTTCATTTTTGAATAGTTAGCTATATCACCTAAACGGGTAGACCAATTTGCATGGAAGTAACAAGTATAAAAACATTAAACTAGTCAAACAAATTAAATAAGGAAATTAATTGTAAATAATAATAATATATTTGGAGAAATAGAAAAGAAAACAGAACAAATTGAAAAATAACATTGGGGATATGAAACATATTTGGCTCCACTATCCACTTACATAATACTAATTCAGAAAACCTATGCACTTCAGGATATATGATGTAGCAAAATATAATACATGATATAATTAGTAATAATAGTTGGAATTGCTCTACAACACCTCATAACAGAATCATAGCGGAAAGAAGAAGCATGTTAGGAATAATGGAAGGAAACAAGGAATACAGAGGAGCTAGATCAACTGTACCACAAGGTAGCTCTTACTCTACCACAAAAGATGATACTGATATAATTGCATCACGTACAAGGAACTACAAGAAATCAGGGCAAGTCGATAAGAAATGTATTAGGTACATATACGAGGATTTACAGCACACATTTGATGTCGACACATTTACGAAATTTCCAGGAAAATATCAGCAGAAGATTAAAGACGGAGTCAAGGAGATGTGGAAACAATTTGAGCATGCTAGGAAAGAACAGATACGTTATGAGAACAGATAAAAGAGTCAACAACGTTAAATAAAATTTTGTTTGGGCAAGGAGGAAGAATGCAGTGGAAAATATTGATGGCCTAGGTGCAGTGATGGAAGAAAGAATAATATCAGTGGTCGATGATCGTAGGAATATGCTACAGGGAAGGTTAAAAAATAATACAGGAGAGGTGGGTAAGACAATATTCGAGGAGTTAAAACAACTAGCTGAACAACAGAAGCAATTAGAAATTAATACAGATAAAAAAAGAGAACTACATAGTCACGTAAAAGAATTGCAGATGGAAATGAGGGGGGCTAAAGAAATTATACAGCAAGCGGTACATAACTTGACTAGGGAAAAGGCTGATGCTGAAGCAATGCTCAATACAAATAAGAGACAAATAAACGGCAGCAGTGAGTAGAAAGCCTAAAACAAATGGGAAAAGATGAAACTGATAGTGAAGAAAGAGGAAGAGGAATTAGGAAGTAATGAATATGAATTAAAACAGTTATTAAAGAAGAAAAGGCGGTTGTGATAGATAATTAGCGAGTGACAAGGAATATACCATTATTAATTCAGATTGAAAAACCGGGAAGCTATGATAGGTTAAAAGAAATGTTGCATGAAAGTGAAAATTTAGTTGAAAAAGAAGTTAAGAAAATAGATCCGAAAATTATAGCCTATAATGTAGATAGAATATCGGAGGAAGAGTTCATTGAGCAGTTCAAATTAAAGAATATATGCGAAGTGAAAGAAAGTGAGTGTGAAGATAATAAAGAAATTAGGGAAGTGTACATGGCGTTCACAGTATTGGGTTATTGAGGTCAATACAGATTGGTATAACGAGATAATAACAAATGGGAAAATTTACATAGGTCATAAGTCATATGAAGTAGAAAATTATATAGAGCCTTTGCGCTGCTACAAATGTATGCGCTTTGGACATCTAGCAAAACATTGTCGGGATGATAATACAACATGTAGTGAACAGGGACATGGTTATGAGAATTGCACACGAAAAGACCAGACTGAAAGATGTGCTAATTGTATAAGAAAGGGATGGAATTGAGACCATGGGGTACGCAGTAAAGAATGTGCTGAATATAAAATAATTCGAGGAATAATGATAATACGAACTAATTATTGAAATGAATTTAGTGAGGAAGAATTTACAGAGAGGACTGATTGGAATGTGTGAACTCACAAAATACATGGACGATCATAGAATAGACATATCTTTATTACAGGAATCATACTCGAAATATGGAAGGTTCACAAGTATACCTTTAAGTATGCAACCGATCTATAAAATAGGTGGCAGATCAGCAATAATAGCAAGCAATTCCTAATATAGAGATATAGAAACACGCAGAATTCACCACACAATATATGCAGGTAGTGACTGTAACGATAGGGGAGATCACAATAAACGTAATAAATGTGCAACGTGATATATAGCTGTAAAAACATGAAGATATTTAAAACCGTGACGGAAATATGCAAGAAGTACAAGAATAAAGACACACACACATGAAATCTCCTCATATATATAAGGAGGTTTCAGTCTATTGAAATCTCCTCACACACACACATTATATATATATATATATATATATATATATATATATATATATATATATATATATATATAATGTGTGTGAGGAGATTTCAATAGACTGTCTTTGGTATTGGGGGACAAAATTAATACTAAGAGATGAAAAGCAATAGAGTTATTACTATTATAATATGATTTACGCGTACTTAACATATATGAAATTGAATAATTTAAATCACTCAACGGAACATCTATAATTGACTTAACGATTCAAAATAAAACACGAAACTCTACTGCAACTAGTTGGGAAGTGACAGATACAATAACCAGTGATCACCGGTCAATAACTTACAACATAGAGAAGATCGATAATACACGGTTAATACAAGAATTATAGGAGTGTAGATTGTGAAAATTGTGAGCAGTTTATAAAGGAAGAGGGAGAATATAGCGTCAGAACAGATATTATGCATATCGATAATAGGATGTTACAAGTACAAAATTAATTTTACGAATGGTGCGAACTCATTGTAAGATACAAACAGAGAGATACCGAAGTGCGTGGTGATCAAGGGATTTGAATGAAGATAAAAGAGAATTACAACGAAAGTGTAGAAAATATCAAAGATTAAAATATGGTATCGAAAAGAGACAAAAAGGGAGAGGAGAATAAATCAATTTATTAAAGTGTTATCGTAAAATGATTCGACGGAGGAAGAGGGAATTTTGGATGCAATATGTTAAAGAAAGTATAGAACATATGGGGTCTGCCGTACATTATTGGAAGGGAAAAGTTGAATAAACACATAATATGGAGGAATCCAAGTACCGGGTGGATATAGTATGAATTGGAGGTCAACTGGGGAAGCATTAATAGAGGGATTATTACATTGTGATGATAATATAATGTATGAGACTCTTCATACAGTTATGAAGTACTTGACGAGAAAGATAAGATAACAAGTGAAGTGAGCGAAGTTATTACAATGATGAAGGATGGTAAAAGCCCGGGTTATGACAAGATAACGTCAGATATGATAAAGAAAATGCATAGGAGGTATATAGGAGAGTGAACATCAATTTTCAATATGTTTAACGAATATCAATATTTTCCAAGGGCGTGGAAATGAGGAGAAATGAAGTTATTCCTTGAGCCAGGCAATACGAATGTACATACAATATAGTACCTCATACAGACCTATAACATTGTTGTTTGTTGTAGGGAAGATAATGGACAAAATAATAGAACGTGAAGTTCGGAGGGATGTAGTAAGGAAGTTAAGTAAAACGCAATATGGGTTCATGGCAGGTAGAGGAACAGAAGATGCATTCGAGGAGGTAATGAGTTTAATAAACAAAGAGGAAAAGAAATATAAATTGATAATTTTCATAGATTACAAAGGAGCTTTTGATAGTGTGAATTGGGGGATTGCACTAAAGGAATTGAAGAAGAAAAATGTTAATGAAAGACCTTACATATGGTAAAATCATATCTTGATGATAGACATGTCCTATTGCAGATAGGTAAGGATAAGATAATTTAAAAAATAGTCAAAGTATGTCCACAAGGGAGTGATCTAGGACCATTGCTGTGGAATGTCACATTAAATAACGTACTGGAGCAATTAGAAGAAACCCCCACGGTGGCATATGTGGACGACCTAATTGTCTTGGTCCCAGGAGACAGTTGGCGAGAAATAGAAACAAAAGGTGCAATAACTTTAAAATGAATCATTGAAATAAGTTCCAATATTGAATTAGATGCATCTAAGACAAAAACAACAGGACTAGTAATAGGAATGAAACATAAAGGGTAAACCAGACGCAACCCAACTGTCCAAATTGATGATTGTACGTTGACAATTAAAGAGATTATATATTTGCGAATAACACTAGATAAGAAAATAAATTACAGAAAACATTTGGAAGTGATGGGAAGAAAGATTAAAAAATAATATTTGGACTTCAGCGGGTAGGAATATCTAAACACAACTTACCAAAGAACAAATTAATACAATTGTACGAAGGGGCATTATCCCCAATATTAACTTATGGAAGTGTGGTATGGCATCATAAGATAAAGCAAAACCATTTTGAAAGAAAAATAACTAGTTATCAGAGAATGTGTCAAATTGATTCGTACGAAGAATACAGAAACATTTATACAAAAGAGTTGTTAGTATTATTAGGATTATTACCAGTATACCTCCAAATAGATAAACATGTGTTATTTCATAATATACGACGAGGGAAGGAGGTAGGAATTGATACAGATAGGTATACCAAGGATACAGTTAGATGGAAGAGAGACATAGAAATGAAAATATGGGAATGTTGGCAAATAGGATGGGAGCAATCAAAGGAGGAAGAAATTTAGAGAAACATATTCTCAAGGTAAACTATAGTGTTAAAATACATGGTTTAAACCGGCTTGAAGTGTGATAGAAGTATGATAGGAATGGCGATATGCAATATTGTTGGTGGAAAAGAGGTTGTGCTGCAGAATCAGTCTGTATATGTCAAGATGGTGAGGACAAAGTAGAACATATATTGTTCGATTGCAAATTATTTGATATAGAAAGAAGAGAATGGTATATAAAGCTCAAGAAGGAAGGGTTATATGTTTGGTCGAACTGGAGTAAAATTGATATAAAATAAAGCTCTTTATGACACGACAACAGAATATGTGGAACAAATAACATTGTGGACGAAAAAAGATAGATAGTAGATTCGTACCTACCTCCATGTTGGTTAGGGAAGAACATTTCCATAGAGAAGGCAAAATGGAACGGCTCAAACATCGGGCATATTGAAGAATAAACAAGGAAGAAAAAAATGTTATGAGAAAGGAGACAGGAAAATAAAATATTATCGAGACAAACTCCTGTTAATGGCAAGACTGCCGCGGCACTGGGAAAAATAATAAAGTAAAAAAAAAAAGATAATAATATAATCGATGAAATTAATTGAAATTTCAAAAGACTCTTGTTAAAAATTTTTGCAATTAAAATGCAGAGTATGGTTAATGTTGATGAATTACAAGAGCAGAAAAACAATTAAAATTGGCTGCTAATCAGTGGATATGAATCTTCACTAGCGTTACTGTTAATATGAAGCTTACTAATGTGTCCACCAGAGTTCAGTTGCATTACATGAGGCGGACAATCCACTGAACGTGTAATCTCTGTGACCAAATCGTAGAAGCAAAGTTATATGGAGGCTGTAAAGAACATTATTTTCAAGTACGAAAACTTGAAACTAGAAGTTAAAGGAAAACCAAATAATTCAGAGACTTAACTATGAGCTTTGTTTATAATAATGCAACACTTATAACTATAAATTAAAAAGTTTAGAAGATACAGAAAAAAACTCTCACATATCGGAGAAAACTTTACTGCTTTCTCCTTCGTAAGTAATGAAGATAATAAGGCATAGATAATATTACA
The DNA here is from genome assembly GCA_002313205.1 of Laupala kohalensis. NCBI lineage: Eukaryota > Metazoa > Arthropoda > Insecta > Orthoptera > Trigonidiidae > Laupala > Laupala kohalensis. The sequence continues at coordinate 1,887,834 of NNCF01127001.1, forward strand.
CAGATATTTTAGCGAATAAGGTCAGAGGTGCTGGTTCACATTTGGTTGTTTCCAGTGATTCTTGGCACCAAGGCATAGCAACAATGCGTCTAATGCAAACTCGATATATTTGATCATACTACTGAACATCATTTCGAAATTGCAAAAATCGTAGGGAAATCGTCCCCACAAGTTATGGATTTTTGTGGTGCTTCCTGGAGAGGCTGGTCGACAACCGAAACACGCCGCGGGAGAGTTCGATATTAGCGACATACAAAGGTTAGGGATTGCATCATCTTTGGAATACTTTGGGGTACTAATCTATAATAGTTCAAATTCGCACCATATCTCTACAGACATCCCCTAAACTCGGCACGAGTTAGAAAGTGAAATATAAGGGTCGGTACACTATCATACGATAGTCTATTGTATGATCAGGTAGCTCGTGTGAGCAGGTGGCACAACAGAAAAGGATGTTAATGAACCGTGTAATGTGTCCTAATCTATTGATGACGCCGAAAATACAGACATAGATTATTATGACAGATTACATAATATAAGCAGATACAGATCTGCTTGCGTTACGTAAGATATTGTAGGCTGTCCTAAAATGAAGCCAGATTTAGCTTAAGAAGAGACACGTGTTGTGCATCAAGTAATCTCAAAAGGGTCAGAATGTCTTCTGAGCTAGTTGCGTTTTCGGGATTTTACTCGCGTCAAGTTTTTAATTCTTCCGTAAATAATCAGTGTTGAATCCACATTACTATACTTACAGTCATGTAACTTTACTCAGGGAAAATGTAACCTGAAAAAAGCATGAACGGTAACGCACTGTGTTTATTAATATATTGTAAAGAAGTCGCAGTAAATTAAATTATTGTCTTCAACGTATTCATAGGAACTTTGTAATGGCTCTCTTGACAATCAATTATGAATTATTTTATTTATTTATTGTCAGTCAGAAAATGGCTTGATGTAGGTTCAGGGCTTGTACACAGGTCGACTCCTGGGAGCAGCACACCTGATCCCGGGTTCCCATGGTTCTATCGAGGATATCCAGCGGGAATCCCTAGTATAGGCCTCAGTTTAACTTTACAACGTTCTCACTGATTTTACGCACCTGAGATGCCTAGTAAAATTATTCATATAAAGTATGTAGGAAATTCTCAAAGATATAATGATTGTCAACAAACATTATAATGTGCAAGGAATAGTTTTTTATGAAGACAGAATTTGTTGATACTTCGTGTATATCATTTGTAAAACTTGATTCAGACAAGTTAAAAGTCTGGGACATATTCCAGTAGAGGTGTTTAGTGTTTACGTCTCTTATAGAGTGAAAACTATTAGAATCATTATGACGTTTCTCATTCGCCACATTGGCATTTCAGTAAAATATTTAGTACAATTTAAATTATGTAGCAACTTTACTTAAGGTGTGATCAACTCCACGCAATATCAAGATGACGACATCTGTTGGCGTATTTTATCCTTTGGTCTTATAGTACAGATATCACTAACATTACTATAACTATTCTATTGTAGTCATCATGGATAATGTCATGTAGGTTTTTGAAAAACATGTGAACGTGTACAACCAGTAACGTCATAACTCTTGGGCGCCACGATGAGTAAATGTTTTAGATATTATGCTTTCTACAGTGACAGAATGATCAACAGCTACGACATGACGGTGCATTAACACAAGGGAAAAGACAGATTTTCTTCAAGCAAGCCAGAGATTTGGTTTTCAGAGTGAACAACTATTGCAAGTGAGAATCATAAGAGGACTAGTCATTTTTATTTTCAAGACGCTGCCAAGAGGTTGGAGTTGACAGCAGGCACCGTGTGAACTGTAACTAGATCTAACAAATAAATTAGTCAACGAATCAAAATTATCTATGTTTGTGTCTGCGCATCTATATTCCTTTAACGAAGGAGACGACAATAACAATCTCGACATAGGCGCACAAGTGACGCCACGAGGGAGTTTACAAAGAAAAGAATTGGCCGCCTGACTGTCGAGACAGAATGACCATCAAAAGTCTCATACGCCTACAGAAGTATACGCTTGAAGCGAGCACTTAATACCATAAAATTGGCTCATACAGAAGGATATGACTTATTATACGTTTATTTTTTAAATAGGTAATTTCTGGTGTATTGAGTCGCATAGGTTTTTTGATTTGCTGATCGTAGTATTTTGCTGAGATAGAAAATAGCATGTATTTTGCCACAAAAATGTATCAGAGATTATAGATTAGTGGGTTTACATCTCGTAATTCTTCAACAAGAAGTCAGATTTTAGAAAGTAGTGGCGAATGTAGTAGATTATGTTTATCACCACCATGAGAATAAAATAGTGACGAATGTGAAACACCAATGTTGAAGCCTTAATAAGTGAGATGTTCGGAAGGCAATGCGTTTTACTCAATTTTACACATTCTGAGATCTTCATTACGTTTTGTTGAAAATAATTCAAATATTTTTGAAGTACCATGTGTCAAAGTATTTCACGAATTACATTGTAGACTGATTATATACATAAAAATACTTTTGACAAAATAAATGCAGTTAAGTTTTATTTCGTCCAAAACAAAATTTTGTGTTGAGTGTGATTTTGTACCATTAATTTGCGTAAAGTTATTCATTTTATTTTTTTACAATATGTATTACGTTTAACAAAAGATACACCACCAAATCTCTTGTTTTGAGATACGAGTGTTTATTTACGAGTAATGTGCGAAGGTAAATTACGGCGAGTACTAATAAAACAGCATTTTTTATCGATAAAAATACTGGTCGAACAGTAATACACAAAATGTAATGAAACGAGTCATGATTACGAAAATTACATCCGGATCTGTAAATTATCACGTGAAAGCAATATGAAAAATTCTTAAAAATCACAGTACACACTGTAATAATTACAGTACTGAGGTGTGATATAATTATTAGTCCTACAAGTCAACTAGGAATGAATGCTTCTCACTTGCCTCGGAAGTTCAGCTAAAAATAACTTGAAATTTTCCAACGGAAAAAAGTGTTGGATAGTTGTGGCCTCTATTAATGTAATTAGAAATAAGGATAATGAATTAATTAGGAAATGAGTATCTAATTTCTTAGAATTAAATTGTATACAGACCTATAGGTATTTCATATTCTGCAAATATACAAATCGTATCAGCGCCGTGCAAAAATACTAGACAGAGACCTGATGTTCTCATGTGATATCGTTTTATAATGACTGCAACTCAAAAAATATTCTTAAGTCATTTATAACGATTGTATTTATAATACAATCGCCACCACTATTTGACGTTGCCATTGAATTTTTTCTTCTGATAGTTTTCGAAAATTCCTTTGGATTCAGTAGCTAGAGTACTATACACTCTAGTAATAACCACCCGCACCATTTCGAAGTATTTTAATCTTTGAGATGAGGTGAGAGGAAGGAATATTTATTGAAAGGAAGAAGTCCGAAATGTGGTGTCATTGTTAAAAACGTAATCTTACACAATACCGCTTTTAGTAGATATACAACTTAGCGAATGTGGTATACGATGTTACCAAAATTAGTTTTCTGTAAAATTTCATTAATTTTTTCCAACCCGTACTAATTGGGGCGTTAGCTTGCTCTTGTTTGGAAAACTTCGGATTATCCGAATGATTTAAACTCTTAGTATTGAAATAATTAATGTATACAATCATAATTAAATTAAAATGATTCTTCCGACGTTTTTTCTGCTTTGATGGTTTGTTTCTTTTTTTCTATGGAATTGTTTTATTTCTTTAGGTTGTTAATTTATTTTCATTTTGTTACCAAGATAAATCAAAACTGTTTGTTTGTAAACTATATTCACCTGATGATGGCAGTAATTAACTGCTGTAACTTAGTGATATTTAATAAAAACTTGTCTACAAACAAGGTGAGAAGGATATCTAAATTCTTAGTATTCAAATGTTACGGTTTACGTTGTACCCGGTAGAGTTGCATATGGGTGAGACGGTTGCACAGGAGTTGCTGTCTTTTTGGCTAACATTTTGTTTGTTTGTGGAATCATATACTGTATTGTAAAATAAAGGAAGGAAACTATTTTGTGAATAAATTCATTTCATAGATATTTTGTAAGGAAAATTATCTTTTTACAGGTATTCAGCATGTTGTAACTCGTAGGTTTTGATATGGCAACAAGAATCTACATCTCTCTGTTGTCATCACTTCTCGTGACCTGGAGCTAAGAACGTCAAAGAAGCCGGACTTGGAGGGGAGGGTGAAGTGGGATGAAACGACAAGAAGAGACACGGTGGGAACCTTCCAGAAGCATCCACCCGTCCTCAGCCTTTGTCATCGATTCGATACTCCACCATCTGTTTGCAATTGTATCCTCATCCTCATTAGATGTTTCTTTCCGGCCATTATTTTGAATAAAGGAAGTCTTCCAATTATTTCTCCTTTAGTTTTCCGCTCCCATGATACTCATTCTCTTCATTTTTTTTCTTTCGTTCGGTCGTTCTGTTATTCCTTTCCCGACTACGCTGTCGTCGTATTGGATTGGAGAGGGGAGGGGTGGGGGACTTCTTTGGCGCGCGTCTCTGCGTTTGGTTCTGTCTCCGTCGATCACACTGAGTTTCCACAAAGGAGAGTTTGTCTTTGCCTTTACGCTAAACGCCCCCCTGACGAGAGGGTCTGGCGAATGCTTGACCGGTTATTTCAACTCTCAACTGTGGACACTAAAAGATAAATGACCTCACTTGAAGTACTCTGTTGATGGAAAAACAGTCTGTCCAGTGTTATAAAATACAAAAACAATGCTGTCAAAATGTTTCTTTATATGGAAGTCATTTTCTGTTATATTGTCCACAATCAATACATTTTATTCTATCATTGACTGGGTATGTGTCGGTGAGACGTTTTTACAAATTAAAAATATATATTGCTATTACTTGTCTACGTTTAAAATTGCATTTCTTTAATTCAACTTTATTCAAACACAGATAAAAATTTAGAATTGTAAAATAAATACTTCAGGTCAACAACTACCCTATGGAGTTCATTAATAAAAAAAACTAAGAAGAGAACTTATTATATAAAAAATAACAGAGGAATATAAAAATTGATGAAAAGGTATATGTTGTGTTTCCATACAATAAATATATTTCAGGTAAGCTTTATAAATTATATCGAAAGGGAATCATGTAATTAATGACAAGATATAAAAGAATATTAGGCGGTGTCACAACTCAGCGAAGAAATAAAAGGGAAAAATAAAATGAAATACTAATTCAACCCTAATTTTTAAATTGAGGAACAGATACAGAAAAATTATTACTTTTTTGTGATTGCCTATTGTAATTTTTTGTTAATATTTACTTAATTCTTTATTTTTATCGTTTTGTAACTATGTAATAACAAAGTTGTGAGTATGTGTCGGAATGTAAAAATTGTGAAATAATAAATGATTGTCTAGAATAGTTAAAGTTGAATAAAAATATATTCATTTATTTATTTTCACAATTTGTTGTAGTCTTGCAAACTAGTTAAACTTATAATCTATTTGTAAACGTTATTTTCTTCTCCAAAGTTTTGTCTTTGCCGATGTTTGGTTCTCTTCTTCTTCTTCTTCTTCTTCGCAATTTGTATTTTTATGTCATTTTTTATTCTAAACATTCTGACAATATACAAAAATTCCCCCCCGGGGACTTATATCTAGTAAGTATGTGTTTGGCGAACACGGGGCCCCGAGCTGAGTTTGGCATTACTTCCACTTACTTGTGCCATGCTCCTTCCTTTCTCTTTTTTGACTTCCCTTGGTCACCTCTTGTTCTTTTCGATCCCGACGCTATTACGGCTAGGGTACCTTTCATTTTCCTCTTTCCTCTTCTTCTTTTAAAAAAAAAATGTTTGTAGGAAAGTTTTGCGATATGTTGGAATTTGTGTTTTGATGTATTGTAATTCAGGAGGGTTTTTAGTGGGTATGGCTGAGTCTTTCGGCGAGTCCCACACGCGGGGAGAGTCATGTTGGCTCTCCCTAGTGCGTAACTGCATTTTCCCTACCTGTACAAGATTTAAGGGCTCTAATGACCTCGCTGTTGACGAGCCCTAAAGCCCCACAAAAGAAAAATACAAAAATTCTCAAAAACAGTTCTTAGAAATAAATTAAACATATATTTCTTAATATTAATATATTTTTTGAATCATAAACGAATAGATGATTCAACTGGATTCATAATTAATTAAGTTTGAACTGAATACGTCTTGCTGCAATATTTCAAGGTTCTTTATTAACAAGTGATACTAAAATAATACTTAAGTTACATATTTAAGACAATTAAGTTACAGTGATTGTAATTTAATTTTCATTTAATCTTAACATTATGTGTTAACGACAAGAAATTAACACTATGGATTAGAGATAATTTTATTCATTTTCATACTATATTCGTGAGTGACTCTAATAGTCTTGAATTATTCTTTATTATATGAACAGTGTCTGATATTCCCGGATACATTTTTTCACCAACACTCGGATTGGATGTAATAAATTCCCCGGTTATGTGTTTACTTTGTAAAAGATATTTAGCAATCGTAATATCATAAATCAGGTTTTCCAAAGATGTTATTTGAAAAAAATTCAAAATGTAATTATTTACTTTTGCTTTAATAACTTTTTCTTGAAGTATTTGTTTTTCAGACATTTCGCAAAATGTGGTGACTACTCCTCGTAAGGAGGGTCAGACTATAATATTGTTCGCTGTGATTGATTTTCAAACTAGAACTCAACTTTTTTCTATCAATCAGAAAATTACCCAGGAAGTGAGGCCAACAAAATCAGGAATGCACGAAAGATTTCCCCGCACTTCAAGTTTCGGAAGTTGCCGCTAGGTGTGCGTTTGTCACACCAAACGTTTTCTGTTTCCGTAAATGTAAATGCTGCAATCTTTCATACGAATAACGTCATGTCTGCAGTGTACTATATATTTACAAGAAGTAAATTTTACCAGAAGCTACCACTAGATGGCAATTCCTTACGGGCATAAAAATATGAGTACGCGAGGCACAAGTAGGACACGAGAAGAATGGGCGACTGTAAAACACGTGACCACCAGGCGGTAGTATTCTTTAACATCTGATAAAAAATTTATGAAACAATGCATTAGACATGAAACTAGCCTCTCTGTTATATTGAATTTTCCTCATTAAAAACAACAACAATAAAATTGAATAAAAACTGAAGTTTTTACTATTTCAAGCATCTATATTACTATTACAGCCACAAATATAATATTAATTTTAAGTGTTATTCAGATATATCTTCTGGTTCAAATAATAGGTTTGAGCAACGCGTGTGGTGCTTTCATTTGCCTGGGGATATTTATAACCGTTGCACTGCATTGGTAGCCCCTGGTGAGCATGACAATTGCTACGGCCTCCCAATATACACGTAGAAATTATGGCAAATTTGTTCATTTCACAAAGGTTTTAAAATCACAAATTGGATCATTGGTTTAGCCAATCGGCAGAGTAAAAGTAATTATTATGCCCCATAAATTAACTCTCCCGTGGATGTGTCTACTGGTACCATTAGGCGTATTTAACTGTTATTGTTAGTGTGCGTGATATTAAATATGGAGTACAAAGGCGCCATGTGTGCTTCAATACTTTTTCAAATCAATGATTCACAAATGAAAAGGTAATAAAGTTTTTTAGCATAACAGCTACTAGTAATCCATCATCCAATCTTAAGAATCTATAAATATCTGGTTCCGCTACCCTACTGAATACTAATTTAAATGTGGCCTTGTTAAATGTGAATCGATATTCTAACGAATTCTAATAATTTCTACTCACAGTATAAATTTATACACACTCTTAGTATCTTGATGCCATCGATAAGTTTGAGAAAAGCTGATCATAGTGGTTCACATAGTCCGTGAAAAATTATCGGCTGACTTCAACAGACAAATGCCATATGTGGAGAATTTCATTTTTGAAATGTACAATAAATTTTGCTATTACATTTTTTATTACTGAAAGGTTAGGAGAAACGCAGTGGTCACTGACAGGAAGGAACTGAAGACACAAAAAGTGCCTAGTGATAAACAATAACCAGGGAGTTATGTCAGGTAGAAGAGGGGTAATTTCGAATTAGGACTAGGGTACAGTGATCTATAAAATCTTTATATTTTAGACATAATACTTGTGCTTTTGTCGCCGTTTTGAAAATAACATTATATGTACATAATTGTTATCACATTTTACAGAAAAAAGTTGTTATTTATTTTTTAGGAAATGCAAACGATTTCCGAATGTTTTATTCTCAAGTTTTATACATTAAAAAAAATCAAGAAATTGATAGCAGTAAATTGAGGATAAAATATAAAAAATGTTTAAAATTGTATAATATCTGAATTTTGTGGTTGATTTTGTAACCACTTCTTGAACCCACTTTCAGAATTGTAGAGGTGTTGCAATTACAGTTGGTGGTCACACTATCTTTTTGGGAACATCGTCTCATTGTTAGGTGTTACTACAATAATACACGGCATTACATAGCGACTCTTGGCGTAGTGCGTAGCTTACTCGCATTGTACCTCTGGCGACGTGGGTTCAAACACTGTTCGATCCAAGTAGTGTTCGCGGCAGGTTTTCTCGGGGTTCTCCCGTTTTCCCTGCCTATCATTCCACCATAACATTCATTCATTCTCATTCATCCCTCATCTCATTTGCACATCAACTCTCATTGCTTCTTAAAGCCAGATAAGCGCGCGGAGTAAACATTGCCCCCATCGATATGCCGAACGAATAAGTACATACTAAAATATATCACTTTCCACGTCGCAGCTCGTTGGCTTAGGGCGACCCGTCCGCCGCGCGCGTGGGTTGAGCAGCCTTCAGGGAATTAAAATCCCAACGTTTAGATTTTTGGAGTACTGAAGTCAAGAAAGGTTCGGAAAGTAGTCTTCGGAGTGTGAACTGTTTGTAAGATAATCTTTCTGTTCACGTTGTGTGAGTGCACAGGTAATATCTTTTCGGTGTAGAGTATGAATGGAAGAGCGCTCCGCCAACTCAACTTACGACAATTCCACTCTGCGATCAACGTCGTCGTCACTTAGCTTTCTCATCAGCATGAAAGGCTTGGCAGGAAATAATCCAACCTTTCTCTTCAGAAAGCGTCGCACATTACCAGCATTAACATCACTCTCACGTGCCACTCTTGCTATGAAGATTTTTTTTGAGGTGATTGCTCATACTGTTTAACATATGAGGATTCATCACTCGTCGTCGTGCGAGGTCTCCGTGATCGGTCTCTCTGCATATCACACTCGATCCATAGATCGAATTTGACTCGTAGACGTTTAACAGTTAACTTTGTCGGTGGATCAACCCCGTATTACATATCCACTGTCTCAATTGCAGTGCTATTTCTAAACTTCCTGTGCCACTGAATAACCCGCTTCCGTTTTTCCACGGTGAAACGTACGTCCGTCATCTTGAAGTTAAGTCATTTGCCACCAACGGGGTGTTATAGCTACATCGTCGATTCTGTCTCATGTAGAGGAAACGTGAAGTTACCTTTTCGCAGAAATTGAACATGGAAGGAAAATAAATTCTCTGTGACACATCGAAATGTTTATACATTATTTTGATGCTCTGTATATTTCATTCTCTCTCACAATATTGAAGTGTTGAATAAACTATACAAGCGTCAAGAAGCTTTTTGTAAGTTTTGAGCTAAATGAACTGAATTTTCATGCAACGTTCGTTCTTTCTCATTTATTAGTTGAATAAAAATAATTTTAAGCACAATAGTAACGTATTTTCATATTTAGCAGAAAAAATCTCTCAACAGAAGTTCGAAACAATCTTGTTTTTAACAAAAATAGTTCTGTAGCTACAATAAAGAAAAGAAAGAAAAATTTAACACAGTATCAAAACTGATCATTGGTCCAAATTGATTATTACTTATAGCCTTTAACCAATTCATTGTTTGGTAAAAAATCCTATTACAACCTTTATTCATTAAACCCTTCAATCCCATGTTACACAGAGCGTTAACTGTAATATGTGATGTAAATTGTTGAAATATAAGAATTTCCAACTTCCATCTTGATTGAATCTAGGAACCCTGATTGTTTGGGAAAGAGTAGAAGAGAAAACGTGTATGGCAGGTCGACCTTCCTTTTCCACCGACCACTCTTCGTCTAATGAGAATTGACAGTTATCGGCAGAAACGCATCGTCAGCGCTGCGCAACGGTGGCTCCTGTAACTCGATCAGAGACTTCGCTGCCTTGGCGTCCTTCGAACCATTGCTGTCCTCGATATCCATTTGTCTTCTAAAGAACTACCATCCACCCAACCACCCCTATACTTTTGCCTTTTCGACCAGAAATCACTTTGAAATCTTCTTGACTCTCGAACTACATAGCCACTTTCATCTCCAAATTTTTTTCAATCCAAGATCTACAGATTTAGTTTGGGAGCTTCTTACCATACTTACCCTCTTGCACGGTGAAATATTTTTTTTTACCAAAGTCTCTTGAAATTGTGCCACTAAAACAATTTGAAGTTTGTTTTTGTCAAAGTTTGATCTATTTCCAGAATCATGTAATTTACTTATATACGAAAAAGTTACGTAAGAAACTAACGTCGATTCCATTTCTCGTGAGCCACAAACTCTTTGCGAAAATAAAATAATTATATTTCATCATAATGTCCAATCCCTTTCAAACAAATTGACAGTCATTGAAATTCTGGTACACGAAAGTCGATTTGATTTGCTATGCCTCACAGAGCATTGGCTTTCAACTAACAACATCAACGATACTGCTATTTCTAATTATTATTTAGCAAGTTCTTACCGTCGGCAAAATTTTAAAGGCAAAAATCCCCACGGAGGTACGTGTATCTACGTTCGTAATGATATTCTATCTTCTCCACTGACAGGCTACGAGAACTTATGCGTAGATAGTGTGTTCGAAATTTCTGCAGTTGAACTGACCGACACCGGTATTGTTGTTTTGTGTATTTATAGACCTCCTCAATCAGATCTTGACATATTTTTTCGGAACTTCGAAAATGTTTTAGAACATATCGCACATAAATCTACTAAATCTATCGTTATATGTGGTGATTTCAATATCGATTTCTTGAGTACATCCGACTCTGCACATTCACCAGTTAATCGATTCAAGAATCTTATCGACTCCTTCAACCTTATTACTACGATAAATGACCCCACTCGCCTCTCCGGCTCATCTCAAACATTGCTAGATCAAATTATAGTCAACAATGGAATCTCGTATCTCTCTGAAGTGTTTATCGCCGGATACAGTGATCACCTTGCTCAAGTATTGACTATTAATAATACACTAAAACCGCTTAAAATCCTTTACAAATTTACAAGAGAGTTTAATGACATAAATAAATCCATATTCGTAAATTATTTGCGTGAAGAAACATGGAAAGATGTTTACAATTGCCAAAACACCGACGACAAATTCAATGTATTTATCTCAACATTCCTAAAACATTACAACTCTAGTTTTCCCATAAAACGCAAGTTAATTAACACAAAAAAATACAATAGATGGATCACCCTAGGGATAAGAATTTCTTCAAAAAACAAACGCCGTTTATATTATCTTTCAAAACGCTATAACCAGCCACCCGAATTCCATAATTATTTTCGTAAATATAAGACTATTCTCCGAAAAGTAGTCTATGCAGCTAAAGTTATGGAAAACGACAGGCATATACTAAAATCGAACAACCGGATGAAAGCCATGTGGAATATTGTTAACAATTACACGTCAACTTCTGAAAATCGCGAAGAAAATGTTTCTTTACTAAACGATGGCAAGATCGTGTCAAATCCTCAGGACATCGCAAGTTTGTTTAATTCTCACTTCTCAGAAGTTGGTAAAATAACGAACTCAATATATCCAAATCAATGTCCTCCAATTATTACCACCCACATACCCAATTCTATGTTCACTTCCGAAACTAACGCCAGTGAAGTCATGGGAATCATCAGCTCCTTAAAAAACAAATTTTCACGAGGCATAGATGATATACCTGAGTTTATTGTTAAATCTTCGTCCCACGCTATATTAAATCCACTCGTAAATATTTTTAATAGTTCTTTATCGGAAGGGGTGTTTCCCAATATATTTAAGAGAGCTAAAGTGAAACCTTTACACAAGAAAGGAAACAAACTTAATATTGGAAATTACCGACCAATATCTCTACTACCCACTTTCTCAAAAATCCTAGAAAAATTGTTCTATAAGCGTCTTCTAGATTTTTTATCAAAATATAACATTCTCTCTGACGATCAACACGGTTTTAGGAAATCCTTTTCCACTACAAGCGCCATATTTTCCTTCTTAAACGATGTTACCACATCTTTAGACAGTGGAGAAAATCCTTTGGGTGTTTTTCTTGACTTATCCAAAGCATTCGATGTCATCGATCACGGAATTCTCCTTACCAAATTGCATTCTTTAGGCATTCGTGGACTTCCACATCAATGGCTAACTTCTTATTTAAAAGATAGATATCAACAAGTAGAAATATCCTATACTAAAAATAAAATACTTGAGCGTTGTCTTTCAGAAACAAAGCCACTTACTTGCGGAGTACCCCAAGGATCAATTCTCGGCCCTATACTCTTTTTATTGTATGTGAACGACATGTCATCATCCACATCAGATTGCAAAATGGTTCTTTTTGCTGATGACACTAATTTACTATGTAAACACGCCAATGCTCAAAAAGTTTTGTCTAACCTTTCGACTTGGTTCCATGCAAATCGTCTCATTGTAAACACTGACAAAACAGTGTCTATGTCATTTCACAATAGTATCACAAAATCTTTACCCCAGGTTTCTCTTTCTTTAAACGGAACACAATTAAAAACTGTTACAAATACAAAATTCTTAGGTCTCCATATTCAAGACAACCTCAAATGGAATTGTCACATTGACAATCTTAATTCCCAATTAAGCAAATTGTGTTACGCATTCCGAATCTTAGTTAACGCAGTTAGTCCACGTATTTCCCGTTGCGTATATTTTGCAAACGTTTACTCCCATTTACGTTACGGCATTACCTTCTGGGGTAATTCCGGTCAGAGTATTCAAACTTTCAGAATTCAGAAGAGGATAGTTCGGATAATTTGTAAATCTCACCCCCGAAACTCTTGTAAACCTTTATTCAAGGAATTAAATATCTTAACACTTCCCTGCATTTATATTTATGAAACGGTCGTGTTTGTTAAGACCGAATTACTGAAGTGCCACCCTTGCTTTATACGAAACAGTCTCGTTCACGAACACTATACACGCAATAGTAGTAATATTCATCGCCCTAGAGTGTCAACCACTCTTTGCCAAAAAGGATCTTATCATTCGTGAATAGTTCTATATAATTCCCTGCCCAAGAATATAAAAGATCTTATGAAATTGAATATCTTCAAATCCGCTGTTAAAAACTACCTCCTGCACCAGTGCTTCTACACTGTAAAAGGATTTATTGATTTTAACAAAAGTTAAATTCGGCTTGTGCTTTATCACGCCATTGCTGTAGTACTTTTTAAACAACTTATAACAATTTCAAAAACTATTTTCTTGCATGATTGTGTTGTCTTATGGCTCATATTAATTTAGTTTTATGTGTACTCAACATTGGCACGGTTGTGTACATAAATTCTGTAGCCCCATCCTGGCCCGGGTTTTTCTCAGTTTTTCCTTCTGGAAGAGGCGGATTTATCATACAGGTTCTCTAGGCTTTGTCTAGGGGCGGGTCTATTGTAACAATAAATCGTGAATTTAGTGTTATTACATTTTTTAAGCACTATACTCAGAATAATCTATAGTTCGATAATAACTTACATGTAATTTTTTGCTTAAAATTACAAACATATTGACATTCTATTAGTATTATAACTCGCAGCTAACTTTTTATCTTATCTAGGAACTTTTGCTGAAATTTTTGAATCGGCCTCTGCCTTAGGGCCCTTGATCGGAATTGATGGGATGGTCCCTTGGTTGCTTCCGGAGAGTAAATTAGTTTTTTTTCCCTCCACGTGGTCATACGCAGTTTGTACTGTTTTTTGACAATAAAATTTATTATTTACAAATAACACATTAATTAACGTTCAAACTTATTTTGGAATTATTTTGTTTGATTAAATGATTTATTGATAGTAAATGGTATATCTAAAAGTACTACAGGTGAAATAAATACTTTATTAAATTTTTCTCATTACATTTGAAAATGTGTCAACTTTATTTACCATAGCAGCAGTAGGTGTACACTTTTTTAGCACAAAGAAAATTTATACTCTCTTCACTTTTTAAGTACAATTTCATTCATTTTGAATTTCATCAATTTTTCGTCATATAATATTTCAACCATTTGAGTTTTCGAAGTACTCAAATATACTTCGAAATTTTTGTAATTTGCCCCATTATTATAAAAAAGGTACGTGAGAATATAAAAAAACATATGAAAGTGATTAATAACAATGATGTACATATTAAAAATTACATGACATATATAATGATTGACTAAATACAAGGAATTTTCGTGTTGTCAATCATGAAATTAATATTAATATAAAACATACATGTTCACCTCTTTAAAAAGTTTTCTGAAGTAAATACTCCCCAACCAATTATGGTACGAAAATATGTAGGAAAACTAGTGTAGCATATTTTTCTACCCAAAAACTGTTAATTTTTCCAGGAAACATCCACAAAAAATTCATAACCAATTATTTTTAATTTGATTTGTGTCGATATTATTTACCCATCAATACTTATATTCAATCTTCATTTAATTTAACATTCATACAACGAAACGTGCATACAACGAAATTTTTATACTAAGAAAAATAATTAAACGCGAACTCTCAGTTTTTTAATAGAATTTGAAACACTCTACTTAGAAGCAAAGCATTTTATGGAAGCAAGAAATTTAATCATTTCTTTTCTTCTAAGAAAGTCCAAAAGACACCTTATACTGTCCTTTCGTCTTATCACCTTTCTTTCACAAACAAATTTAATTATTTTCACGGGAGAAATGAAATGCTTTTAGTTACAGAGGTAGATTAACGTAAGACAGATATAAGCAAACTGAATGCGGAAAGGAGTCTCCACGAAATTGAAAACCTACAGAAATAAATTGTTCAGCTTGCACCAAGCAAAGGAAGGCAGCTGGCGAATATAAGGTCTAAAGAGTAAGGAGAGGTGAAAGAATCAGTTTTTTCTTTCTGTAAAATGAGCGTTTAAAGGTCAGAAACTGAAGCTGCATCAATTTAAAAGCAATCTTTCGTGTTTCTTTAGCGCATCTTGAAGTTAAGCGCCGACAATGAAAAGAAAATTGTATCTTCGAAAAAAGTACAAACAAAAAAAAAAAGGAAAAAAAAAGAAATATTCAAATTCCTAGACGTTTGATACTTGTATTACGTATTTTAAATTAAATTACCAAAAATATTTCTAACAGAATTAATTTCAAAAATGTTACTCATAATTCTTATGAACTGAATTTGACAGGTTATTCAAAATGGTATATGGTATTTTGAAGTATCTCAATTTCTCAGTTCCTTAACGTACAAAGATCTGAATTGTTTGAAAATGAATGTCAACACAGATATTTCATTACAAATGGTGTACATGGCTGCTTGAAGTCACGTAGACAATGTCAAGATGATAGTCTAGTTCTTGTCAAACTAATTGTAGAACGTCAGGTACTATTAAGTTCTGGGCATTACATATGCTTATTTTTAAGTTATCCAAATGAAAGAATGAATTCTTTATAAATCAATTTTTTTAAGAATAAATCTAATAATAATTCGTTTTTATTTTAACAAAATACCAACTTAAATTAACCCACTTTTCATATTTGTTGTATTAATAAAGTTTACATTCCGAGGATATAATCTTGTTTGGAACGGGAGGGTAGTTTGTAAGATATGCGTTGCAATTCAATGTAGATACGACGCTCGTAACCACCTTCCCCGATGCTTACACCCTTTACAAGTATGACCTGTTTCTTCACATTGGGGATATAAATTTGTCAGAAAGGACTACCTTTACCGAAACGATTACAAAGCGCACTAAAATAATAAATTTCGTTTTCGCCTAATCCCGAACAAAAAACGCCCTGTCTTACTGAGACATCACTTTAGGTATAGCGATTGTAGCGCTACATCATCTTCTATTACTCTACCGGTCTTGGGGAAATTGAGTTTGCTTTCATTTCATACCAGTTCTAATAAGTGTACTCGTAAAATAACTTAGTTATAGCACTTAAGATACATCATTTTGAATAAGTCTGCATTTAAGTGGCACATCGATTTTGACGAGCAGGTCAGGTGTTGGCCACCTGAACACATAACACGGAAAGTTCTCGATTTGATTCTACCACCAAAGAAACGAAGAAGACGTGGTTGACTTATGTAAACAGGGACATGAAAGGTACTCGAATATTGCCAGAGTCGACCTTTACTGAGCGTCCACGTGAAGAATAACAAGGACAGACGACCCCAAATAATTGGACTAAGGAAAGGAGAAAGAAGAAGACACTTAGTTGTTTTACTATTGTATGTATAGCTTCACCAAACTTCTCGAAATTCTAAAAACTATGTGTTTAAATCCACTGAAAACTTGGTTCGGTGTATGTTGTCTGATTTCATTACAACTGTGCTGCGAGATATTCTAGATGCGATACTACGATGAAAAGTAATTTATTAAATTGGATCATTTTAACATGAATGGTTTATACTAAATAAAATACGAAACTTCTGATTCTTTCCGTTTGATAAAAACTTTCAGCATTCACGTTTGTCATAAAAATATCAAAATTTCTGGAATAATTGCGCTACAGTGTGGTGGTTCTAGAAATCACTCGAACGTCCTGAGAGCGAGGACATTCGTGTGCGTTCTGGGAAACATCACGTGCGGTTAATATTTACGAATTATAATAGCATAAAAACAATTAAAATTGACGGCTAATCGTTAGAAATGAATCTTCACTCGCGTGACTGTTGACTATCAAGCTTATTAATAAGTCCGCGAGAGTTTGCTTGCGTTACGTGAGGCGGACAACCCACTGAACGTATATTCTACGTGACCGAATTGTAAAAGAAAAATTATATAAAGAACATTATTTTCAAGTATGTCGGGGAAGGTTTTTTTATTGCTTCACAAATCTCAATGCTGAGGTTGCTTCGCAATAAGGTTCTTCCTCTTCAAAATAAATACTCACAGGTTAAACAGGACAAGATTTATTATGCAGGGTCAATTTGAACAAGTGATTGAATCGTAAACAATAAATAACACCAGGTTGGCAACCACAGGCGTTGAAAGCTCTGTAAATGATGTCTTTTCTCGTTCGACTCACGGCTGTGGGTAAGCTGGTTGTCGAGGTTGAAGAAGTTCTCTTCTTCGTCACGAGATGGTACCACTGGTGATCAATCCTGAAGTAGCTAGATGCTAGCGTGGTAGTACGGTGTCTCAGCGCGTGATGACGCCTCGTGTCTTCGAATGGTGGGGTTAGTTCCACCGCTGATCGTACGAGGGCGCTTCGTGTCTTCGAATGGTGGAGTTAGTTCCACCGCTGATCGTACGAGGGCGTTTCGTGGTCACTTTGAAGGTAGAGTTAACTCTGCTGCAGGCCGCGAGATGGAGCATTGTGATTCTCGAAG
Source organism: Laupala kohalensis (assembly GCA_002313205.1). Lineage (NCBI taxonomy): Eukaryota > Metazoa > Arthropoda > Insecta > Orthoptera > Trigonidiidae > Laupala > Laupala kohalensis. Next base: position 1,905,528 of record NNCF01127001.1, read on the forward strand.
ATGGAATTAACTCAGTCACAGATCGCGCGTAGCTTCTTGAACATAGAATTATTCCGGCGTTTGATGATAGAAAATAATTCAGTCACAGGTCGTAGCTTCTTGGACATAGATTTTTTTCCGCTGCTCTCGTGGCGTCTTGTGATGGAAATAATTCAGTCACTGGTCGTAGCTTCTTGAACAAAGAATTATTTCCGCAGAGCTGGGTTTCTGGGTTGAGGTTATATCGGTCTCGATGTTCACTCGGCCAGGAAACCCGTCGTACTGATTTCACCGTTGTGCTGTTGCCATAAGCTAAACTTTGACAACTGACGACGTTGGCGACGTAACACTGGGTCGAGGTGGTCTATTGAGGTTCTCTCGAAGGTTCTTAATAAACTGACCCGAGTTCTCGAATTTTCTTGACAGATAGGCGACATACGCTCGATGGTGCGCGTCTCATGGAGCCTTCTAATGTGTACAATGTTGACTCTTTTGTGTCGTATGTAGAGACTCTTTTGTGGGGCTGCGTGTATTTCGCCGGTCTTGGATCTTAAGTCTCTGATACTCTGTCATTACGACGGCGTAAACAATATGGCGCTATTTGGTTTGGCGTGGCATCATGTAACGTTTATGTGTTAGATACATGAGGGAGTTCATCATATACGTATTAAGGTACGTGTTTCGTTGTATATGTAGAAAGGTGCTTCTACAAAGTACATAACTCAATAGTTAAATGACTATCAAATATCTCCGCGGTCTTAAATCTAACCTTTGTTTATTTCTATGAAAAGTGTATTTTCCTTCTGCCAGAATTTTAAAATATTTCGTAATTCCGTACATATTAGCATACAATACTGAAAACTGTGTGTATTTTCATCGGTGTTCTCCGTGGTATTTAATTTGTGAAATGAACAAGAGAAATTTAATATCAGCATGTATTATATGTAAACCGTTTTAAAATTTTGTTTGTCAGTAATGATTATTTTAAGAATCTTTTCAAATTTCCGGTCAACGCCGGTTAGTTCTGCTAGTACTGCATAAATGAATTAGTTCATAGTAATATAGATTGCTCTTTAATAACAAGGAATGTAGAGTGAAACTCGTTAAAATGAATGTATTATTTAAATTAGTGATGCATATCCATTGCACATACTTTCTCATATACGTTTCTCCGTGCGCATTAGAGAGTGATAAAAAATTGTATAATGCGAGGGTCACTTCTGACATGCTCCTCTATATTTTGGTCGTCTTCCAGTGCTCTATTCATTTTCCAAGTCGCTAGATGAACTTATTACTGTCTATTATTAGAAATTTTGAAAGTAAAATAAATATTTAGAATATTATTTCAAAACGTGTAGCGACATATCATCTGTTACCTGGTGGTGAGGTTCACCGCAACCTAAGATATTTCTATGTGTTAAATATATTAATATGTAATAAAATAAATTGTTTTAAACCTGTTCATGTGTATTTTGTTTCCCAAACTTAAAATAACTAAAATAATGGTTTAATGTTTAACAGTTTACTGTGAAAAATGTTCCAAGAAAGTGGACACTTATCTTGAGTACTAAGCTTAATTTTTACAAAAATGTCTCTTAACATAAAATCCACTCACCTCTTCAAGTTACAATAAAAATAAGCATATTATCAGTATTCAGTAGAATTATCAGTATCCTCAAAGAAACAAAAAAAAAGAAGAAGAAGAGATTTGATGAAACAGGTCGGTTTGGTTATCAAACACGAAAACTAATGACAAATCAGGTAGTATCATTAGTGACGGAGACTGGTGATTTAACATTACATCGTTTGGAACAGTATAGTGATTCCATATTCGAACTAAGCACGTTCTGGGTGGTACGCTTTCTTAAGATGATCCTGAGATATCTTCATCATTGCTTGAAGCACAATTTTTGTTGTGTTACTTCAGTCCAATTAAGAGGCTATTTTCTCGAAAATTTAGTGAGGTGTATGAATAATATTTCATATTTGTGGATGTGTGTGATTGTAACTAGAAAATTCACAAAACCAACCATGGATTTCGAATGACAATTTTGACAATTTAATTGAATATCAAAACTGGACAATATGAGAGGTTGGGTCATTAATGTAAAAAGGTACATAATATTAATGAAATAATATAAAAGAAAAATACAAGGGTTTTATTTAATTTAAAATGGAAATTTCTTCATGAACAAATGTCTGTTTTGAAAATTCTTGTGAACAAAGTTATTATGTTTTATCAGCTGTGAGCCAGTTAATGACACGTATCTACAAAACTCAGAGGACAATCTTTCTCAAATTGAAGCTTGTTTGTCCGGGACAAACAAGCTTATATTGACTCCGGCCGCGGAAGCCTACGTTTATATTTCTCAAATTGGTTCATAAGATAAAAATGAGATTTCTGTATTACCTATTTTAGACGTAAATATGTAAAGTATTCAACTGTGGTCTTTCTCTTACCAAACACTTTCACTCCCATCTTGGAATCTTATAATATTCTTCTTCTTTGCATCAGCGCTATCAGAGCCTGAGGGAGGAACGAGCTTCTTACGACTGCAACATGCTAATTTTAGTACTTGAACCTCCAGCCACCAACGTCGTTCCTGGAAACGGTATCTGCAATCGTTGCTCCTCTTAAGAGGACCATATGCTATCTACATGGTGACTATGCCTTTGTCACGGGATTGGAAGAGGAGATTAGAGGATGAACTGCTAAATAGGTGGCAGACTAATAACGAAAAAAAGGACAAAAACTTACGAATATATACCAGATGCACAACTAAGGATCATGTCAATTTTTTTGGAACCAAATGGTTCTCTTAAAAAGTATTTGACGGATCATAGCAACTGAGAATACATAGAGACGGAGAGAGACTGTATAATGTGTGTGTGGAGAAGTAACTGAAAATGAGGATCATATACTTTAGGATGTAAGACATACAAATAAGAAAGGAATAGTTACATAAATATTTGAAAGATAAATAATATAGAAATCTCTTAGATTGCGGTGAACCTCACCGCCAGGTAACAGATTAATCATGTTACGTCGAATGAAAATGGTAGACGGGACCGGGATTCGAACCCGGAACCTTGAGCTCTACGCGCTCATGCGCTTACCGACTGCGCCATCCCGTTCGCTTCTCGGGTCCGTCTATCATTCTCATTCAACTTGTGAAACCCAAAGACCTCTGAGGTGGTCTCGTAGAGACTAGATTCCTCATCTGAGGCGACTCCCATAGGAAGTACTTTATTTGGGTAGCATTTTCCATTTCTGGTTCACTAACATAGAAATCTCTTAGATTGCGGTGAACCTCACCGCCAGGTAACAGATTAATCATGTTACGTCGAATGAAAATGGTAGACGGGACCGGGATTCGAACCCGGAACCTTGAGCTCTACGCGCTCATGCGCTTACCGACTGCGCTTACCGACACAAGTTGAATGAGAATGATAGACGGACCCGGGAAGCGAACGGGATGGCGCAGTCGGTAAGCGCATGAGCGCGTAGAGGTCAAGGTCCCGGGTTCGAATCCCGGTCCCGTCTACCATTTTCATTCGACGTAACATGATTGATAAATAATATTTTTGAGTGATAATTAAAGCCATCGATAACAACGGAGGATAGATATAGTCAGAACACTAATTATGCGACACTCTCAGGACAAATTAGAGATGTGCTAAAGAAACAACCAGAGTAGGTAGTTGTACATGAGCGTCTTGTGACAGGAACAAACACGTGGTAATAACACGGGATACGACGACTAAGAAGTGCATAAAAATGATGGAAAGAGGGAAAAGGTTGAAAGAACACTCTTGCAATGACAAATGTTAAAAGCAAGACAGTTCGTGAACACGGAGAACCAAAAGTATGGGGGAAAATATCATAGAATTCGTCACGTAAATCTGACGGTGCATTAGCCCTATTATCCATGACATACCGAAAGTCGGATTGTGCAATTATATGAGTCAATATTGTAGAGAGGATGTTCATTTTGTCATTTATTATTTAATTTTCATCCTAAATTCGTTTAAAAACTTTCCTGAAAATTTGGGAAATATTTGACTTCCTATTTTTCGAAGTTGTTACACGTCTTCTTAATACTTTTAGTTTGTATAAAATTGTATTTAGATATAACACTTTTTCTCAAGATTTCATTTTTGAATTAAATGCTTTATAATAATAAAGATCGCTGCATATTCACATTTACGTTTTGATTTTAAATCACATATTGCCTTTGGACTGGTGTATATTTCAAAATATTTACAACATTATTTAATAGTTGAAAAGTAAAACTCGTCACGTTCCTTCACAGATGTGGATATTCTTGCTCTTGAGATGGGGCGCTAGAAAAATGACTATGTGAAAGGAACATGATATATGTGACAAGGAAAGTTTTACGAATCCAAAAGTGTATGTGATCGTGAAATCTGATTTGCAAACTCTGGTCTCATCCTTTTTCCTACTCAACAACGTCCCCTTAATCACTTTTATCGTGCCTTTTATCCTTCATAACCGACGCTGTTGGCGACCATTTTTCTCGTGCGTCAGCAATGTTCAAGTAAGTTTGCCTTTCCATGCGTTTCCCAAATGCGTTCTTCTTTCACGCGTCGTTTGAATTTCAAACAACTTCCTCGACTCAGCAGCGATTGGAATCTCTTTGTTGACTTAAACAAATGAACCTCGCGCTATGCTTCTCAGTTGAGATTAATCGAGCGCTAATTCTGTTGGACGATTCATTTGGGTACTCGCCTCAACGCTGGAACGCGTCCCATCATTTGGATCTTGGAGTTGATTGTATTCCTGAAATATATAATTTTACATTAACTTCACGTATCCTTGTCGAAGTGATTCATATATCAACTACACGCCGAGTCATGTAACTTTACCGAAAATAATACAATATGACTGCCTCACACGGATTGTCAATTTCCAAGAAACAAACCAAATAAATATAATATCGAAAGAACATTAATAGTGGTCACAAAAGCAACTATTTGCCCTAAAAAATACAAGTTAACACTATTACAAAATAAGGTGCAAGGTAATATTCGTTCCACACGTTCTATGCAGAAAGAAAAGAACTGGGCTGCAAGAGCGAGTGAATTGAATTGTTGGCTGATGATGGTGATAGATTTGATTCAAGTTTAAAGATATCTGAAAGTACGGCCAATATAAAGCGAGGTACACTTAACATTACTTTTTTGGACGATGTCAAGGAAAAAGCGTTGGCTAAACTGTGTACCAGCCCTGTTCCAACATCAAACCAATTAGACTGGAATAAAAACACAAATAAGTAAATAATGTATGTCTAGAGAACAGTTACTAACAGTCTATGAGCACGTTGGGAATAATAAACTAATTTACCGATACTACTTAACAATAAAATAATAAACACAGTGCATTCCCTTTCGTGTTTTTTTTCCTTGAGATACATTTTCTCTGAGTGAAATCACATGACTTCACTAACTGTGTAAATAAGTCATTGCATTTCTAGTAACCTTTTGTTAAAAATCATAGTCGATTACGTTTACAGTTGGCAAACTTGTGAAAACATAACTTTTACGCAACACCATATTCATATTTGTTGTACTGTCTAAGACTTATTTTAGTTTTGACATTATTATTAGTTTCCCGCACGGACTCAAGGTCAGAGGATGGGCTAACGGAAGAGAATAGACGGATGCTAGTGCACCGTGTTGTATTGACATTAATAAATAAATTTATCGTCGAAAAACCGTTACAAACTGCTATGAGCACGTGGAGGACAACAAATGTATTCTTCGGGAGCAAGTAAGACATCATCCCATCAATTTCGATCAAGTACCGTTGGGTAATGACGGATTTATCATTTCTGCGACCCCCAAAAATCATGGCATGCGCCCCCCTAAGATAAGAATATAATCGATAGCTTCTGTTATAATATCAACGTAAAATCAACGAATTTATGGAACACAAAAGTGTTATTTTACGAATTCGAACTATTATAAAATCTTTAAATTATTCGGAAAATATTGCTAATAAATCATAAGTATTAAAATAATTTAAAATTTGAGATTAATAATAACAATAGTATTAATGAGACTGTCATTCCTTGGCCTAATATGAAATGGAGACACAATATTTAATAAAAATACGTAAAACATGTAGAGAAGCAAAATGTTTGGGACAGCTTGGGACAAAGAGGTGTTTTTCTAATTTCCATTTACCTAGCCAATACATTTACCTAGCACTTCATCTCTTTTAATTTTTGAGAACATGTTTTCCGGATCTTTGCCCCACTGGCGGAAAATTTTTTTTTGTGACTACAACAAATTTATGGAATTATATTAGTCAATTTATCTTTCGTTTTTGTTTTTTTTTCGTTTAAAGAGACATTCCTTCCCAAATAATCTTAGTAGTGAATCTACTTACATGGGACACTTGCAATTTTGCGAAGGTTTCTGATAGATTCATCCTCACAGTTGCTAGTCAGCTGCCGAACTGTGCACATCGCTTATATGCGTTCGACACTTCAAAATGGTCGCGACATGCTACATTTACGAAATGTTCTCTTTGATAATGATTGAAAGTGTGAATTGTGTGAATTTAAATTTAACAGCGGTCACTTCTTTTTTCAGCTTGAGCAAGATTTAATGTTTAAACGGACGATAATCATATCAAATATAATGTTTCTTTGTGAGTGCGGACGGTTATAAATATTGACATTTTAAGCCAACATCGTTGAAAGTTAAGCATCTGGTACAGCCCGAAGATATTTACAAGTACTGCTGTATCCATAGTTAACGCCATAACGGGACACAAAATATAATCATTCCTTAATCAGCTGTAAAGGAGGACATTGTGCTGTCACGCTGTGTGTTTCTAAGTGTTCGCAAATTGAGTTCTTTCACGAGTAATACGTTTTGGAAGAATAAGTCAGTTTAAGCTAACATCTTTAACTTGCATATTCGCTCTCGTGTTATATTAATATTATCATTTACGACATTTAGTGCAACAACTTTATGCGTATTAGTGCTGCCTGAATCAACCTTTGAATACAACAGAGAACTCACTTGCCTCAACCTTTAGAATCTGGGATACTTTCGGATTATAATTAGCGCGCATCACCTGGACGACCATCTGACTGCTTCACCGGTCATTACACATCCAGCAGTTGAACTTAAAGGACCCAACATCGTAACAGATCAGAGAAAAAAGAATAATGACAATAACATGATGATAGTATTTCCTTCTGAAATGACAAGTCAGATAAATTATATGTATTCTAATGTTTTTTTCCTGATATGCATAGTGCATAAAGTTAATTAGCTGATGAAGGCCTCCTCCATAGATCTCTACCACGTAGAGTTTCGTAAACCCACTAGTTTACATATTACTTTAGGGGGATAAAATAAAGTTACCTGCACTGTACTTCCTACCAATATAAAAGAATTCATGACGTGTCCCCACTTCATTGTTGGAAAGTTCCGAGTAACTTATTAAATTTCCAGCCTTAAATAATATAAAGTACTAACACATCTACCCGGCATTGCCGGTATTTGAAAAAAAACTTAAAATTTAAATTTAAAAAATAATTCTGGTATTAAAACACTTTTCAACAGATCTGAATTTTGTCTCATTGTTCCCAACGTTATATAATATTCTAAATTTATATATTAGTTTCCATATTCTTCTACTTCCGTGTATTGGGCTCTAATGACCTCGATGTTGACGAGCCCTAAAGCCCCAACCAAAAAAAAAAAAAAAACTACTTCCGTGATATTAAATTTTCACTTTTTGTCATTTCAAAAATTAAATACCACGAAGAAAACCTACAAAAATAACATAGTTTTCAATATTGTATGCTTACGTAACTATAAATTAATTTAAAATCCAGGCAGAAGGAAAATACACTTGCACCGAAAGCGCGTTGTTAAGACCTCTGGACTCGTTGTTTTTCAGTTCACTTTTGCGTTATGCACTTGAAAACAATGTTTTTCACTGTCCTTAGTCTATATATTTTTGCTTCTACGATTCGGTACTTAGATTATACCTACGGTGGATTGTCCACCTCATGTTACGCAATTGTACTCTGGCGAACACATTTGGAAGCGAATATTTTCAACTACTGATTAGCAGCCAATTTTGATTGTTGGCCTGCTCTTATAATTATTTTACTTGCAATAACCCTTTGAAATTTAGAATAATTTCATCGATTACGTTTTTCGATTTCCACGCTACAGATATTCCAAATATTTACTTTTATTAGTACAGATTTTTGACGGAAAGTTTTACTATTCGATGTCCTGAGGTAACATCGCCTTTCAATTCACTCAACTCCAAACGCGCTGTATCTTTATGGAGGCACGTCAAGAGTCCGGAAGACTGCTCAGAAATATGGTAAATAATCATACATATCTAAATAAAAGATGTTGCTGTCCCAGAACATTTCGTTTTTTTAAATGATGTTAATTGCATGATTAAGTGTTCTTTTAAATTCTGCTGTCTGTAAGCATAGTTTTGATACATACGAAAATTACAAATAAATTGTGTGAGGGACCACCAGCGACTTCTGTATTTAATTTCCCTTCAACAGATATCAGAACAGTTGTAACTCGAGTTCCAGTGTTAAATACCTCGATATCAAGGACCTACGACGTCGTTCCTTCGTATAAGACCAATTCCATTGTATATGCTAAATAAGTCTCCGACCTTTCGTATTAACACCCACCAAGTTATAACCAAATCTACTTGAAGTAGTACCACTTAGGAGTTAGATTTTAAAAATATAGTTACCATTAAGCTTATAAAATTGTGATAGTTATATTTTTTATAATAAAAAGACATGAATGAATACTAGTATGTTTACGACGTAGTATTTAAGTAATGACAGTATACATTTGGTGGAATTGAATTTCTGAGAACTATATGACGGTACCTGTATGTTAATGAACAAAAATATTTACTCTATAATTATAATGAGTCTAAGCATGTCAGATGTTAGCTGATAGTGGGGTGTTAATACAGTTTTCATAAAGCATCAAGGAAAATATTGTGTCTATCTGAATTATTTAATTCATAAAGCTTTTACTTCCGCGTAGTTTCAGCTCTGAAGATGGCCTCAACGCGGTCGAAAAAGCTTTACGCATTAAACAATCCAGATGGAGACATTATGTTTTCCTCGATGATATGTAAGATGTTGTATCCGAAATAGTTACAGAAACGCGTTGATTATCCAAACATCAGTTGTCCAAACTGGCATCATGGAAAAGAAAAGCAACAAGAACAATCGCGATGATGCTGAATTTCAATGAATTAGATACCACAAAGAGGAAGTGAAATTTGGAGCAGACGAATATGAAAACATTTTTTTGTGTCACAGAATTAAGGTTGATGCATCTGGGTACATCTCTACCTACCAACAACTCTACAAACATATTTTTTGTAGTTGTTTTTCATTACAGACAAATAAAAGAAGTTGAATTTTATACAAACGTGTTTAGTTGTAATGTATCCCTTTTTTGTTTTAAGTGAGTTTAGAATATCCCTGACAACATTATTCGGATAAACGACGTTTTACAGTATTTCTAATCCGCGGGGATTCTCATATCCAATTATATAGATACATAATTTATATANATAGTTCCTGAAAGAGATTTCGTCCATGGAACACAAGTAGGGTGATCGTATTCCGTGGAACCTACACCGCTTCGACAAGTGCCCGATTTTCACAACCTTCTTAACGACCATCGGGTGTAGTGAGATGTTAATTAAATGCAGTGGTTGGGGGTTATGGGAGTCGTCTGTTTTAATCAGAGGCGTTCGCTCGCCTGTAATCTTCTGACGCCCTTTTCGTGAGACTATACGACGAACGAAGCGTAAAACGATCGGGGTTAACCTCTAACTACAAACTCCATTTGCAAGGAAAGAGAAGAAGTTATTTTCTTTTCCGTGTTCTTGTGTTAACTAAGAATTACTTTGCAAGTAAAGCGTGTTTAATCTTTCTGGAATATACTCTGATAGATCTATGATACATACGTGGTACATGAATGAGCGAAACGCAAATAAACTTTTCTTGTACCATTCCAAACGATTAAAAATACTTCATTAATGATCAAAGCTATCTGAGAAATGTCGAATATATTAGTAATAGTTAAAGTGGTTTTATTACAATTAATTTTAATTGTCTAGCCTAGGGAATGTTTTTGTGAGTAAATTAAACTTAAGATTTGGATGTATTTTAATTACATTACCAATTCAACTCATTACGATATTTCTTAGGTTGGTAACTGGTAGAATATGCAACAGCACTTTCCAAAATCCTCCATTTAAATTATCTTTGAAGGGGCAATTACCTTGTAGTTGTAGAAAATTTACAAAGAACAATTATACTTAGTATTTTGCTAGCTACAGGTGAGACGGAGAGGAAAGTACTTGAAACTGTTAACTTTGTTTTTCACCGATTCATGCAACTGGATTTCTTAAACACATTTTCTATGACTTTATCGTTTTTTTTAATATTTGGTATCACATTAATACAATTATTTTATTCTAGAAGCGCATATATTCGATTTAGTTATACGATAAAAATTTGTGTATTTGTAAAATACACCTGTCAAACTTCGCATCATCTGGAAGATTCAATATTTTGTCAAATGCGCCGTTACAGTGAGTAAAAAGTCACAATTACAATTATACATATAAAAAAAAACCAGCTGGATTTTGTGTAAAGGCTCATGCTGCACACACTATTACTCTTCTGATTCAGTAAGTCGTAGTTAGTAAATTTCACGTAACGGTATAATTGACTCCCATGCTTTACCGTGGTATCCTCAAGGAATAATTAGCACTGAAAACATGTTACATAAATAATGCATGCTATTATATTACTGTAACTAGATAGTCATTCTAAACACATATGACTCTAGGAAAATAGCTTCGGTACGTTAATACATCCATATTCACTATGATGAGTAGAAATTTGTTTATCTTGTCATTGGTCTACTCTCACAGCTGTTATAGGATCGGAGCTGGAGAAAATCGCATTGCTCTCTCTCCATAATTTGCTTAGACAAATAGTAGACAAGGTGGAATAACTCTAGCAAGTCATCGTCATTAATATGAATAGGTACACTATGTATGTTTAGTTAATAATTCCGAATTTGTTTTCTCATTGCGTAAACTTAAAATGACATTTATCAAAATTATATATTTATTGAACTATTTTATACTTGCAGCGAGACATGGTGCCCGTTTTACGTTCTTGAAAATCCCAGACTTGTAAACACTGAAGCGATTTGTTCTTTTGCAGGATTGTTCTGTTGTCGAATTGTTAATAAGCCATTTGATATTTCGTATTTTGAACGCAATTTTCAAATAATAGAATTTTGTGAAAATTGTTTCTTTTTTGTTTTGTAGTGTAGTTATATTTTTAAGATCTCTAGAATACAAGATTGTTCTGGAGGAAAATAATACAATGCTTATTCAAGTTTTTCATAAAAAAATTGAAATAGTGCACGGATGATTCTACGAAAATGGGGAAATTTGCGGCACATAAAGGAGTGAGGTTCATGAACACAAAGGAGTGAGGTTCATGAACACAAAGGAGTGAGGTTCATGGTCAAGCATTTTACGTTTTCAACAGATCCAACGTGTGCACCAAACAACTGAGGTTATTGAGCATAAAACAGGTTACACTGGTAACCCACACATACCCGTAAAGTAAAAGTAAATATATTACAAACATATCAAAGATAGGTATAATTATTTGAGTCCTAGATAGGTTATATTTACAATTGTTTTTAACCTGGCCCACAGTTTTGTTATCCTTGATAAGGTCTACTATCCTTTACTTATTCTATGGTTCTTATTTTTTTAGCAAATTCCTCAATAAATGAATATTTTTAATACATTTAGAAGCTGGTATGAAAGCAATCTTCTTCGAAATTGGCGTATTATGGACGCAGTGAAAAAATTATTTCATTTGTAATTTTCACCCTTACTGTTGTACGTACCTATAACATTAAAATTAGTATAGAAACAGACAAGTACGAAACAGGAGAGAAGAAAGAGAAAGAAAATGAATCAGTCATGAAAAAGATAGGAAAAGTCGTATAATACCGCAAGATGAAGACATTACATAAAATAGGCCTCTAATGGCCTTGATGTTGGTGAGCCTGAAAGCCTCTATTAAAAAAAGACATTACATAAAGCAAATGAATGAAAGAAATGGAAATGTCGGTTCTAAAATACGTTACTCGTGAAACATTCAATTGGTTTTCTGATACGGCACCTGTCCTATGTGAAATTGATATGATGTGAAAATTGAGGAAATTTTACTGACTCAATTAGACCTACCTTGTGCTCTATGACGAAGATTTAAAAACGTATTAAGTAATATTTGTGTGTTACATAAAATAAGTCTATGTACGTATATTTATGCGTACGTGAAATTCCTATGAGTGCACATTGTCTTCAAGATGATTTATCCACGATGTTTTGCTAAACTAATTGACTCATGGTGTATAGTGAATTATATATATTCATACGAATTATTATTATTATTTATAATATGGGATAAAGCATTATATTTAAGTCGACATAAACTCATGCTACTGGAATATTCTGACGCAAAATCTCACAATTTAACTTCGAAAAAATTAAATTGTAATCGACTCAACGGAACACAGAGCTCTTGTTTATCTTTAAAACGTAGCGAAACACTGTTTACCGAATTTATGTTATTAATAACAATACATAATGTTCCATTCCTTTGAAGTTATGCATTCTAGTGAGATCCAAACATGAAAGCAGCAGTGACGTAATTCCGGTATTAGGGGGTCGTATCTTTTGTGGCAAAGACCTTTGCAGATAACGTATACCTGCTACCCATTATTCGCGTTTTCCAAGGAAGCAACTTCCGCATCTTAATCTTAATGTCCTCTCGCCCTTTTCGGCGAGAGCAGAACGGGTTTTTAACTCTATCTATGAAGAGCATTTGGTATACCACATTCCCTTACGCCTCGAGAAAATGACTTAAAAGTTTTCTCTAACTTGATTAATGCTTCTTTTATTTCAATATTTATTTCATACATAAATGTTTGACCGTAAAAGACACGGTTAAAATTTATAAATATTAGTTTTTTAGTGCTGAGTATAATTATCTGGTGATTATTGAAACTCGTTTAAATATTTTCCCTTAAATTAAGAACATGAAATAAGAATATGATATATAAGGGAATATTTTTTTCTCCGTTACAGTGCTTTTGCATCCAATTTGAGGAAAAGTACAAAGAGGGGGAAAATTCCATTCTGATGGTGAAAGTATTGTTGATGGAAAAGTTAGTTTCTTGATAGTGACTTTCTCAAGAGCAGGAAAATAGTGACAAAATATTGTTTTGTATTTAATTTTATTGTAAAACTCTGTTACACGAACAGTTTATTAATTTTCTTTTTGTATGCAATCACACCATTGTTATTAATGAAAATTTATTAATATACAAAATATATTATTTAATTTTAGGGTTGTTTTAAAAATAACTCAGTATTGATCATTTAGTTGATTGGTGTGACAATTCCACTGAGAATATAATGTTAGTAATAATTTTAAAGAAATTATATTCAATAAAATACACATACTTCTACATAATTCGCATTATAACATGCAATGTTGGTTTGATTAAAGTGTAGGAATATTTAAAATACTACACCAGCACAAGTTATATATTATTTTAATAGTATAACCAGTTTATTCACAGTTCATCCTTTTACAAAATTTAAAATAAAGAGAAACAATATATTTATTTTTGTAAAATTAAACACAGTCGATTATACTAGTTAATTTTTCAGAGAGAAGTGTTTCGAATAATCTTCACTTGCGTAGAAAATCATAGTTTTTGAACTATTAATGATGCTAAGACTGAGGTTTTCTTCTATAAATCAAAACAGTATTTGTGCATGATGTTGAGTCTTGTTGCATCACCTATTCTCAAGTAAGTGGTTTAATTCTTAATAAATTATTCTAAGAGAACGTCACTTGCAATATACTTGTGTGTTTACTCATTAATTAATCTGTTATAATACATCACATTGCTAAATTTAGTGTGAAAGTATAAGAACTTTCACAAAATTCATAGAGCCATAGGAAAATAAGTAATCATAATTTAAAAATATTCTTCGTGTTTCACAAATTTTTGTCATGCTGGATCCAGTGCTTTTGCTGCTTGACATTATCTCATCTTTGAACCACTATTAAACGTATTGCATTTAACCTCCTGCTCTGATATCTCAATGTTCTTCTCTCATTTTCGATCTTCCTTGTATATTTGGCGTGTTCGCCTTCTTTTCTTCCTTGGTTGCCCCTTTCACCATTCGCTCCCTCTGTGTGCTATCTCGGTCCCTCACCAAGGCACAAGCACTTCCTGTGCAAAGGCCGCTTTTTTCCCCTATCAGTGCACCTGCCATCACAATCGTTGGCGCCTGGAAGACTGGATGGTGGCGCTATGCACTGCGCCGCAATGCTCTCAGATCCACCTTTATGATACCGCGTAAATTAACAAAATACATCACATACTTAAATGGTACATTAATATTATCCCTTTGTTAATGTGGGAAAATAATATTAAATATCTAGTGGGGTTTGTCTCTCAGACCGAGTTATAATTTTTCTTTATTTCTTAGCTCTTGGAATGTGATTATCATCTCGAACTAAACAGAAATAATGTTAATTTTTTCACGTAATTAATTAAAATTCACTATCATTCTTTGCATAATACTTCAAGTTTTTGAAAATATGTCGCATGACTGCACCCTACAGTTTACTACTTACAGCACACTCAATTCTTCTGGGTACTTAGGCTATAGTGTTGCCAGTTTTCCGAACCTCACATTGGTTTTTCTTCCAATTAAATCTTCAAAACAACTTTTCATACGATGTAACTATTAATAAATATAGTTCAAGAAGGTGCAACAATATACTGTTCACGATCATACGCGGTTGGAAAAATGAAAAGCATTATCAACCAGTTTCAGAGACTGTGCCACGCCGATGGAAGGTTAAATATTCCTTGTGAAATTAGATTACGTGGTTTGAACATATCGTAAGATTTAGTATTTTGTACTCCATTTGTAGTTTGTAATAAAACTGTGTTTTTCGTGTGGTCCTCTGGTTAAGTAAGTCAATTATCATTTTATCATGAACATTGGCGCTTCCAGGGGTTCTTGTGACTGCTGGCACTAGCGATATTTACGAGTATCTTTCATTAATATCGGGATGGCTTAACTGACTCACATGGCAATGATGTATATTTGAAACAAAATGTACTAATGATTTTAGTTCATCGTAAAAAGATGTTAAAATATTAAGTATGTAAGGATATCTCGCGTTTAGGCCAAGTTAAACATTTTTTTATGCGAACGTTTCGATATGTTTTGTATCTTCTTCGGGGCTAACAATTCTAAAACATGATTACTCTGTTCATATCATTCCATACCAAATACAACACAAATCCTGCACACATCCTCCTCTGAAACACACGACCATTTCTGTACATTTCTTCACATCTACACTCATCCTTCCACCCAATACGCAGTACTTAGTCTGACTATAAGATACTATACCAGCCAACAAAATGTTACCGCCAAGTGATGGCTAGACGGGCACGCTATTCCTACGTCACGAAAAAATTATCATTTAACAATTAAAACATTTCTAATATATCTTGCGGTATATGTACGATAATTATCATTAGCGTAAAATTAATAATTGATGTTAAAACATCTTACACTATAAAAGTCATGTTCTCCGAATTCAGACTTTGACATCAAGCCCATAATGATATTAGAGTACGTTTGAGTTTGTGGAAACTGTCGTGAAGAAAAACTTACTTGAATAAAATTTTGTTTGAAACATGATTAATATTTTCGATCTTGACTATCATTTCATCACGAACAAAAAGACACGATAAAAACTTGAATATAATTTGACATCCTTTTTCGTCGCAATATCCTTATTCTTTCAAAAACTTCTTTCTTCGAATTCTTTTTTTGCACTGGTCGCTTTGGGAAACCGATTTTAATTCCGTTTCTGCACAACACTCCGTCCCGGAAAAGAAATAAAGTCCACATAGAGTAACCAAAGCACGAAGTCCATGTCTTTCCTCGTCGTCATCATCACCGTCCAAGCAGACAACTCCACAGGGGGCTCTGTGCCAGTGTTCTCGTAAGGGCTCGCGTGGATTTCTCACTTGGCTAAAACTCATAGCTCTTTCTTCTTCGTCACGGCTGGACGCCTCCGAGAAATCGAGATAAGTCGAAATATACTGGACGTAAGTCGCAAGTGAGCACTTGAGGATTCAATCAGCGTGCCGGGCAGCCCGCTCGCTCGCACCAATCTTCTCTTAACTGCAGATCAAGAACGTATTCCCCTCTGCCACCAGTCTCTGAGTAAACAAAGTCCCTTGTTGGTCTGTTTAGAGCGAGTAACATTCTCATTCGGCTTCAGAGCGAACTATCCAAGAAAGAATTAACAACTTTTTTTCTCCAGTGAATTGCTGTCACGAGGCGAGAACTTGAAAGCCAATTAAAATTAACTTCTAATATCAATAATAAAATGCAGTTGTAAACTGCGAAAGACAAGTAAGAGAGAATCCTATTAATACGATAACGGACCTAAGGAACTGGTCAATTTAATATTTATTAAAAAAATTATTTAACTAATGCGTGCTGTTATCCATTTATTATCTCCAAAACAAATCGAAGATATTAAATGCTGTAAAAATTCGAGATTATTAATAACAAAAGTTTTTAGGGCATTACTGACTATGTATATACAGAGATACTATTTACAACCATAAGAATGTACACAAAGCGGCTAGAATTATGGGATTGGTTGATATCGTTATGTACTTTAGTTTAGTATGGTGACGCACATGTTTCTAGTGAAGAGGTCACCCATTTTAAATGAACCATCGTACTGAGGTTTATTTTACCTTAAAAGTATTCTTTTTATCGAAGACTTAAATATTATTGTATTTCTATAACAGAACATTGTGAATGAGATTTCCGATTGACAACATGTGGGTAAATAAGTCTTACAACTGGTTCTTTAAAATTGTAAGATGTGTATAAATAGGTGAATCCCATCCGCCTATCATGAAGGTGCATCCGCTCAATAAACTGCTATAGGGCTTTCACATACACGCGTAGATTTGAATTCGCGATTACTGGATAGAACTGTACTTATTTTGTTTGTTTGTTGTCTTGTGGTGAGGTTCGGGCCATGAGTCCCACTCTTCCACCTATTCGTGACTTGGGGCATGGAATTAGGAAGGAGAGACGTTGGGTTGTCGGGGAACTCGTGGTACCGAATCCACATTTCTTTGGAGTAGGTGAGAGAGACTTAAGCTGAAAATGTCGCCTAGTTCAGCTGAAAAAGGTTTGAATCCATTCTCTACCACTCAGCGATATCACTGAGGCGATTACCACTATTGGTGTGTTATCAGACAATCGTTGGACATTCACACAATTTCACCAAATTAGATAAGTATGTATGAAACTGTACAGATTTGTATCCTGGACATAAAAACCATACACGTTTACTTATGTAGTTATAAAAAATACCACAATAAAGCATTACAAGTAGTATGATATTTGTGTATAAACAATATATTTTATAAAATTGAATTTTCTTATATTTTAAAATATCATAACAAGTCTAAACCGGGGATTATTTTTGGTTTCCTGCCTTCGTGTCTGATGACATTAAAATCTATTAGAATACTGAGATACCAAAATCTCTGTGAGAGAATTACTTCGAAACACTCCGGCGAATCAACTTTAAGAGCAGACTCTAGGGCCAGAGTTTGGACACCGCTCGGGGCTACGCGTTGGTATTCCACGCGAATCCCTACTAAGACTCGCAGAGCCGTTAAGGGCAGAAAAGGCTTAAGGGAAGAGTGAGGCTGAGAAAGACAAACATGGACTCAAACAAAGGCAACAAGAAAACAAAGCACGGAGCTGGGAATTTATAAAGGCCGCGTGTGTTCTTTTCTCTGACTCGTTAGGAACACCCATTTCGCTCCTTATCTATTAATAATCTCTTCTTTTCTGCTCGCTTACAGTCACCCTCTCTCTTCGCCAGAACCATTGCTGCCACCATTTACAGTCATTTCGCATTTTCTGCTGTCAGAAGTCACCTGCACGTATTCTGTTTTAGGTGACAATATCTCGTTTTCGCTTCAAGCCCCATGTATTACACAATATTGGACCAATAATGACTAATTTAAAAAATTTAGTGAAGCGTAAGTTCTAAAGTCTTGAAATATTTTCAGTTCTCAAATGTTTTCCTAACGTAATACATTTAATTTTAATTTTCGAATTCACTTTATTCTATTCAATTAAAACTCATATGTAGCACAGACCAAAGTATTCTTATTTTTAATAATTTAAACTTTATAGTAAAAAAATAATGGATCATTCCTAGAGTTTTTTTTATTTCTTGGTTGAACGTGAACGTTTCAACACAGTTATTTTTATCCGAAGTCTGTTCTAACTTCGCTGTATACCACTTAGAAAACAGTGGAAGTAATATCCAAAAGTACTCACGCAACCGTCTCTACAAATTCTTGAACTTTTGGATATTCCGCTAAGTTCAAGTGGTTTCCAATAACGAGAGATCTTGCCAAAAGAATATTACCTTTAGTAACATCATTGGACAATACATTGTTGCTTCGAACATTTTATTGAAAAAAAACAATGTAACGGTAAAATAATAATAATAATAAATTTATTGCCAAAAAACAGTACAAACTGCGTATGACCACGTGGAGGAAAAAAAACTAATTTACTCTCCGGAAGCAAGCAAGGGACCATCCCATCAATTCCGATCAAGGGCCCTAAGGCAGAGGCGGATTCAAAAATTTCAGCAAAAGTTCCTAGATAAGATAAAAAGTTAGCTGCGAGTAATAATACATATATTATGTCAATATGTTTGTAATTTAACGCAAATATGTTTGTAAATTTAAATGTACAAGTTATTATCAAACTATAGATTATTCTGAGTACAGTGTTTAAAAATCATAAAAATTGAAATAACACTAAATTCAAGATTTATTGTTACAATAAACACGCCCCTAGACAGCCTAGAGAACCTGTATGATAAATCCGCCTCTTCCAGAAGGAAAAACGGAGAAAAACCCGGGCCAGGATGGGGCTACAGAATTTATGTACACAAACGTGCCAATGTTGAGTACACATAAAACTAAATTAATATGAGCCATAAGACAACACAATCATGCAAGAAAATAGTTTTTGAAATTGTTATAAGTTGTTTAAAAAGTACTACAGCAATGGCGTGATAAAGTACAAGACGAATTTAACTTTTATTAAAATCAACAAATTCTTTTACATTGAAAAAGCACTGGTGCAGGAGGTAGTTTTTAACCGCTGATTTGAACAGATTCAATTTCACAATGTCTTTTATATTCTTGGGCAGGGAATTATATAGAACTATTCACGAATGATAAGATCCTTTTTGGCAAAGAGTGGTTGACACTCTAGGGCGATGAATATTACTACTATTGCGTGTATAGTGTTCGTGAACGAGACTGTTTCGTATAAAGAAAGGGTGGCACTTCAGTAATTCGGACTTAACAAACACGACTGTTTCATAAATATAAATGCAGGGAAGTGTTAAGATATTTAATTCCTTGAATAAAGGTTTACAAGAGTTTCGGGGGTGAGATTTACAAATTATCCGAACTATCCTCTTCTGAATTCTGAAAGTTTGAATACTCTGACCGGAATTACCCCAGAAGGTAATGCCGTAACGTAAATGGGAGTAAACGTTTGCAAAATATACGCAACGGGAAATACGTGGACTAACTGCGTTAACTAAGATTCGGAATGCGTAACACAATTTGCTTAATTGGGAATTAAGATTGTCAATGTGACAATTCCATTTGAGGTTGTCTTGAATATGGAGACCTAAGAATTTTGTATTTGTAACAGTTTTTAATTGTGTTCCGTTTAAAGAAAGAGAAACCTGGGGTAAAGATTTTGTGATACTATTGTGAAATGACATAGACACTGTTTTGTCAGTGTTTACAATGAGACGATTTGCATGGAACCAAGTCGAAAGGTTAGACAAAACTTTTTGAGCATTGGCGTGTTTACATAGTAAATTAGTGTCATCAGCAAAAAGAACCATTTTGCAATCTGATGTGGATGATGATATGTCGTTCACATACAGTAAAAAGAGTATAGGGTCCAGAATTGATTCTTGGGGTACTCCGCAAGTAAGTGGCTTTGTTTCTGAAAGACAACGCTCAAGTATTTTATTTTTAGTATAGGATATTTCTACCTGTTGATATCTATCCTTTAAATAAGAAGTTAGCCATTGATGTGGAAGTCCACGAATGCCTAAAGAATGCAATTTTGAAAGGAGAATTCCGTGATCGATGACATCGAAAGCTTTGGATAAGTCAAGAAA
>NNCF01127001.1:1925992-1960398 GCA_002313205.1 Laupala kohalensis
AACATCGTTTAAGAAGGAAAATATGGCGCTTGTAGTGGAAAAGGATTTCCTAAAACCGTGTTGATCGTCAGAGAGAATGTTATATTTTGAAAAGAAATCTAGAAGACGTTTATAGAACAATTTTTCTAGGATTTTTGAGAAAGTGGGTAGTAGAGATATAGGTCGGTAATTTCCAATATTAAGTTTGTTACCTTTCTTGTGTAAAGGTTTCACTTTAGCTNTGAAAATTTGTTTTTTAAGGAGCTGATGATTCCCATGACTTCACTGGCGTTAGTTTCGGAAGTGAACATAGAATTGGGTATGTGGGTGGATATAATTGGAGGACATTGATTTGGATATATTGAGTTCGTTATTTTACCAACTTCTGAGAAGTAAGAATTAAACAAACTTGCGATGTCCTGAGGATTTGTTACGATTTTGCGATCGTTTAGTAAAGAAACATTTTCTTCGCGATTTTCAGAATTTGCGTGCAATTGTTAACAATATTCCACATGGATTTCATCCGGTTGTTCGATTTTAGTATATTTCCATAACTTTAGCTGGATAGACTACTTTTCGGAGAATAGTCTTATATTTACGAAAATAATTATGGAATTCGGGTGGTTGGTTATAGCGTTTTGAAAGATAATATAAACATTCACATTAAAGTGGTAAGACAAGAATAACATATTGTAAAGTGTTGACACAATTTTTAGAAGAGAATTACATTGAAAATAACTTCATTACAGTTAAAAGCAATTGAATCAAAGGTTTTCTGAGAACTATTTGTCGCTCTGTCAAGTGACTCAGCTGAGTACTAGTGTTCAGTCGTGTTTCGCTTATTGATATGAATGGCAAAATAACCATTGAAATCGTTTGCTGTATTAACTCGTTTGGTTTTGAATAAATTGCTTTGAAACTTCTGTCCTTTCTGGACATATCTCATTCTTCTTCTTACTCTGTGACAATAATTTATTCAGTTATTTACTTATTTATTTAATATCTTATGGCGAGGTTCATTCACCTAAACGTTGGACTTGGGAGAGAGAATTAGGAAGGAGAGATGTTGGGTTGCCGGAGAACTTATGGTACAGAACCGACATATCTGGAATAGGTGAGGGAAGCCCCAGATGAAAATCTCACTTAATTTGGTGGAGTAGGGTTTGAACCCACGCTCTACCGCTTAGCGAGATCATTCATTCCGCAAATATATTTCTTTTCTTTCCTTCCCTTCGGCGACATCAGAGTAGAGAATTCAAGGAAAAATGATGTGGGATGGAATGAATTGCATCCTGAGATCATTTTAGTTCGTATGGCATAGGTGAATTGTACTCAAGTTCAGTTGTCAGCAAGTATTCGGAAACCTATGTCTACGAATTTCTTCCTTATATTTTATTCATTATGAACTGCTCCTCATGTTTGTTTATCTATTATTAGAAAGAGCGATAAGGAGCACAATATTTTAACTGTTATTAAAATATCTGTTTCTTTTAATTATTCGACCAATATTCATAATTATAGTTAAAATTTTACAGCAGTGATTTTTTATTGATAAAGATAATTTATTTGCATTTAATTACTATTACATTAATATGTTTTTCTACACTATACATTTTTTACACTAGATTTATTTTTGAATATAAGAGTACATTTTGCCTTGGACATTTTCATTTCACTGAAAATCTTCCAAAAGGACTTCCAAGTAAATGTACTTGTGAATGTGTGAAGAAAACTGTCATGTTGAAGGAGAAACACATTAGATCACAACGCTATATATCAGGTATGCAACGCACCAACCTTCAATCAGGAGAAAACGTTCCTTCCCCATTTTACTAGGCAACATCATTCAACTCACAGACACTCAATGAATTTAAATGGTTATATAAACACTGAAGTAAACAAGAGTATTTTACTGAGTCACTTCACACCGCGGTAAAACGTTTTTAAAAACCCTCTAGTGTTTGCAATAAAAATTGTTATTTTTATCTATTTTTTCTACGTGTTATTTTTTAAATCGAATGTTTAGTTACAATTATGTTGTATTGAATTAAATTTTAAAAATATTACAATTTATTGCCCGTAGAAATCACAAAATGTACAACTATATTGACGAGATCTCTCGTAGCTGAAACCAGATGAACTTTGCGGAAGATAATAACTTAATGATGATCAAAGTTCGTAGAGACAATTCCGACCGTAATTCTTTACTATTCTATTTCCTGCCTTAATCTTTAATGCTTAACATGTTTCCCTACCTTGTATAAAGTATGATAAAAGTGAAAACAAATGAATCCAATTACAAGAGGAATATTACCATACCAAGGCTCTTGAATTTTGGCTATCAGCATGCAAGGCGTTCTCTTGAAATAATTGTATCACCGCTGATTTCCAAACGTTGCTCCGACCATGTCACGTACGTAAGGCCATGTCACGTACGAAGAAACGACTTCAATCGCCTTTGTTCGCTCTAACCCTGGTAGAGGTTTTGTGAGAGCAGAAGGGACTTCCCTTTTCTTGTAGTAACCGGCTTTGATCAAGGAAAATCAACCTGATCGGAAACTAACATAATTTGCAAGAATTAGTTTCTCTTCAGGATAAGTATTTTAATACCGAGAGTTTTTATATTTACATAAACACACATGGTAACTAAATAAGGTTTTATAAGTTACTAATTACCCAACGCATCATATATTTTTAGAGCGCGCGATATCCTACCGCCAGAACACTCTCAAACGGAACATCCTATAAGCCGGAAGGCGTCATACTGCGCAGGCATAAACAGAAGACTATTGCGTTTTTGAGGAGACTATTAGAAAATACTATTATTTCAGTGGATGGAGATCTACAAATCAGATGGGTGAAAGTTTAGGAGATTTCTTTTAGATCAGCTCAGTTTGTTGAGTTCATAAATATTGTTATATTTATGTTATCCATAAATATTGGATAGAAAGATCATTACATTGAGAACCTGATTATTGTTTGGGTGAAGAGTTCATCTTGGTTAATCAGGAGTTCGGCATCTGCAGCTATGCGTCCCTGGCTGAAGCGCTCCTTTGACTCAGTTCATGGCTGGATCAGTTGCCGTGTCTCGGCCAAGGTTACTGTAACAGTACCTGAGTTCTCACCTCTTATCTCAGCATCCGATCTCTGAACTGCAGTGAGAGTGTGAATGTTGATAGTGAGTGAATGTAATTGGTGTGGCAAATGACTTGTCTGGAAAGTTTCAAGAAATAATAACTCCCATATGATACATGACAACAGTTTATTACCATTAGGAGAAAAATACATTTATACGCTCCAGACACCAACAATACGTCTTCAACCGGTCATCACTACATGAGCCGATGCAACGCGTTCTAAGATTACCTACCGACATCACAGCAAAGACGTTATTGCACAACTCCGCGCTGTAATTTGTCTGCGAATGTATGAGTCATACGTTAGAGCTTCCCATTGCTTAGGCATACGACTGCTGCTTCGACACTTTGCTGGAAGCACGTAACTTTGAGACGCGACGTGTATTTATTTTCAAAACATTTCTCAACTTGTTTATTCGTAATTTGTTGTTTAGGTAATATCTGTGGATCCCTTCTTTTTCCTGGAATCGATTCAAGATTCAAAAATCGAGTGAATATCTTTTAATATTTCCTCTGATGTCCCCTATCCCTAACACAATAAACAAATGGGCGGTAAACAAAGGTCAGCATAAAATTTTATTTATTTTGTAAGAAATAATAAAACAATATTTTCTACATATCCAATGTTATGTAATTCTATGTCGGTAACATAATAAATCTCTTAATGATTTCCCGAAGTATCTTTAATGTTTTACGTTTTAGAGATTTATTATGTTATCGACCGAAATAACCGATCATAGATATAAATGAAATTATCTCTTATTGACTAGATTATAATAAATAGTTTATAATGCTAAATATCGAATCGTCAATCATAACATATAGTTACTCTTAAAAAATTGTTTTATGGTATAAAAAATAAAATTAAGAAAAAAGAATCATTCTAACTCGGGGGTTGAGGAATACAACCCTCATATACACATTAAAAATTCTATCCCAAGAAGACGACACGCATCAAACGTCATATTTACATGAAAGTTACAGTAAACTGATAATGTAAATGACAATCATTTCAGTGTATGCGCACACAGCAGGTGTGTGGAATGCCATCAACAGTTTCTAGTTTTCTTCCCTACAGACTATTAAAATAGCATTGAACTGCTAGTTTCTCTCATTCGCACACAGGCTGTGAAGTCTCGCGTAAGAAGAGAGATACCTACCAGTACCAGGGTATTTGACAGCGGTTGGATCGTGGCCTTCTAGGCCTGCAAAATATTTCCTCGATATTGTTGATAACATTGGTGTAAGTATCATGTCTCCTGCGAATATAGAGTCGATGAGATGTACCAATGAGCTGTACAGTAGGCATATTTTCAACGACTCCTAGTTATTTGCGCCCGAGAGGAAAGATGACTATTGTTTGCGTATTCGCTTGACGCCGCAACTTGTATACGGTTCGGTTGGTTTCCAGATGTGTGAACATTGTATACATTGGTGACCAGACGTCCTTTTTTTCACGGGCATCTGAATTTTACGTCTCTGTCTTCTGTCTATGAAAGAAGTGGAAAAGTCCTCCTTTTCATTCATTGACAATAATATCGTAAAAACTGCATTCAAAGTGTGTGGCTTTTGCTGGCGAAAATACGAGTATGAACTGCGACTGTGGAGATATCAACCGCAGAGGAGGTAATAATGTATTTTTAAAGTTGAAGAAATCTGAACTTTTGTAACTGTTGTTAAGTTTAGTGTTCCGTAAAACAAAATTAAATACATTGTTAAGTATGAAAAGGTTGTTTTTGTGTGTGTATTTTATACTTACGCGTATGATTAAATTTATTTTCTTTTTTTTCTCCTAATCCCCGCGATTTTCTTATTTGTTATTCTCTAATTCATAGTACAGTATGTGATCACCCTATCTAGTGAGATAGAGAATTCTCAGCAGATTTACTCATGTTAATGTAGAACTGGTGGAGAAGGGAGAGAGGCGCGGGACAATTTACGCGAAATTATTGAGAATCACTGTAGGAAGGAAGTGCTGGCCAATTTAAACAACATTTACCGATATCCTTAGCGTGATGGTAGCTGTTAAGTCTTTGCTCCCCATCCACTGATGAGTGACATAATGACACTCTTCTCGGTCTATGTGGATGAGGTTTTCAGTTGATGTATCCCTCATCTACTTCAGACCAAAATCGGTTCGTTACCTCATTTGCCCCAGCAACTCAACATCTCCGATACGGAACTCCTCCTAAATTATGTGGTTAGCTGGAAGAGGAGACCTATTTGTCTCATTTTCGCAATATCATAGAATAAGGTATGAAATAATTATGCAAATAAATTCAAGACCATGATAGGGATCTCTCCTGTCAAAATTATCAGGCAAGAGCGAGATCTAAAAGAGTGAGTTCTGAAGAATCCAATGAGTCGTTATCCCCATCACTGATTGTTACACGTTGGTCTACAACTGCAAAGGTTTTCTTTCATCATATAGAGCCAATCTACTGGATAAAAAATAAGCAATTGGCAATCTAGAAATTGATTGAGCTTGGCGATTAAATTATTTTTCAAAATTATCCATGACCAATTTGGTCAAGAAACTAAAAATTGTTTTTAATCGAGCTAAATTTTCTCAATCATTCATTTCCCATAAAAGTATGAAAATGATTACTGAGAGTAACACAATATAATCAACTTAACAAAGACAAGAAACTATTTAGAAAAAACCTAAAACTAAAAATTAAAAACCTTTGGGAGTACTATTTTAGAAATTAAATTGAGATTCTATGAATTGTCTTTCCGAGATTTTCCGAAACTTTCCCGAAGTACCAGAACTTTGAAACTTTGTTAGTTACTTATGCTCCATTTGAAGTGCAGTGAGCCGGAGAAGTTGCGACCTCATCTGAATGAAGAACAGAAAATACGAGTTGGAGTAAAAACAGTATAAACAAAATAAATACCTTATCTTGAATTATTGAACGTATAAAAAAATTTATTAATATCAACTGCGTCTCATTGTTGAATTTTTTAAGCTATTAAGACTTTTTATAGAACGACAAATGTAACATATCGCGGGTCCAATGTGAGAGCGAAGAAGCTTTCACTACTCCGTTGCTTTTGGTGAAATAAACCACAGACCATTTATGGAAATTGAAAGTATAGTATTTGCACAAAAATTACAAAATCATTTGAACAGTTCCGCGATCATTTAGAAAGAATGTAAATATTAAGGTTTACTAAATAACTTGTTGAACTTAGGGTAGATGGATCCAGTAGATTAGCTGTAAAGAAAACATGTGATGTAAAAGCTGCAAAGGAAACATGAGTAAAAATTATTACGAGTTAGGTTGACGCGATAGAAGATATTGGTTTGATCCGTTTCGACTAGTAGACGTGAAATAAAAAAAGACATTTTGAACTTACGCAGAACGTAAAGATGTAGAAAAATTAATTAGTTCGCATAAGAACTTTTTTTCTCAAAAAAAAAAATAAATAAATTATAAGTTAACGTGATCAAACGTAAAATAACACGAAATTTTAGAAGTTTTTGGAGCCTCCCTGCCTCAAGCACTAGAATAAAGTTGGTTCGAAGTTGGTTAAAAGAAGATATTAAAACTATACCCAGCTCTTCTTGAGTTGATCGGAGACGTATCTTGTTTTCCAGGACCATTCACGCTACCCTTGTGTCTCGGGTTTTCTTATTTTTCGGTTTGTTTTGAGGATTGTTCCACCGTCGTAACAGTGGCAGAGTATTTTTTTAAATTATTGCCCTTAATAATATTCAGTTGAACTTAGTCTGACAACTATTGAAGTAAATTTAAAAAAAAATTAATTTGCTACTGTCATAACGTCACAACGCACGTATCCACATTTGCAGACTAAGCAGAACCTTTTAGTTTTGACCTACAGGTAATGTGTACGGAATACAAAGACCATCGAAAAACCAGCCATTTTGTGACGCTGCCTTTTGGACTATATGGAAGAAATCATGGATTGAAAACCTTTATCCAGCCTCTAATAAGTATTCCATTCTATTTTATTAGTGTAAAAAAAGTATAGTAAGACTGGAATTCAAAATTTCGAATTTGTCATTTTAAATTTCACCGTTTCAGTTTATTTACACTTTTTTAAGCTACAATATTCAAACCTTTTCATGATTTTTATTCATAATATAGGTAGATATTTAATTTTTTCTCACAATATTTGCTTAAATTGTTTATATGCATTTATTTCGTAATATTTTGAATCACGTGTTTTTTCTAATGAACGAAATAATTAGAAAATTTTAAACCTTTGTATAAAAATTCATAACTCCTCATCAAAAATATCAATCAATACTCTTTAACATACGCTAATTAATATAAAATTATGTAGACTTTCAATTCATTTACGAAACCCAATTTATCGCTATATCTGTGCTAGGACCTTCTGCCGATACGAAAGGTTAGCCTCGGGTTTTGCAAATCTCACTTGTTCGCCTGAGGCTCTCGGTGCTAGCTAGTTCGCTTTGGCATCACTGCATTAAAATTTCCGGATGAAATTCGCGTACACGAGCAAATATAACAACGACGTCGAGGAAGTTTCCTAATGAGGGGAAACTCTTTGCTTCCGTTCCGTGCACGTCACTCCCCTCTTTACCCCCTTCTCTCTCACCGCGTCTATTCGTCCTACGCTACACCTCTCGCTCGTGTTGTTAACCAACTTGCGCTTGAATTCTCTTGGAGTGACCGAAAAAGGTTCCGAGAGTTTGCTGAAGATTGGGGAGGGTATGTTAACGGCAAATAATTTTCCTAGAACTCTTGGAAAATTGATTATAAATTATACATATTCTATCTGGAATATATTATATCTGGAAAAATATTTAGTTCTTCGAAGCACCCTTTATGTAAATGAGTGCTCGTACAGACAGGTATGTGATTGATTTTTTGTATCACGATTTATGTCCAGTCCTATCTGCCTAAAGCGTAAATCCTGTGTGACTATGATCTGTTTCAAAAGCGATGTTTAAAATCACCCAATTTAACATTTAGCAAATTGACGCATGCTGGTAATATTAGTTATTAAAACATTTTATAACCTAGTACATAAAAAAATTAAACTCTAACCTATGTATTTGAATCTAAATCATTCAGTAAAAAGTGTGATAAAATTATATATTTAAAAATGTAACATTAATCTTAGCGTATTTTACAATTACTATTTCATTATTTTTATTTAAATACATAATGAATACATGTATTTCATTAATAATATACAGAGTACATTATTTAAAATGAATTTTCTGTCAGAATGTCTTATTATACGATATAAAGCATTATAAAATAAACTAGTGGTGCAAAACCATTACATATATTTTTTGATATATACTTCTCCGTCTGCAGCATAGAGTGAGAAAAAATTCTATAGTGGAAGGGTCATTTCTGACAAGGTCCTCTATATTTTGGTCGTCTTCCATTGCTCTGTCCATGCTCAAAGTCGCTAAGTGAACTTATTGCTGCCTTATATTTGCAATTTGAGAGTAACATAAACATTCAGAATAATATTTCAAAACATATAGCGACATATCAGTCTTATAAATATCGTAAAATTGTTATGTAAATGTAATTTCGTTGTAGACAGAAATTTATGTACTTGCAGTGCGTTTTCTGGCCTCCTATGTATTTTATCATTATCATATCTTTCATTTCAGTTTGCTAACAGAGTATTTTTACGTCTGCTTGATCCATTTACACTGCTAAAGATTATTCAAGCTTCTTGAAACAGTGAACTAATATGTCAGTGTAGCAGACAGAAATTATTTTACTGCGTCTATACCAAACTTTTAAGCGAAATACCGCTAATGCGGATGTAATGCATACTAATTATACTTAACGTACAGAAAATTTAAGCAAAATCGTCGGACCAGTTTTTGAATAATATTCAATAATGTACTTTGACCTTCATGTGAAATGCCCTTTGTGTTCAAGTAAAAAGAAAATTGGAAGCACGTGCACATGTTAGAAGTAAATTCTACCCTAAAAATGAAAAGGAAATTACCATTTGGTCAGGAGTGCTGCGCACAGACGGACAGACAGACGGACGGACGTCCAGCCAAAAACAACTTTTTCGGAATCAGGGGTTACGAAAACGGATATTTCCGCAAAAATCTCGTTTTCACGATTACAATACTTTCTAAATACTACGTATATGAGAAAGTAAAAGTACTTTAGAAATAGATTTCTCTAAGTGTAAATAGTTTATTAGCTCGATAGTTTTTAAAACTGTTGCCTAAATTCTATGAATACATAAGTACGAGCAATATTTTAATTAATTCTCATGTTGATGAGTAAAATCAATACAGGAAAATCTTTCTAATTATACGTAAAGTAAACAAGACGATGTTGAAATTTTAGCAGACAGGAAGAATCTGCTTTGAAATCTACAATCATGGTTAACTCCGAAAATAATGAAAATCTGGGTTAGTAAATCTTCTTTGTACTTTGCAAATATTCGGGAAGTCCAAAATTGAAGACAGATGACAGCGACGAAACACCACCTGACTTGAAGTATAGCATCTTAAAGGCTTATAGAATTTCTTATTCTAATTTGCAGGTGCGTTTCCCTAAGTAAGATACGCATTTCGCGAGGATTTGAATTTTAAATTGTAGATTATGAGAAGTCTCAGTTGAAATTAGTTCTTTTGAGTAAGGTTACGGCTTCTCGAACTTCTTAGGTTAAGTACTAGCATTCGAATGCAGTATTTCGTGCGTAGCGCTCAAGTTAGAAGAAGGAATAAATAATGAGATTTTCTCACAATGAATTTTGTTTTAACAAACCTGCTTAAATTATCACTTGCTGGAAAATTTGCATGCCATCACACTCCTTCTGTTTTTGTTCTGAGATGAAAGATCGAAAGAGAAAAAATATAGTTGTTGGTATTAATTAAGCATTAAACAACAGTACCAAGATAACCTATTTAGCATAAATTTTCAAAAATCGTATAGCTTGTCTACCGCATTATCCAAATCTCAACCTTTATTATACAACATTTTAAATTCTAATTATTATTCTTGTAAAATAATATTTTAAAAATAAGTATAAACTATTCTTTTATATATTGATATGTAATGAAGTATAATTTTTTCTCATTTTCATTATTGAAATCCCGTATCTTGACTGTTGTGCCATTACCTGGGTTAGTTATAATTTTTTCCCCGTTTTTCATCTTTGTGTTCATAATTTGTTATTATTCATTTTCTTTTTCCTGTACTAACATTTCGCTTTTATCGTTTCTTATTCTTCTGTTGTACTGTTCTCTATTTTGTTTTATCTCCTATGTTTTCATCCTGTTATTGTTTGCCTTCAGGGGCTGTTCCCACTTAGCCATCGCCGAACTAAAAGGCGATGTTCCTGTCCCTAATCCTGGGGAGATGGGAACAGTCTACTAACTACTTATTACCGTATTATACCTTATTATTACTATCTACTTATATCACGCACAATCAATATGTCTGTGATATATCTTCCTAAGATTTTATACCGTTCTTCTGTTGCTATATAATCTTCCCAGTTTCTGTCACTAAATTTTCCCATTCTCTTGATTTTGCTTAGCCATATTACACGTTCTTATCTAAGTAGTTGTAAGTTATATGTATGGAGAATATGGTTTACAGTGATCCATCTTTGCTTCGCATGCATATCCGATAACCCCATACTTTTCCAATATGATTTATGCCCATGCCCAGTTATGATTTTCATTATTTGTGGTGTAGGTATGAATCATTTTTTTTGTTTTTATATGCAAATCTCATATTCGGTATGAATTTATACGTTAACCTGCCTTCTTCCGTTTTATCCCAGCGGATTTGCCAACTTTCCATTAGAACCCGTGTTATGAAGTAGCAGAGAATCTAAGGACTTATAATATCCCCTTTGAGAGCAACATCTTATATTACGAAGATGAATATTTCATTGAATACATATGCCATTTAATGTTGTTCACATTCATGTCACTTCCGGTTTTTGTTCACTGTCCAAACTCAACACCATTTTCTTTGGGTAATAACCGAGACTATACAGATCATTTTGAAGTTATAGTGAATTGGCCCAATGTTTTCGGCTTCTTTTAGTACAATTTCTTTAGATAAGTGTCGTTAGAGGATACTTTTGAACCACCTATAGATGATGAAAAATGTCATTTCGACGTACAAAAAAAAGCTTGAGGTCTGTTATAAACAGTGATAAAGATAATTAGGAGGATAAATAAAGGGTTTATAAACAAAAAAACTGACACAGACAAGTTCCTCGCTGGAGATTTTACAACTATGACACGATTTACCCTTTGTTTTAATTTATTGTTTAAAAAAGTAGCAGTTAGCACACAAAAAATGTGATAGCATCTCAATTAGAACGTGTGATATGGTAATATTTCGAGATAAACCTTTCTTTTTAAATCAATACTTTAAGATAAAAACTTTGAAAAATCCTTTCGTGATAATCCTAAAAAATGATATAAGATCCAGTGAAAATTGCAAGTTCGTATCTTCAATATTTTTCCCTCTGCGTTGATTCCATGGTTTTGAATGAAGTTTTACGTGTTGGGAGAACCGAAAACAACGTATTTTTAGGTTCTAATTATACAAAAAATCATCCATGTCTTGAAAAATGACCTAGTAAAATACCGCCAATTTCAAAGTACATTTTTAGTTCAAATTGGATTTAAAAAAATAAATTTTAATTAGAAGTTTTAAAAATAACATATTTTTAAATGATGTTTTCTTTTAAATTTCACGAATTATTTATTATAAATTATTTAATCGGAATTTAGGGTATTATAATTTTGTCAAGTACTCTGAAACGTTAGAAATATCTTTGTGCTTTAGTGAGATTATCAGGGAGTTGTCCATTCCTTTCTTATTATCACTTTATTTCTGAGTCAGAACAAAATGTACCTGACTTGATAATTTTAAACTATATCTGTAAATTACGTTGTATCTTACTAATGAATAAAAGATATTCCACTCGTCTGCTTGCGAATAAAGTGATTATTTCAGTTTGTATCGTGCAGGAATTCAAATGTGATTTGTGAATGAACGGTATTCCATCTAGTTGAATCCATTCAATATTTAAGAATCAATCGTCCTCTACTTCTCTCTCAAGCACTGAACCCTCTATAGAGGGTGCTTCTAAAGGTTTTGTATTGACCGAATCCTCCATTAGGTTTTTGGTCCTTCAGGCCGGATCCATCCTACAGCTAAGGGCGGCATTCGGACGCGAGCCATTTGCATTCATGGAGCATCTCACGGGACGAATCGCACCTCTTCCCCAACCCTTTGCTGCCCCGACGACCCCTCTTCATCAATATTCCACGTCGTGCGTGCTCTAATGGAATGCGGTGACCGCCTTCGTTCCTGCACTGCCTCTCTCGCCTTCATCCCTTGCGTGACCCCGCCCCTTTCCCCTCACGTTCGGATCCTGCCAGTTGTGTTATCTGCCACCTGCTAATGAGTCCTGCGTTTGAAGTGTGGAGCGAGTTCGTACTATTGTCCCGAGACTTCCGGTGATACCCATGCAAATAACTTCGATTCCATTTATAGATAGGGCAGCGTACATAGGAAAATTTAATTTGTTGATTCGTGATTCGAATTCTTATCACTGTTTGAGATTCAAATTTTCATGGGTTCCAGATAAAGTTCTTAACAGTATCTTTATCCGTGGGAAAAGAATGTATTATTTTACAAAGAACAAATTCTTGAGTTTTAAAATATTCACGAAGATATCGTTAGGAAGGTATCATGATGATTTCTGTGTATTTTATAAGTTCACATATACAGTAGCAATTAACAAAATAGTGGCAATTTATCTATTAAATTTAAAATAACCATTGCCAATATTATATTAAGTTGCTGGTCTATTTTTGTATTACTGTTTTAAAACTGGTTGTGCAAAGCGATTTATACTTTCTTGATATCGTACTTTTATTAATTTTGATAAATGTGCTTTTCAATTTATCTCCAAATACTTACGTGATATCAAAAGCATCGATAAACATCGTGAATGAACCGAAATTAATTGTTTCAATGAATATCGGATTTACTTAGTTAACGATTTCAAAATTTATCTCTAATGGGAAAGCAATGTTAAAAATTTAAGTTCATAAGTACATTTTTCTAGTTTTCTAATTTAGTTGATATAAGAGAAAGCTTTAGCTCCTGAGAGTGGTATAGGCTCATCTTTCTAGAGGATTGGAGTGGCGTCGAGGCGTAAAATTTACTTTTGAGTGCGAGCCAACCCACGGACTTCTACTCGCGCTTATCTTTAATATCCCAAAGGATCGACTCTTTCTATTCTAAGACCGCTCTTCACCTTCAAGTTTTAACAGGGTGTAGAAATACTGCATTAACGAGAAAAGTTCCTTTCAGTCTCTCATTATCGATATAACAACTTCTTCCCATTTACATTCTTCTCTTCCTTTTCTAGTTCCTCATTCATTCCATTACTTCCAGGTACGAATATTTGGTTTTGTCTTCATCATTGCTTCTTCAAATTTCTCTTGCTCCTCTGATGGCTCAGGTGATAGCGTTCTCGCTCACCACCAAGTCATCCCGGGTTCGATTCCCGGTGGGGTCAGAAAGAAAAATTGCAGCTTTTCACATTAATGTCCCAGTTCATATAGCTGTAAAGCGAAACTTCCTTCCTCTATCCAATTCCTCTATATCGATAACTAACTATTACTAAATACTTCTACTAACCCCTCCTCGTGGGCCAAATTGATGGTAAACTCACCGATCTACTAACAATAGCTTACCACCCATCTCCTACTTCCTATCGCGCCAAGTAGATAAGCCTCAATAGCACACTATATTTTCTTTTTTACAAATACTACAATAGAAAAAAAAATTACTCTTGACGTAAGATCACTATCTTAAATTCCGTTGACCAACTCTCCTTCTCATGTTTCACTCTCTTTTAGTTCCATATTATGTTCCTAGCTTGGTAACGTATTGCTGGTACCTCACAAAAATACCCTCATCTTCCATTCTTCATTTAAACGTGTAATGCACAAAGAAGTGACCATAGAAGCTTCCGGGCATATGCCCGACACGCCACCCTTTTCTGATGAAATTTTTGTTGGAAGCCGTCAGCGCTTGCCGGACGTTTTTTTTTCTTTCTATAAGCTTAAAAATAGTCCCAGGGGTGAAGGCTATGCGTATTGCATTAAAATGGGTTATGATTCAAATACTCTTCTCTCCAAAAAATACAGTCAATATTGTGCAGGGTAAATGTAGGTCTCAAAATCTGTTCAATGTTCGCACAATTTCGGTAAGGTGAAAAATCGCTGTCGGAACCGATTTTTCCGAATAACTTGCCAGTGATATTTTATATTTTTTTAATGTCAATGTAATATTACTATACATTGTTAAATGATGATCTTTTTCTTTTTGCTTTGAACTTCAAATGTAATGAAGAATTTTCCTAATTATTTGTAATAAAAATTGTAAAGCGTTGTAAACAAAGAACAGATTAGCGTTATTTGTTCATGTATACAAATCCCACAACCATGCATGTTGAGTTCATTATTATCAGCTTGACATAGATTGAATGGAGTTATGGTATAGTTGTTTTTCAATACATCCCACGTTTCGATTTATACCAAATTTATGGTATTTTTTCATTATTAATTGCAATAAATTTAAAATTCACAATATCTGTCTACAAATGAAACTTACTTAGGTATCACGTGTTCTCACACAACATTATTTAATGTGTTTAATTCCTCAAATTTGTTCAGCGGTCATGGACTGCTCCTTTTCATCCAATCCAGAACGCTGGCTCTGTCAGTCCAATTCACTTTCACCTTTCTTACACACTTTATACACCATTAACTGTCTCTCTGCATTATCTTCAGAAGAGTCTAACTTAATTAACACTGCTCAGCGATCGTCTGATTTTTCCATCGGCTGATCGGTTCCGTCACTCTATTCAATTGGAAAAATGTCATTCATGATGTTAATTATTTTAGAATGAGACGGAAGGTAATAGAGCGTTGGGTTTCAATAATTTAAGAAGCAGCATCTCCATTACTCAACACCACGCTACCCTGTATCTCATATCATTCATTGATTCATCTTCTTGCCTTTCTTCCTTGAAACTGTTCGTCTATAGCTACGGTTTGGAAAACGTTTTCGGTGTAGTAGGATTCTGATCACACCAAACGACATTTTAAAATGCAATATACTTTATTCGAAACGAGTGATACCAGTGCCCTCACCAAGGAATGGGGAGTTTTCCCAGAAAATGTTAGAAAAATATCAAAATTGGTGAAGCCACCTATTTGGCAAAAGGAAGTCGAAATTATAATTGAAGTTGATGATTATTTTTTATACCCATTAATACTTGTGATCTATCTGAGGGTCCTAATTGACCCCAATTTTTTTATAGTTTGTGTAACAAGTGATATAAACCGAGTTCTTCAATTAATGTAGAATTTTACCTTGAATTTTTTTTGCATCGAAATAGAGACATTCATTGAAGGTTAAATTAAGATTTTCTTTTATTCATCTCAGTCACTCCATGTTTCCTTACTCAATAAAAAATCCTTAACAAAATACTGTGATCTTAAAAATCGTGGATGTAAATTTTATACATATAACCGTCTCATTTATTGTTCTTGGATGACATTAGTGAACACGAATTTATCCACTTTCGTGTCATTTTGAGAAAAAAACACAAATTTACTTTGTTGAAGATGATTGGTACAGTTTTTCAGATCGGAGAGATTGCCAGAAGAGCTATAAATAAATAAATATTTTAGGAAACGTTGCTTTTTGCTAATGACTGTTTGTTATAAACCTGAGAGTTTTTCTCCCCAACTTCTCTGTTGTAAAATACTTTGAATTATAATGTGGCAAATTGTCAAAAATAATGTCTTGTCAATTGTTAATACACGCAATATCTTACCCCCAAGGTACTATAAACTAGGGATTGACTTTAGAGAATGCCCCATTAAAAAAGTAAGTGATCAAGGGTATGTCATCTCACCCCTTCCGAAAAAATTATTTTTGTCGGAACATTAAAAAGTTAGAAAACATAACTAAAAAACTTGGTAATTGTGGTGCTTTAGCAACATTATCAAAACATGATAAATTGAAAGACGAAATGAGCAACATAGAAACGTCTTTCAATTTATCATAACTAAAAAAATCACAATGTCTGGTTACAAAATAGCGGCCGTTTTTGTCTTGCCGCCCGCACTATTTTCGGTCATTGGAAGCGTTTACATAACTTTAATATCTCTAGATTTTTTCGGTCTGACCACTTCAATGAAGTGATATTGTATTTAACACATTCGACGCTATAGTTGCAAACGTATTTGATTTCTATAAATTCCTGATTTAATTTATTTCGCGTCTTTGACAAAAAGTTTGAAAATTAACAAATTTATATTTTCTCTATATATTATATTGTGTATAGTATCAAACAATGAATGGATTGTTTCCACAATAATAGTTGGAACTATGGGAAATTATATTAACCAAACAAAAAGATATTTAAAACATAGATAAACATTACGTGTCATTGTTTTGCTATTATGCTGATTTAATGTGGATTATACCACCATATTCTTGAAGAGCGTACGCACCGAATGACCAACAGAATTATGTAGTGCTTTTTTTGGGTGGGCGAGGTAGACGTTATCACTTGATACTTCCCAAAAATAGAATGATGTAGTCGCAGACTACGACGTCTCTTTAGTATTATATTTGAATAACACGATAACTATTTGCACTGAATTATTTAAAACTAAGACACAGGATATCACGATGTGTGATGTAATGTGTGAGCCATAACGATGTTTAACCTAATTCACACAAAGTAATTTACCAAATTTTAAGTTTTATGGTAAAAAAGTAGTTTATCAAACTGGATTGATATATCTTACAGGACGGTGGTATTCTACCATTAAGTTAAAATCTATCGATATTCCCTAACCCCATAAATAAAAAAAAGAATTATGGATGTAACTAATGTCACATTTTTAAACCATAAACCCTACGTTTTCTGGTCTTATAACGTGTCACAAGTTTACGAAAATACATCTCAACACCAAAAAAAAAAAAAAAATTGAAGAGTAATGAAATTTCGGCAATTCATTTGTCTAGGTAACATATTTAATTGATTAAAGTTTCAGATCGCAGGTTAATGTAAGCGCGAGAACAGCCATTTCAAATGTGAAATTCTGTTACATTAACCTGTGCAACCGCCAGAATTTTGAAAGCAAGCATGTAAACGTGCATGCATTGTATCGTACAGGAACCGGATGTCAGTTTGTGGGATGGAGCTCCATGCCTGTTACACTTGGTCGGTCAATACAGGGATGTTAATGCTGGTGGTTGATGACGCTGGAGTTGTCATCCAATGATACGTGCTCGATTGGAGATAGATCTGGTGATCTAGCAGGCCAAGGTAACATGTCGACACTCAGTAGAGCACGTTGAGTTACGACAGCGGAATGAGGGCCTGTTGGAAAACACCTCCGCAAATGCTGTTGATGAATGGCAACACAACAGGTTGAATCACCACATTGACGTACAAATTTGCAGTCAGGGTACGTGGGATAACCACGAGAGTGCTCCTGCTGTCATACGGAATTGCTCCGAGACCATAACTCCAGATGTATGTCCAGTATGTCTAGCCTGCAGAGAGGTTGGTTGCAGGCGCTCACCTGGTCTCCTCCTAAACAACACACGGCCATCACTGGCACCAAGTCAGAACCGGCTTTCATCAGAAAACATAACAGATCTCCACTCCGTCCTCCCATGACGTCTAGCTTGACACCACTCACGTCGAAAACGACGGTGGTTTGGAGTCAGTGGATTGCACTCTACAGAACCTCTGCCTCGGAGCCGTCCTTCAAGTAACCGATTTTTAACAGTTCGTTGTGTCACTGTGGAGCCATCTGCAGCTCGAATTTCTGCTGCTGAAGCAATATGATGCGTCTCATTCATACGCCGAATACGGCGGTCTTCCCTCTCAGTATTGCCACGTGGCTGCCGGGAACTCGGTCTTCTTGAGACAGTACCTTTCCTTAACCACTGCTGCTGACAATCATGCACAGTGGATACATTTCTGTCAAGTCTTTCTGTAATATCGTGGAAAGAAAATCCACCTTCTCGTAGTCCTATTAAACAACCTCGTTTAAGATCAGTGAGCTGTTGATAATAGCTTCTTCGTCTTCTTAAAGCTATTCTTGACTACCATCAACGTCAAATCTCAACGATAAATTACGCTCACGAACTTTACAGAGCGTATTTAAAGCAAACCTCATTTGTATATTATTAGTGGCGCTACTAGCGTCACACTTGCGCGCCTCGCGCGAAATTTGAATAGACATCATCTTTCAAATGTATAAATACGTCTACCAAAATTCTTTTATCTAGTGCAACACATTCTTGGAGTTGGGATTTTTTCCCGTTAATGTAGTAACTTACTCTCTTTTGTGTTCCAAATCTTTTAAATACATTTTAAACAACTGTACGAAAGAAACTGAAATAGTGCATACATTTTATGAGAACACAATCGTGTACTAAAACGACTATAATTTTGTTTGATCAATTAAAGTTTTTAAGTCCACCGAATTGCATAAAAGTTAACTTGCGGTTCACTGCAGAAACTGTTCGATCACACTTTAAATTAAAGTCCACACACCTCAAATATAAAATCTTGAGCGCGTCCAGCTTGCATAATATTGGGCTCTCAAATCTTCCATACACACAAACATACAATTTAAAGTTTAAATTCTCTGAATTAGAAAAAAATGAAAATGAATGTTGGAAAAAATTAATTGGCTCTGCGACACATAATTTATTTTCGCTACATCCAACATTCAATTCTCTGAGAGGAATGTAAACATGTTTTTGAAATTTTGTGTTCATTTTAAGTATAATATATTTTATTATAGAGTTATTGTTGCATGAAATCTGGGTAATAGACCTCTCAACCTCTGTCTAGCGGATATACTAGATCTGGTGGAGATCAGGCGTTGCACTTAATCCATCACATAACATTTGCACTCACCACAACAGACACTCAAATTTCGCTGTCGTTCTCACTAAGTAATGTTTTGTATATAATAAAGTCGTTGAGGTTCAGTAAAACTAGATATATTACCAATATAATTTGAGTCTATGTTACAACTGTTGATGCAATTGATAAATAGATTGAGAAAGTGTTGAGTGTTTGATTAAATTAATTTTTACTTCTTGGATAATGAGATTGAAATCGTGCGTGATCTCAGGATAAAATGTTGATCATGTCAGTGTAGTACATATCTACTTTCTTTGACATGATGTATGACGTGCGATCCTTAACTAATAATACAATATCTAAAAGACATATTTCACGTGATATGAGCCAACTTACCAGAAATTAATTATCGTTATTTACAAAATTGAATCTATAAAATATATTCAACTAAATATCTATGAAGTTATAATATTCTGCAGAGTCTATAACGTTCCAAAGATCTGAACGTTAGTGTCTATTGAACTAAACGACCTTATTTCACTGATAGGATTTTCTTTCTGGATCTTATTTCAAAGAGTGGAACCCCACTGAGT
This sequence comes from Laupala kohalensis, assembly GCA_002313205.1. Lineage (NCBI taxonomy): Eukaryota > Metazoa > Arthropoda > Insecta > Orthoptera > Trigonidiidae > Laupala > Laupala kohalensis. Next base: position 1,945,644 of record NNCF01127001.1, read on the forward strand.
GACATCATCAGGTAAAATTGATAGTCTGATGATGGCTCACTTTGGGGATCGATACGTTGTGTTGTTTCTTTAATACATAATAAATTCAATCTGTGAAATAATGTCCTTTAATTCAATAACTATAGCTTTACAATATGGTTAGTGACTAAACATCAGTGTCACATAAATTCACAGGGTTATCACGAAAACAAAGTATTGACTCCGTTGCAATTAGAACACACAAGTAGAAAAATAATGTGTTGAAGAAAATTCTTCCATAACATCACTAGAAATGATTGTGGAAGCGCATTGTGTCGAACATGCCATAGATAAAAACTCTTGTTTTAGACTGTTTCAAATATAACAAAATGCCACGGATATCATGGATGATGGACACTTGCAAGTTCGTTCTTTATACTAGTAACTCATTTGACTATTAATGCATGTTCATCGTTTGAGACCACATCACAAAGAGAGCACCACGATGTGCCCGACTATGTATTTAAACATTCCTTTACACCCGAAACCTCCAGCCTGGCGGCAGGGGAGAGAACAGACACTCACTCATGGATTCACCACTAGATGGCGGTAGTAGCACTAATTGACAGCTAAGATTTCACTCCACTTATCCCAGGAACGTCTCTTTAAAAGGCGGGATTTTCTATGACACTGTGTCGGCGCAGATATACTGTGGAAGCACGACGAGCCTATTCAGATCAGATCCTACTAGATACCATCCCGAAATATTCAGAAAGGCAGATTTTCAGTAACATAATGGCATTTATTTTTACGTTCTCATGCAGAGTTATGTGTATACATTTCCCCTATATTAAATGTCCTATGGTGAGAGAATACACTTACTAAAATAACAAATGGAGTTCCCCTTCCCTTTTCCCTCTTTGGAGCACATTCTCTTCTCCGTCACAGTTTTCCTCAGGGGACGTATCGATTACCATTCTCGTTGAGTCCTGAATTGACAGAGACGGTTCGCAAGTCGATTACTCGCTCCGGTCACAAAGAAAGTTCGATTTTGTACTTGATGTGTGAGTAATTGCGAGAGCTCGAGAGAAGCGCTCTGGAAAATTGCTCCATGCGAGGTCCATCAAGTAATTCTACCGGACGAAGGTGACCTCTTATCTTTTCATATGCGATTTTTTTTAAATTTTCACTCATGTAACATTAACATTCACCATAATATTTGTTTTTATACTTTTTAGAGGCATTACTCTTTATATTAAATTTATTAACCAGATCTCGAAATTTTTTATGACTCAATGGCTTTAAGGAATCAATACCTACCATTTTTATCCTTGTGGGACAATTTGAATTATATTTAATAATATATGTAAATGCCTAGTTTTGAAGAAAGATTTTGCAAATTAATGCAAATAATGCGAAATATGGTTGTTCGAATTCCATAATTTGTAGGTAAAATCACCGTAGGAATCCACATCTACATATTAATTATTTAAATCTAGTTTATACTTACGAACGACCTCTGTGAAATTATTCAATTACTCCAGTTTATACTTGCACATTCCAGTAGATACGTGAGTAACTTGACTTTTGAAGTGCATTTAATTGGAATTTTAGTGCATTTTTAACGTTTTAGGCACATATTTTGATTACATGTTTTCTACTTTTAAGTGAATATTTTCCGATTTTTTTTGTGCAAGTTAATCCGAGTTTTGATCACAAAAGTTTTAAAGGCATTACTCTTATAGCCAATGAACTTCTCGCTTTATGGGTGCATAACATCTGTACATTTGATACAATAAAATTTACATTGCTTGTCAAATCGATTTAGTTAGTATATTACAACAAAATAACTTTTTATTTGAACATACAAAGGAGACTAACATTGAATATATACTTGATGGGAGAAATGTATTCTTACATTAAAATGAATCTTCATTTTGAATCTTATGAGAAAGTTTTTCTTGTTTTGTTCGTTATGGATTTATACTTCTCAAAAATCATAGAAAAATTGTTCTATAAGCGTCTTCTACATTTTTTATCAAAAAATAACATTCTCTCTGACTATCAACACGGTTTTAGGAAATCCTTTTCCACTTCAAACGCCATATTTTCCTTCTTAAACGATGTTACCACATCTGTAGACCGTGGAGAAAATCCTCAGGGTGTTTTTCTTGACTTATCCAAAGCATTCGATGTCATCGATCACGAAATTCTCCTTTCCAAATTGCATTCTTTAGGTATTCGTGAACTTCTACATGAATGGCTAACTTCTTATTTAAAAAATAGATATCAACAGGTCGAAATATCCTATACTAAAAATAAAATACTTGAGCGTTGTCTTTCAGAAACAAAGCCACTTACTTGCGGAGTACCCAAAGGTTCAATTCTCGGTCCTATACTGTATGTGAACGAAATGTCATCATCCACATCAGATTGCAAAATGGTTCTTTTTACTGATGACACTAATTTACTATGTAAACACGCCAACTCTCAAAACGTTTTGTCTAATCTTTTGACTTGGTTCCATGAAAATCGTCTCATTCTAAACACTGACAAAACAGTGTCTATGTCATTTCACAATAGTAATACAAAATCTTGACCCCAGGTTTCTCTTTCTTTAAACGGAACACAATTAAAAACTCTTACGAATACGAAATTCTTAGGTCTCCATATTCAAGACAACCTCAAATGGAATTGTCACATTGACAATCTTATTTCCCAATTAAGCAAATTGTGTTACGCATTCCGAAACTTAGTTAACGCAGTTAGTCCACGTATTTCCCGTTGCGTATATTTTGCAAACGTTTACTCCCATTTACGTTACGGCATTACCTTCTGGGGTAATTCCGGTCAGAGTATTCAAACTTTCAGAATTCAGAAGAGGATAGTTCGGATAATTTGTAAATCTCACCCCCGAAACTCTTGTAAACCTTTATTCAAGGAATTAAATATCTTAACACTTCCCTGCATTTATATTTATGAAACGGTCTTGTTTGTTAAGACCGAATTACTGAAGTGCCACCCTTGCTTTATACGAAACAGTCTCGTTCACGAACACAATACTCGCAATAGGTATAATATTCATCGTCCCAAAGTGTCAACCACTCTTTGCCAAAAAGGACCTTATCATTCGGGAATCGTTCTATATAATTCTCTGCCCAAGAATATAAAAGACATTATGAAATTGAATGTCTTCAAATCCGCGGTTAAAAACTACCTCCTGCACAGTGCTTCTACACTGTAAAAGAATTTGTTGATTTTAATAAAAGTTAAATTCGTCTTGTACTTTATCACGCCATTGCTGTAGCACTTTTTAAATAACTTATAACAATTTCAAAAACTATTTTCTTGCATGGTTGTGTTGTCGTATGGCTCATATTAATTTAGTTTTATGTGTACTCAACTTTGGCACGGTTGTGTACATTAAATCTGTAGCCCCATCCTGGCCCGGGTTTTACTCCGTTTTTTCTTCGGGTAGAGGCGGATATTTTATACAGGTTCTCTAGACTTTTTCTAGGGGCGTGTTTATTGTAACAATAAATCGTGAATTTAGTGGGATTTTTTCAACTCTTGTGATTTTTAAACACTATACTCAGAATAATCTATAGTTCGATAATAACTTGTACATGTAATTTCTTGCTTAAAATTACAAACATATTGACATTCTATTAGTATTATAACTCGCTGCTAACTTTTTATCTTTTCTAGGAACTTTTGCTGAATTATTTTGAATCCGCCTCTGCCTTAGGGCCATTGATCGGAATTGATGGGATGGTCCCTTGCTTGCTTCCGGAGAGTAAATTAGTTTATTGTCCTCCACGTGGTCATACGCAGTTTGTACTGTTTTTTGACAATAAATTTATTATTATTATTACTTCTCGAATTACACATAAAACGAAGGAAATACTACTTTTCTGATAAATGTCTTGTCGCAGTTATGCAGCACTTAGCCATAATAAACCGTAGAAATAATAGAATACGAGATATAAAATACTCGTAAAAGAAATAAGGTAACATAATTAAAACTGATAAATATTTTTTAATAAAAACTCATTTCTAAGTTTTTTATTTATATTTAATTTCTTCAAATTGCATAAATATACATTTGTTTGAAATATCGGATAATATTAAAAATAAATAAATTGTTGCTGTATAGAATACTGAAAACTAGAGTAACAACATTGTGGTAAACACAACTACGGAATAACTCAGCTTTCTCTTATATAATACCAATAGTAATGTGGGTAATACAATTATGAGAATTATGAATTTTATACCTAAATTTACATAACACCAGTGAAAGTTGTTGCCGTTAATTCTATTGTTTCTCCTCACCTACTAACATTTCACATAGCGCACACTTTTTGTAATAAATAAATATATAAAATTTATTTCAATAAAAAACTATGGTTACAATGAAATTTAAAACATAATTGACTTTCCATTACTTTAAAGAATACTCAACAAGTTTTCTGGTGAACCACAAAAAAATTGTGCTTAGTTTTGTGAAAAAAAGTGCAGTTTAAGAACTGTATTTGGGTTATATTCAATGTGTATGGCCAGTGTATGAACAACAACAAAATGTGTAGTAGTGTGCTTAGTTTTCTGGAAAAAAGTGCAGTTTAAGAACTCTATTTGAATTATATTAAATGTGTATGGCCAGTCCACCTTTCAAACGTGCCAAATCATCAATAATAATTAATTATAATTTTTCCTTATTTGCAAATCAAAGTACTCAATAGAAAAATAATTGTTAGAAGATGAAAGGAATTTCTTGCATGAGGGTTATGAAGGATAGAATTGTATGTTATAATCAGGGTTCGGATTCTGCTAGTTTTTTTTATATTTTTTCCTGACTTTCCTTGGCTTTGAGGAATCGATTTCTAATATTTCGTGGAACTACTTGACTTTAATTATACTTGACTACGTATAAATGCATATTTTTTAAAGATTTTTCTTCGAACTCTGGAATTTTTAGGTTACATTACGGTAATCAATCAAAAGTCACCTGGTTATTATTTAAATATGGCTAATACAGTATGAAAGAGCTAGTGTATTGTTCAACTAACCCAATTTACATTGCATTTCCTTATTAAAAATTTTGAAAGTAATGAAAAATAGAAAAGAAAACAAAAAAAACAAATTGTTTCGGCATCCAGCCTTCCTCAGTCACGTAGATATTTCTGCGGCTGGATGCCAAAACTATGTTGTTATTTTTCATTAACTTTAAACCTTTTTAATTTATAGAAAACAGTGTCGATTTGTTTTCAAGATTTTGGTGTATATGGACACTCGTTTTTTGTTTTTTAATGCCCATAATTCTAATTTTGATGCATGTTATTGGATTTTAGAGTATATTTTGAACATTTTAGCACACATTTTAAGCGCAAAATTTTGAACTCCTATTGTGTCCTTTTCTTTCGATTTCTTTAGCGCATATTTATCCAAACCCTGTTGATAAAAGTATTAAGTTAAAACGACAACGCCTTAGAATCTGGTAATGTACTTGTACGCTCTTGTGGCGTAGGTACGTTCATCCACGGCCGATATCTCGCGTTGCGTTCACGAACAACGCTGGAATGTGGTGCTTTAATGTCTATATCTATTCGGAAATTACTGCTTGTATCAGAATCTCTGTGAGGTTGCAAATTTGAAAGTAAGTAACGCATTACCCACCACCTTACTCGATTCATATCTGAAATATTTGCTTTTTCAGAATGTTGGCTGCAAGCACTAGTGTTTGACTTGACGTGAGATTTCCTTGACTTCAATGCATGCATCAATAATTCTGCCAGTAAAGTGAGAGTCGCAAGTATAAGACCGAATCCCAAAAGTTGGAAGTAACCCAGCAGGTCTTGCATAGATAATACTCGGAGTCGCGAGTGACTGAAATATTTGACTTGATATGAATCAATGGAATCTTCCATCTGTTGCCATTTGATGAAGTGTCCAAAGGCATCTGTCCAAAGAAACATGCGATTGAGTACATCACGCCACGGCAAGTTGCTGTTGAAGAAATAAACTTTCATTAATAAAGTAATTGTCCACTAAATATATCAGAAAGGTATATTAAGCGTCTAGCAAACATTGTGCTGCACAACAGTTCCCGAAATTTAAATCCAACAGGTAAATAAATGAATCTATGGTCGAACAGTGATACCTGTAGTGATGTACAGTAAAACCTCTTACTCCGTCGTTCTATAATCAGGAATGTTTATAATACGTCGTCTTCTACAGTGACCGGTAATTAATAGAAATCTCTTAAATTGCGGTGAACCTCACCGCCAGGTAACAGATTAATTATGTTATGTTGAGTGAAAATGGGAGACGGAACCGAGATTCAAACTCGGAAGTGAGGTTACCTGGCGGTGCGGTACACCGCAATTTAAGAGATTTCTATGTGTGTGTGAACTCCAAAATTGGATAATATTGACCCTAATCAAGTACTTTCTAAGAGAGTCGCCTCATATGAGGAGTGTAGTATTTCTGAGACCATCTCGGTCTGTGGATCTCGTAAGTGGAATGTTAATGATAGACTGGACAGAGAGGCGAATGGGGTGGCGCAGTTGGTAAGCGCAGGAGTACGTTAAGCTCAAGGTCCCCAGTACGAATCTCGGTACCGTCTACCATTTTCAGTCAACATAACATAATTGCTTTCAATGTAAACGATGTATAAATATTTGATGTACTTTCAATGTGAACAAATTTCATTATTCTGATAATAAGGATATTAAATCCAAGTAAATCAAATTATTCCCCAAAATATTAGGCAAAGTGCTAAATTATTACATTTAAATATCGCGGGAAAATGTGTAGTCATCTAAGAAAGCGTATGGAAATAAATCCTAGTTGCGTCATCTGGCGCAGTAGGACAGCATGACTAGCAATATTTAGCGTGATTTACGACGACAACAAAGATATTCTACTTAAAAATCAAAATTACATTCAGTCATCGTGCGGTGGGAGGGAGAACACCAAGTGATTGGTTAGTGATATGAATCGGAAAATGCTCAAGGCAGCGTTAACGTCGGTTTCCTTATTGGATAAAGGGGTACGAGTATAGAGCTAAAGTTTACTTGTGAGGAAAAAGAGACAGCTCAGGCAAGATCTCGGCAAGATCTCGCGAAGCACAGATGCTCGATTTGCGGCGAATTCTCGCTACCAGAAACTAAGACCGATTCTTGAGGTAAAGAGCTTTATTCAGTAAAATTTGTCGCAAGAGTACTTGTTAAAGTTCTTGTAAGAGATCGAATAATATTCCATTTAAATTCTTCAGTAGCTAGCAGGCTCGTAGGTCAAGTAAGAACACGAAACTTAATGTATTTTGGCCGCATGACTGCCCTAAGTAGATATGAACTTAGATTGAAATTGTGAGCATTTTGGAGACAATTCTTACGTAAGTAGTGACAGAATATGTCTTTTGTGCACGAGAAAAGGCACGTTTTATGACCGGACCATGTTAGTATTAACATATATAACACGGGAAAATTCAAGACCTCGATGTTTGTTAATTTCGTCATGAAACAAGCGATCTTCAGGGTACATCGAGTGGAGACTTGGATGCAGTACGGTACGACCTTGAAACGTTGCTACTCTGATTGGGGAGGACGAGGAAAGACGTCAGCTGATTTCTGAGGTATTTAAAGTGGGTCAATCTAACGTAAATTCACAGTACAAGAAAGAGGTGTATTTCTGATGTACGTAAAGGAATTTTGTCTTAATGAAAAGTAAATGAACAGAAATACTGAAAACTAAATTTGTATTATGTTAGCGTAATTAAAGTTGTCGTACAGGAGTTACAATTTAAAGAAATTTTGAAGAAGAGATTTTATTCGATGTGCTGTAAAAGAGAAAATTTAATTTACGTGTGGTTTGTGTTAAAAATAGATTTTATGTTTGTATTATGAATGATAAGTAATTTTTGAATAGAATCAGAGTAATTAAAAAAATCTATTGAATTCAAATGGTATGAGAAATTAAGTGTTCATATTATAATTTGGAGATGATAAATAAAATCTGATTTTGGGATAAAGACATACATGAATGACAAAATTTGTTTGTGTATGATAATTTTTTAAATTCAATTGACTTACTATCTATTTATAAATTAAATTATTGAGATTGCAAATTTTATAATGTGGTAACTAAATTCAAGAATAATAATTCTGGTAATTGCACAAAGTATTGTAAAGTTTTATGTGAAGGATGCAATAATTTTGATTCCAAGTAAAAATTAGTTTGAGTGATTCAAATGATTTTCGCGATGATTGTAAATTTGAAACCATCCGACAATCGAATAAACATAGAACGTATTCACTTGGAAAACGCGAATCTAGTATTTGTCCGTGTTTGTCATCTGTATTTTTCAGGAAGATGAGTCAAAGGGGAAGAGAAGCAAAGTATAGGTGTAGATAGATGCTGTGCTGCGTGGGATTTCGTACTGACTCCGTTAATTTTTCTTGGTGAGTTTTGTGGCAATATCTATTGTAACCCTTCAAATGATTTGACAGTCTCTTATGTAGGAGGATCGACGTTGCATTACATTATATACTTTCATTTATTGTTAAATCCCTTATTCTGGAAAAATCCCTAATCCAGCACTTCTTACAGTGGAGATCTCCGCTGCAAGCAGCAGGTCAAGAATCGCTCCGCCTCGCCACGCTCCACCGCTAGTGCGTCTTTGTCCGTAAGATAACACAGGTCAGCAGAAGAACAAAAAAACACTCCGTTCGGCTCCGCCCCGTTCCGTCACAAAATCACAAGTGCGTCATAGCACTTAGGTCCTGAGTGTGCCTGATTAAAAAGATTCTACAGAAAATTTATTTTCTGTCAGTATTCCGTGTGACATCAATATAAGAGAGCGCGTAGTATAGGTAAAGTTTTTTATTACCGTCTTTACTTGTCGCTGCTGCTCTCAGTGACCAGCGTATCTGTATCAAGTTTTTCTTGACTCAGTGAAACATAATGTCGAAGAAAATGTTCAAGGATAACGCTAAGGACCAAACTGAAGTTAACCACTTACAACAATTTCGATAACGACCAAAGATCAATTGATGACTGTGAACTTTCTGTATATTCATTACCCGGCATTATTTTGTTGTTTTAAGTTAGTAATTGTAACTTAAGTCTCGGAATAGTTTCGTTAAAGAACTTCAGTTTCAATGTTAAAAAGATATGTATAATCCAATTCGAACCTTTAAATTATAATTGGTGTACAAGTGTGGAGCCTGAGTGCGCTTGTATTCAAACTTACCCAAATACTTACTTTGTCACGTAGAGCATACTGTAACGTATAGTTAAGTATTCAGGAACGATGTCAAGGTCGGAGAGAACTCCTGAGCGCTGGCCATTGATTACATCCTCTTCCGCCGACACAAAAGCAAACGGACCATCTGCAACGGAGAAAAAGAATGAACGAGAATCTCCCACATTATGATTAATACTAGAAAAAAAATTTTCTTTCTTTATAGGATACATCTTTATATGTTTCCGCTGAGGTTTTTGCTGTAATACTCAAGGTATTTATAAAATAGATTTAAAAAAATTGAAAAGTGTTCATCAACATTGTCAATGTATTTGCATACAAGAAAACGAATATCAAAACAAAAAAAATCCAATATTTCCACTTTACGTTCTCATTTTTCGCGTAAACTGAGAAATGTAAAACCTTAAGCTTATCATTAAAAAAGTAATATTATGGAAGTTCATATTCAATCGTTAAAGATATTTATGCCGAAAGCGAATTAAATGTTTTAGAAGCATAAAATTTGTCTAAGTGGATGCTATTATACATACTGATATCAAATACAGTATATTTATGTTACTAATAGACTATTTAATATATGGACGATGTTTTTGCGTTTTCGACAGAAAATTACTTTCCAAATGTTTTTAATCAATTTTTTAAATTGTGAAAATATTTTGGGTAATTTAATATTGATAGTGAAAATACGTTATAATGGTCACCGGACACTCTGAAGAAATTGTTTAATTTTGGTTCGCGGCTTTAGCCGTGTATCCATCGTCGTCCACATCAGGAGCGTACGTTATCTCGCTGAGTCTAACGAGAGCACAGTTCATATTATTTCCTTCTTTAACCCATTAACACGCAGCGATCTATTTATAGATCAGCCAGAATGATCATATTATTCTTACAACTAACTTCACTTTGAAAAATTGGGACTTATATTCTACGTATTTTGAAGATTGATAAATGTGTAGGAATTAATACGTATGTTTTAAGTAAGCGTAGAGTTGTATCTTTACGTGAGCTGAGTTAGTAAAACTTTTCATTTTACGAATTTTGGGCTTTTGCGTATTGCTAAACATGTTTCTCTTTGTTGCTATACAAAATAGGAGTAATTCAGCGAAATGGTGCCCGAGATATGACTTTCCAAACACTGCTGATCTATTTGTAGATTGCTGGGCATTCTGCGCTTCGGGTATAGGGAACTTGGGGAGCATTGCCGCTCGCAGCTGACGTAAGTAGAAAAAAGTGATAGGGCGGTTGTTCTGTGTTCCTTGTTCCGATATAGTGTATATTCTCTCGGAACATTTTCTGTGAAAATATATACGAGAAAACCTCTTTAATTATCGTCCCTTTTGCATTGGTAAGGTCACTTTGTTTTATTATTCACGGTGACGGAGTCTGACGAAGCTCCAGATGATGCGTAAGTTTATTCGACTGAAATTGATGTTCCAGGACCTCGATGTATTGTTTTTCAGAATATTAGGAGGAAGAACGAAATAAACTGATAGAGAAAATACGTCTTACAAAATCGGGCGCGATTTGCACCCTAGGTAATAAGCAAAAATCCGGCACCCGCGACACTCAAAATAAAGTGGAAAAACTGAAGGTTTTGACTCAATTGCAACTAATGGAGATGATCCTGTATTATGAGGACATGTTGGAGAATATTTTATTAGAGTCAGTTTACTATGCGACTGCATCAATGAATTGCAGAGATTATACTTTTCATCCTGATGAACACAGATTATTTCTCGGAATTCTTCAACTTTGTCTCATTTCAGTGGTTTGGAATTTTCGAACTGAATTTCTCGGTCAACGAAATGATCGTGAAATATTATGGTCTCAACAGGAAGAAATAATTCATAAATAGGAATCTCGTTCTAATCAAGCCACAGGGTTACAAGACCTGGGTTCCCTGTTGAACATGCGGATACTGCTAAAACTTGGATTTGCATTGTGAGTCAGAACATTCATGTAATTGTGATGATAGCATGAACGATTTTCGTGCAATCATCGAACTATGCGGCGCACGTCCCTGACATCTCAAAGAAATGTACATTTATACAGGCGCTAGGATGGAAAGGATCATTATGGAAGGAAAATGAAGGGTCAAAGACGCTGTCACTTTAAAACAGTCCGGGCAGTCCTCTGACATTCTGTCAAAATGCAATGTTACTGTGTCAAAAGTTTTTTGAAAAAGACCACACTTTTAGAGAAATATATATAGTTTTCAACCGAAAGGGAAATTAAGTTTTATAACAATACAGTGCATCATTTATCATCAGTGTACGGTAAAATAAAAAACGTTTTGGGTGTTGTGTGTTGCGTGTTGCATACTCAATGCATCATGAATCTGCCCAGCGATCTGTTTATAGATCGGCTTATTATATGAACCAAATGTACAAATGACATTTTGTTTTCGTTTCTATCATCCTACATCCTCTTATGACTAACTGTAGATATATTAGCGAATTAAGGATAAAAAATAATTTGGGCGTTAATGAGTTAATAATATTTTTGTAACAAATTATTTATTTTTATTCACGAAACTAGCGTACAAAGTAAATAAAATCTAAACAAACTTGAATAATGGACTTGACTAATGGCATTTTCCGTTTACTCCGCTTGGCGTGCACTAGAATAGGAAAAACATGTCATTGTTCCGCTTGAGTTCCCCACTCCACCGGGGAGTATAGCAAGTAAATGGAACATCTTTGGTGCACGACTCGGGCAGGGTCATTTTTAGACACAAATTTTGACGAAACTACATTAATTGAAAAATAACAATAAACTATTACTATTGATATTAGACCAAATATTGTTTTCGTATTCACGCATATAAAATGCAAATTTTACATGTTTATCATCATACGGACCGAAATTCTTTATCTTTTGAAAAGCATTAATTGCGCGTACAAGCCTCGCTCTTCATCGGATGATTTTTCAGACGAAGTATATTTCCTATGAGCTCATAGCATCCATCGCGGTTCCGTTATCCACAGGTTCACACAACGTCAACGACAGACAGAGCTGCCACTCCACCAATATTCCGAGCAAATCCGTGTGTAGTTCTCTCAGTGCACCTCGATCGACAGATGGAACAACCATATCCCCGTACTGGTGAAACTACTCAGACATATTGAACAACAATTTTGCACTCGGGTTGCACCGGTTCTTACTCACAACAGCAAATGTAAAACGCTGTTAGTTTCCCCATCCTCGACGCGACTCCAACAGGATAGCTAAGAATCGCATTACCCGTATGATTCTATGGAATAACATATTTACTTACTTCCACCTTCACCTTGCTGGTACGATTCGCTGTCCAATGCACGTGGCATGAGTGCAGCAAGTGGCTTATACTCATTGGGGATGGTATCTTGGCCATTAATCTTAGCGTCAATTACCAATCGCAGTTTAGTTCTTGCGAGCGCCGCGAGGGACTGGGGAGCTACCTCGCGTCCACCTTTCGTCGTCAGTGTAACCAGGTGCCTCTGAGTGCAAATACGACCTATTACACACAATGTATAAAATAATGTTTTACACAAATAATTCATTAAATTATTCTCAAAATGAATTCCTTGGATTTGGTATGATATAATTGTGTTGAAACAACTGAGCAACCACATTGGCATATGTATCTCGTATTAAAATAAATTTTTTGCCCTTAAGAAGAATAAAGGTTAATTGAGAATACATTTGCAACATCCCTACTTTTAATTGAAACTCTCTATTATTTTTATATGAACTGGTAGCTCAATTTGAAGAGGTAGAAATATGTGGAGATAACGTGCCACATGTAGGGATTGTACTACTATTGTTGCACTAAACCTTTGCTATCAAACAATCTCACGTTTGGGCTAAACTTTGACTAAAACTCGCTGTATGATCCCTATATTTGGCGCTTGGAAGAAATAACTTTGAAATGTCAATGTCTTTCTTCAAACATGTGTCATAGTCTCCAATGATTCTTACAGATTATTTGAACATTGCATGATAAATAAATGGCGTAAATGTTTCCTAAAGATATTATATTTATGCTCTCTTGAATTATTAAAAATACGGTGTCAATACATCTTGAATAACTATGATGGTGAAATATTAAATTTTTAAATCCCATTTAAAATGTTAAAAATATATTTTTATATGAGAGAAATAGATCTATATCAATTGCCATAAGGTGCTTTTATTTCAAATTTATAGCCCAAATATCAACTGAAATATTATTAGCCATTGTATTTTCAAAACGATGTAAAATGTTTCATACGTTCAGCCTCCTCATCAGTTTTCTGCACGTTCAGTCTCTATCGAGAATACAGATGCACATTTGAAGAAGAAAAAATCAAAACATATTTTGTTTGTAGTAGTTATTAATCAGTAACTTAACCCGAACATTTTACTCGAGCTATTTAAATTTTCGAAAAGTAAGTGGTTAATTTTTGAGAATGAATTACTTAACAATTAAAAAGAATTTGAAATGTAAAAACTGAAAAGAAAGCCAAGTTAATTTTATTCTATGTTTTTGTGTTGGAAAATCTAAACCATTTTGGAGAAATAAGCTGTAAATCATTGTTTCCCAAACAGAAAGATCTTTGAAAATGCGTCAACATAAACTTCCTAAATTATTGAAATATATTAAAATATTATTATTGAATGATAATTAGAAAGGAACTGGAAAATCCACTGGATGGTGTTACGACTGATAGCGGCGTTGCCACTTGGTCAATCTGCCTCTATCATTACCCCGTCTATATCCCTCATGCTCTTTGGATCACTAGCTTGATTCAGCACATGGTCAGAGGTGATGTCACTACCACAGGAAATGATATCTGCAAAATAATCTTACGTTGAATTCGTACTCATATTTTGCCAAACACGAGAAACTCGATGTAAGCCGGGGACTCCAGGGACACGTAAAGGGAGTTCACGAGTGATTTTTAGGTAATGAACACTTTCCGCACGAACTTTTTGTTAACCTTATTTTTGACGCACAGCAGTATTGTATTATACTGACTGGGCGTAGAGACCAAGATATCTGACAACCTTGTCAAACCTGGTTGTAAAATGACACCGCCTTTTTCTGATAGGTTGAAACCAGTGATAGCCCCATCGTCTGTGGTAGTCGCAATCTCTTTGTAGTTTAATGCTGCAATCCATATATACTAATATATGTGTGACGTGAAAATGTCTCTGTCTGTTTGCTACCTGATCATGATTGAATCGATCAAGATTAAATTTAGCAAGGAGAGAGTTTAGATGTTCAGGATGAACATAGATTAACTTTTATGTTTACAAAATGTGATAACAATTAATAAATAGTTTAAGACAAATGTCGATAAATTGAGAAAACAAGTTATAATAATAATAATAATAATAATAATAATAATAATAAATTTATTGTCAAAAAAACAGTACAAACTGCGTATGACCACGTGGAGGGAAAAAAAACTAATTTACTCTCCGGAAGCAAGCAAGGGACCATCCCATCAATTCCGATCAAGGGCCCTAAGGCAGAGGCGGATTCAAAAAATTCAGCAAAAATTCCTA
>NNCF01127001.1:1961151-2218201 GCA_002313205.1 Laupala kohalensis
AAGATTGTCAATGTGACAATTCCATTTGAGGTTGTCTTGAATATGGAGACCTAAGAATTTTGTATTTGTAACAGTTTTTAATTGTGTTCCGTTTAAAGAAAGAGAAACCTGGGGTAAAGATTTTGTGATACTATTGTGAAATTCGCTGCCTTATTACGCTGCCTAAACGGTTTGAGATAGGTGACAACTGTGAATGACAATATTGTTTGCCTCAATGAGTTCTATAAGTCTTACAAGTTGGATGTCGCAAGTTGAATGAAGATGGAAGACGGGTCCGGGAGGCGAACGGGATGGCGCAGCTGGTAAGCGTATGAGTGCGCTAAGCTCGAAGTCCCGAGTTCGAATCTCGGTCCCATCTTCCATTTTCATTCAACATAACATAATTAATGTTACCTGGCGGTGAGGTTCACCGCAACTTTATGTGAGTAATTGAACATGGAAAAAATCAATCATCAAGTTTAATGAATCGTTTATTTTGTGCATTTGGCAAAGATAAAAATAGTCTATAAATCGTAAAATCTCGACGAATATTTTATGTTTTACGAGAATTTGAATGAAGTGGTGTAGCCGTATCATGCCTCAGAAGCAACAGTTCGACCGGCGCGACTCTCGCGATATGGTGTAGTATATACAGTCAAGTTCTGTATTAAACTTGTATTACAATGAATTTGAAAAATTAGTAGTAATAAAGTGTAACATACTTGATACGTAGAGACTATGACGACTCCGGATGCTAGAAGAGCAGCTCCTAACATTATTCTGCTGCCTTGACCTTTGATGCGTGATGCATGGCGGCCCCAGCGTGCGGCCAACAACGCGATGAGACCAGAGATGATACTCTTTTCCCATGGTTCGTTCGCCACAAAACGCCATGTACCGACGTACACCACCAAAGACGTTATCCAAGCCATCCATAGCCACGGACTGCACCATGCATGCGTACAGATGGCGAAATGGAAGAGGTTACAAACATCAATACAATCTATCTAAATACACTATTAATCTATATACACAATACTATCTGAAACCGAAAATGGTGACTTTCTCGAACTCTACCAGTTCCTCAACGCCTAATGTACGCGCCATTGAGACTCTGCGGGATTAAGTTCTTAGGCCCAATTTCACCAAATGTAGAATAATCGCGATTTGTTATTTGGTAAATGGAATCGCGTTTACATTTTATGCGTTTCACCAAGCAAAATTAATCGTCGATTAGGTTAATCAATGTTTCTAAAGAATTCTCTAGCTTGGTAGTAGTTTTGCAGAGGATTATGGGTAACGAAGACAAATGACGGGCGGAAAACTGAACTTGTTGCTCACCAGTAGCGGACAACCATCTTGCCACAACATAACCTTTAAATCGAGTTTCGAACAAACAAATAAAATGGACGCCATATTTCGTACAGTACTGAAGAAAATTGCGGCGCTGGTAATCGAAGGATCCCTGATCGTGTAAGTGTCAATCGCGATTTTCTCGTAAATCGAGGTTCGTGGAACGTGTATTTTGATTATCACGATTTACTGTACAGAAAATCTCGTTTAAGGTATTAAACGAACTTGTTGAAATTGGGTCTAAGTCACCTATTTAATCCCAAAAATTGACGATGTTCCTCTTATATTAAATTTTTTATTACCATTTAAATGTTGTTCTTGCAATCTACATACACAAATGGATCTAAATACAATACCAATCATTAGTAGCGATGTTTCTCCACATCACAATCAATTATATGCGTCAAATTTGGCTCTAGGGTGACATCGTGTTTCTTCCACATATTGCCTTAGCGGCAAGTTTCTGTGCTGTTTATTTTACTATGGACAAGCATTAAAGTGTCAGGGGATAATAAGATTACGAAAATCAAACGAAAACAACATCCTTCCTGATGTTTGGAATTGCTATTCTCACGTATACAGACAATAGGATTCACACCACCATCTGAGATGGTAAAACTACCTATTATAATTCGGTATTGACGGTTTATCCGGTTTTAACTTAAAATAGAATGCAAGTTATTGTCAACCGGAAAAAAAATATTTATTTTGCCAAAGCGGTTTTCTACAATTTAGGTTGTTATCGTCAATTCCACGCACACTCCCCCGGGCAGAGAGTGCACAGCTGATAGAAGGCCAAATTAGCAGTACATATACAATTTGAATTAAAGCTCGTGCACACAATAGCTAGGCTATAAATATTAATTAACAGGTAGAGTAATTCTTATTTCTTAATATTATTATGTTAAATGCAATTCAGAAGTATTAGTCTTAAAACTCAGCAGTCAAAGTCAATATAGTTTTAACCAAGTAAATTTGTTCCAATTTTCCGCCACGTGGCCGTTACAGTTTTTAAAAATAAATTCAATAATTATTTATTCAAAACAATGAAATTGAAAAGATGTCTCTTATTACTGGCATGACTGTTCAGAAGACGCGCCCAGGGTCAGGTGGTGCGTTAAGAAACAAGTGAAGTTATGATGGGGATATCAAATGGAGGAAGGGGTGGCTACTTGCCGCTCAACTAATAGGATGGATTTCTATTCACTTGCACTCTCTGATTTGGCTACTACTAACTACTAGTCATGTTTTTCTTTTACACTTCGGCACATGTGCGAGTGATACGCGCCAAGACCCGGTGACGAAAAGTAAACTCGTGTAAACAGACATTTAGAAATATATTTCTTCCGGGTAACCTACACGTGCGGAAGACAGGTGAAGATATGTGGTAACTTTCAGTGAGGGAAAAATGGCGACGGGTCGGGTATCGAAACCAGGATTCCTACTTTGATCTCGGAGGATCACTCTTAACCTTCCGCGACTGTGCACCATTTCCGCACACACCTAAATCCGGTTCGTCGCCATTTTCACCTGATTGAAAGTTATCAGACCTTTAGGAACATCGTCCATGGTTAGAGTCAGTGAGCCACCTACCTTAATGCGTAGAAAACCAAAGCCCAGGAAGGTAAGCGATTGGCCCGCGAAACGACCACCATCTTATTCGCACTGCGAGCAGAACCCCCGAGTGAAACGATAGCTCCTCCACTCGCCCATTTATCGCAATGCATGCAGCGCACCACGGACACATCCGCTTCGCCCGTCGCCAACACACCCGCTGCGACACGTTCTCGCAGCCACCTGCGTCACCATGGCAACTGCATCCATTAGTCAAACAAGACAACTTCTAACCTACGTCACACTCGGCCACCACACTAAGCACTTGTTCGCGGAGAATTGATATGCGAGCTACAATGTACAGATGTGTGCAAAATTCTTCCGAGCGTAAATCATCTCAGGATTATATTGCTACGAAACATATGTTTTATAGATATATTTTTGGGCATAAAATGATTACAATATCTCATTATAAACACAATGAGATGATTGTTACGCAGATAAGTCAATAAATCAGTCGCAAAACTGGATAGAGGTAATAATAATTAAAGTGACTTCCTAACATCTATTTTATTTTTCGACATAATCACCCTGTACATTCAGACTCTTATCCCATCTCTTTACAAGTGTGATACACTTGTTCTGTGGACAGTCCTTTGGCCCACAAAAATCACACAACTACACACCGTTCTTCTCGTGTACACTCAACTCAACCACTATCGTGCACTGGCTGCCTCTAACTGACAGTATGCCTACGAGATGTCATGCAGCCTAAACGACAAGCATACATATGCTGCTCACTGGCGGCAAAATATGCGCTCGTAATTTAATACGAATGTAAGAGACACAGACGTTTGCCACTTATACTTTGACTTGCCAGAGTATTTCCAGAATTATAATCTTTAAGGCTTAAGAAAAATGGCGGTTGAAAGCCCTATTGAAGATGATAAGGCCACTACTTACATTAGTTTGAAGTCTATACATTGAAACATGACTTGTTTTAATCGCTCAATGAAGATTGATCACATGTTAAGAAATTTCAGGAAATAGATAAAAACTTGTGTATAGGCAAAACTGTTCTACCTCCATCGCAATATACCTTGGATCAAATCTCAGTTTTCATGAAGATTCCGTTATGTAGGACTACCAACACTTCTATGATGTTTACTAAGTAGAAAACGATGCAAATCCAGATTAAACGACTCTTATTTTTTGTTTTTAGTAATTTTAAGTTTTTTTGATGTTTTTGTAACAGTATTAAACTTTAGTAGTCAAGTTTTTTCTTGGTTTTAACTTATATAAAGGAACGTATAGAGCCTTGCTGCTACACACAATTGTGATAAGTAAAACTGCGTATATATTTAGCATTTATCCTAGCCTCAACTTAGTAAAAATATACCTTTGTTAACAGACATCCTTATTGGATTAAGGGCACATCGTGCGGCATGGATTAAAGATCAATGGGTCATATAGGAAGTAATGGTAGCCCATAAACCCGCATAAACATGAGAAAAGCTATAGAAACCTTTACCACCTGTTCAGACAAAACATTTACACTAGGAAAGCTTGCAGAGTTCATAATGTTAATTTGCGACTCTAGTTATATGAATTCTTTCATGCAATTTGGAAATGACAACTATGAGTGAAAGAGATAATAAGTGTAAATTAACAATTTGCTGTTAATTTTGATTTTCCGTCTAACAACAAAACACAAAAAAATATTTTCATTAAATGTTACATCAAATAGACACGGGAGTGCGGCAAGGGGACGGTCTTTCTCCCTTACTTTTCAACTGCGCCATGGAAAGGGCTGTAAGAGAATGGAGGAAAGCAGGAACCCCAACACTTCGACTAGGACCTAAAAAGTGTAAGTTTGGACTGTTTAGCCTTTGCAGATGACATAGCATTAATTGCAAAAGACATTTCAAATGCACAAAAACAACTTGTAATATTACAAAAACAAACAGCGAAAATCGAATTGCAAATTTCGTTCTTTTAAAGAACAAAATTTGTCACATATCAAAACAGCACCACGGGAACTTAAAATTGGCAATAACAAAGTATTCTGCTTTAAAGAATTCAAATACCTAGGAGAATGGATTGTAATGAAATGAAATCTATAAAACCAAGAATTCAGAGAATGGAAACAGCATTTCAATTTAAAAAATATTAAATCATTTGTTGTTATATATATAACAAGAAATACTTGTCATGAAACTGCAAAATTCGCCAAAACCAAACAGTGATCAAACCGGAAACACCCTATGCATCAAAAACACTTAACCTTCAATATAAAGCATTAAGAAACATAAGTCAAAGAACGCAAAATCATAAGAAAAATCCTTGGCCCTAAATTCAAGAATAAAATAAATCACCCGAAACCAAAGGAGTAAATCTACAAACAAATTCAAAATTACAGATACAATACGAAAGCAAAGAATCCAATTTATTGGATATTTAAAAAGACCGGATGAATACAGGCTAACATACGAAATTGAAAAAAAAAACAGCCAGGTCACATTGGTACAGACAAACATGAAAGGACCTTGAAGAATTAGGATCTCAAAATTTACAAGACCGTGAAATAATTAGAAAAATTACTAAATCACGGGGTTTCGAGGAGGAAAAGAAAACAACCAAACAAAATCTATAGTCTGTGCAACGAAAACGGACCCATTCTTTGCATATGAGGGATTAAAGAAGGCCAATAAATATTGATTCCACGTCCTAAGCGACCCATTCGCGAAGAAGTTATATCATATACCTTGAAGATGGTCTTATACTAAGAATCTATTTCCACTAATCAAGAAAACTCCCTTATCTCAAATATAGGACACCATAATGAGTTAAATTTTATGTTCAATCGTTGACAAATAATTTTTGTATATATTACAGTAATTACTTTGGGTAAAAATATTATTAACCATTAAATAACAATTACATTTCAAAAATTATTAGAAGCTACAACAGAATGTCCTACATCTAGTCCTTCACAGGAATATTTCATTGATATGAAGTTGTTTTATATTCACCTAGTACCTTGTTATAACTCCTTGTTTTTATGACGCTAAAAGCATGTATCCGTAACAATATTGCAAAAGATACAAAAATTTAATGAAATTTCGTTGGAAGATGGGATATAAAATTAAGAAATCCAATTTGAGAAATAACTTCAGACTTTAAAAAATGAGCTTCAAAGAAAATTTCTTTCTTCAGTATACTAGGAATAAAATGAGACATCCACATTTTTTAAGCAAATGAAATAAATTTATGTTAAATATAAAGTATAGAAATAATCAAATAGAATAATTTGTGATACCTATACTAAACTTCCGAATTCCAATCACCTTATCATTCGAATTTATTATGGTTCAATTTCCATGGAGAATATTTGTAGATACAGATAGAAAACAATATTGAACCCTTATAAGTATTTTCATGCTATAAAGTATCCTTCATTTATTTAATACAGGCATTCTTTTTTCTTTTTTCCGATGACGTTGAGGAAAAGAGACGCTTTTAAATTGGAAACTCACGGGTTCGTATAATTCGGAGGAATGATTTCAGGACGCATTTCTTGAAGTTCGAAGCGACCTTGTAAGCCAAGTTCCTTTAGAAATTTGAAGTCGCCATAGCCCCGAACTCCGCTACCTATTCTCGCACGCAGTAGAGATGTCTGCGACGCCCTAAAAAAACTATAAAAAAAACAGAAATTATATTTTTACGTAATCTTTTTTCTTCTCTTAGGTTTAATATAACTATCTAAACGAATATATACGTCATCATTCTATCATTATATTACTAAAATAGCAAGCAACTCATTTTCTTATACCCTGACTTAAATATTTCATTTATATCCGGTGTTTTGTACCTATAAAAATAGGAAATCACGTATTGCCCAGAAAAAAATACCATTAATTTGTGAAAAACGATACATTGTTGTCGATGCCGAGAAACCCACGCTTCAACCCAAGCTGGGGTGAAGATGCATAGAGCATCCTAGGGTGAAACTCTCCTGCGAGGTTTATGGGTTGAATCTCGAAATACGAGTGAAGTAGTCGATAAAATAAAATGGGAAACAAATGGACAATAAAATGTCATTAATAATATTAATAAGAGTTAATAAAAATACTTTTGTCAAATTAATATTTAACTTAATTTTGATTTATTGGTTTTGGAAGAAAAAAATGGATTGAGAATTGCTGATTTTTAACGTGAAAAGTTTGTAATAAAATAGTTCCACCCTATTTGAAGGTATACAATTATCTACGACCCTTTCATGGTTACAGCATCTGCGGACTATATTTTTAGAAATATCGTCATTATTTCAGCGTTTGGTCAAAGTCTATTTGTCAAAAGGACTGTCACTATATTGCTGATAAATCGATTATTAATATATAAATAAGTAAATAGAAATTCATAAGTGCATAACAAAAAGAAAAAAACATACTCTCTTCACACCACTAATTCTAGTTCTCTCTGCCAAAACAATGAATGATAAAGAATTAATGAGAGTATCCAATAAAATATGTACCTCATTGTTGAAGGGTTTTTTTGTGGGGCTTTAGGGATCGTCAACATTGAGGTCATTAGAGCCCATGCAAGTAGTAAAAAATGCAGTTTCGCACCAAAGAGAAGATTCTTTTTTGTGCGGCTTTACGGCTCATGTCGACATCAAAGGTCATTGGAGCCCGAAAAACTTGTACAGGTAGGGAAAATTCAGTTACGCACTAGGGAGAGCAAACATGACTCCCCGCGTGTGGGACTCGTCATAGAGAAGAGTCGTAGTGACTCTTCCCCGTGTGTGGGACTCGCCGAATATCTCGACCATACCCACTAAAAACCCTCCTGAGTTCAACAAATATCGAAATATAAAAAGAAAGAAAATAAAAGAAAACATTATACCAATACGTTATATCACAAAAAAGAAAACAATTTCTGAATATTATATTTTCTAAATACAGAAACAAAGGATGAAAGGAAAGAAGACAGGAAAGACGAAAAGGGAATGCATATTTTAATCCCTCCCGAGAATTTGTAGGAGGAGCCCCGATCTACTCATAAAATTCAATAGTTTATTAACATTAACCGTTTCATTTCCGAGAATTGTTGGTAAATCTGCAGCCAGACCTATTTGTCTCCGTATTCTTGAGTATCTTCTGCAATCAGTTAGTAGGTGACGCACTGTCAGAGAACAGCTACACTCCTCACAAACGGGTTCATCATCAAGTAGTAAGAGATACCTATGAGTGACAGGACCATGTCCTATGCGCAGGCGGGTCAGCAAAACCTCGTCGCGCCGGGCTGGCCTACAGGAACTGCTCCATGACTTAACAGAAGATTTGATAAGTCGGAGCTTATTCCTTTCAACAGCTAACCACTCATTGATCTATTCACTCCTTATCTTGACGGAATTTAGGAGATCTCGTTTTGGAATCGTGGAGAAATCCACGCGATTCTTGAGACATGCCGTCTTGGCGGAATCGTCTGCTTCCTCATTTCCTCTGATACACACGTGTACGGGAATCCAGCAAAACATTAAGTTTTTTCCATCACATTTGAGTGAGAAAAGTACATCCTGGATGTTCTGGATCAGCTTATCAGCTGGATACATGTTCTGGATTGCTTGAAGGGCATTCAGCGAATCAGAACAAATCAGGAAATGTGATCCGCCGGAGCACTTTGTTGATCGCAATGCTCTCAATATGGCGTAGCACTCAGTAGTGTAAACACTACACAAGTCGCCTAGACGGTAGCCACAGGTCTCACGGAGAAAAACCACGGAGCAGCCGACACCATCAGACTGCTTCGACCCGTCCGTAAACACAGGGATACGGACACGGTGTTTGTCGAGGATTAGGTGAAAGTTTATCCTCAACATCGGAGCTGGAGTGTTCTTCTTGTCATGATGCAGAAGATCGAAAATAATCTTCGGCTTGTGCAAAGCCCAAGGGGGAGACTTACTAAAACCTTGATGTAAGATATTGGGTGTGCGTTTCCAAAATTTGTTTGGAGCTATATCCAAAATGTTTGGTTGCTCTCAGTCTGTTGTTGTAGAATCGGATGGAAGAATAGGAAGGATGAAAAACCGCGTTGTGCACCAGATTGTCGGGTAAGGTTTGCACGTGGCAAAAGTGTCGTAGCATGAGGATTTGCCGCCGGAGAGAAAGAGATGGTTTGCCACTCTCGACATACAAACTCGGAATGAGACTAGTGCGGTAGACTCCCGTAACTAGTCGAATTCCAGCACGGTGGACACTATCCAACTTCCTTAAATAGCTAGTACGAGCAGAGCTATATACAACGCAGCCATAATCGAGCCGAGATCTTATGAATTGTCGATAAAACTGGTGCAGGAAGTAGCGATCAGCGCCCCATTTCCTGCTATTCAGGCACTTCAATAAATTCAGAGACTTTAATGTTCTTGCTCTTAGGTCTGTCATATGTTCAATCCAATTCAGTCTCTGATTAAAAATTAGACCTATGAATTTTACAAAAGGGTAGAATTTTAGAACGTTGTTCCCCAGGGTGAGGTGAGGTTCTGCCAGAAGGTTTGGTCTCTAGATTGAACACATGGTCATTGCTGGTACGCTCTGAATTTTGACTGCTATAGCCTGAATTTGAGTTTGTAGGGAAACAGGTGAGCAGAGATTTGTGTTTCTAACAAATACGGCAACTCCACTTGCTCGATCTCTCGTGGTATCGTCATATCTGAAGCTGCTGTATCCTCGCAGAGAGGGTGAGTGTTCTGGTGAAAGGTGTGTCTCTTGCAGGCAAATACAGATCGGATTACGACGCGCTAAGAGTTGTAACTCTTCACGTTGACTTCTATAACCATTAAGGTTCCACTGAATTATGGAAGCCATTACTGTTTGGAACCTCCGGGGTCAGGTTCGTGAATGTGTATTTCCGCGTCACCATCGCACAATACACATTCTGACTCCGAGGAAGAAAGCACAGAGGCGTTTTTTTACGTCTGTGCGATTTTTGGTTTGGTGTTGTACTTGATGTTATAAAAAATTGAACAGGGTTCAGGGGTTTAGCCCTAGAACCCTGCTTTGTTTTTGTCTGTGTTTTTGTTGCAGGTTTAGTACTACTTGGTTTTTTGTAGTAGTTGTTGGTGGTTTTTAAGGCTTGACAGGAACGACTGAAATATCTTTCTTTCCGCATTTACACTGACATGTGCACGACGTTGTCGTAGACACGTCTGTGAAATCGTCCTGAACAGATACGGTCTTCATCTGTTTTGGAGTCTTGGCTGCGGTGGAGTAACTGGTAGGTAAAAAGTGGGTGTAAAGCTTTGTATTTATTCCGCGCTTCACCGTATGGGATCTTCTCCGTAGTTTTTATTTCCTGCACTTTCTTTTCTTCGAGAAAGGCAACACACTTCCTGCTCCATACCGGGTGGCTGCTTGTGCAATTAATGCATTTTTAAGGCCCCGGGCATTAGACGCCGGGTTCGTGTGCCTACTTTCCGCACTTTCCACAGATATCACGTCCCTTACACGATGTTGTCGTGTGTCCAAACCTCTGATACTTGAAACAGCGCAGAGGATTCGGAATAAAGGGACGGACCGGCAGGTTCAGCCATCCAGCCTTAAGATCATTTGGTACTTTAGGACAGTCAAAAGTCACGATGAAGGAACTGGTCTTCTCCAGAACACCATTTACCTTCCTTATGATCAGACTGACCTCAACTACATGGTCAGCCTTCCATTCTGCAACAAGTTTGTCTGTTGCCATTTCCATTATGTCCCTGCAACTTACGACCCCCTTGCTGCGATTAAGTGCAGCATGGAGTTCGCACTTCACCGGGAACTCGCCAAGCATACTACAATCAAGTAGTTTCAATGCTTGGTTGCTTGTTTTTTCTCAAGTAGCATTGCACCGTGTCTTAACTTTTTAATGGTCTTCAGTGACCCAACGAGACCTTCTAAACCTTTAAAAATATAGAACAGGGACACTATTTCAAGTGTTCCGTCTATACGGTTCATAATGACAAAAACATTCTCGTAGGGAATGCTCTTTAACTTTTCCTTCTTTTCTGAAGTGCGAGGGTTGTGAACCCTCGGCCGCTTCGAAGATCCTGAGGCGTTGTACTTACCCTGCGGTTCGCTCATTTCCCAAGGCAGGGGAAAACTAAAATCTTTCATTTTGTCCCACGAGTTCGAAGGAAATATATATCCGGTGACTAAACCTTGCTCAACTGAGGTGCGGCAGTTGCCCCAGAGGTTGTCCGCTAGTGAGTGTTTGTCCTCAACACCCATTCACCTCATAGGCGCGTAACACACCTTGAGGTTGAGGGTTTTTTATAGAATTTTAATTCTTCCTCGCGACCCGGCCAATGAAGGCAAGATCTCCGTCCTTTGAAACACGCAACTTTCCACCATCGCGCCAATGGTGGTCGCTGAAGCATGCCCAAAGCTTACGGTATCCGACGACTGGTGGCGCAGTACCAGTCCCCAGTTTGGGGCCGTGGGTTCGCGAAGCCCATACTCACTGGAAACTGAGCTCCTTGTGGGGGAAAGAAGAAGAAGAGAAGGACGAAGAGAAGAAGAAGAAGAAGAAAGAGAAGAAAAGGAAAATGAAAGATACCCTAGCTCTAATAGCGTTGGGATCGAAAGAACAAGTGGTGACCAAGGGAGGTCAGGAAAGGGAAAGGAAGCAGCATGGCACAAGTAAGTGGAAGCAATGCCAAACTCAGCTCAGTGCCCCATGTTCGCCAAACACGTGCTTACTAGATGTAAGCCCTCTGGGGGGATTGTTGAAGTAATAAGATAATATTGGTTTTGAAATACATCCTTGTCAACTGTTTACAAAGAAAAAATTCAATTTCGCACAATTATTGAGAAATTTGATATAATGTTCCTATAATGGAATACATTACCTCTTCACCAAGTCATTGGAACAATGCTTCATCACTATGTGCCACATGTTTCTTTTTCTCCATTGCGTTAGACACTCACATTCTGTACACATGGGAGGTACGATTCAAATACTACTTAGAAATTGAAAGTGCACTAGAAGCTAAGCGCCTGCGTCATCTATGAGTAAAGATTTGGACTAAGGAAGTAAAATGATTAATACTGTATGCGTCTGCCTTGGCAAAAATCCCTCGGCCGACGGAATTTTAAGTAATATTTTGATCGCCAATATTAAGTCGAGCGAACTGCGCATGCCATTTTTAAGCTGCGAGACATATGAGCCTGTTCAAACCAAGTTACACTCATTCATTCTCATCTGTTCAGATTGTAAACCGCAAAAATACATTTTAGTTTTTATTAATAAACTATAAATGAAGTTTGTGGCATTGGACGATTTTGAGGGAATTTGGGAATTGTACCATGAGGTTTTTACTTCTAGTTATTTCCGCATTCTTCTAGTTTTCTGTGTGTACCGTGAAATCGTTAGCGCGTTAATTTTAATGGAAGATGGAAGAGATGCTGGAGACATTGGTCTATGTATATCTAAGAAAAAATGATTAATTCCACTTTCATCTTTATTTTGTACGAAGACGCTCCGCGTGGTAATTTTTTGTTTGTATTGTAACAAAAATTAAATTTTAATGACTGCACACTCTTCCGTGTCATTCACTATGACATGCAGACGCGTGGATGGATTCCCGAGCCACTCAGAAAATAGGGGCGCGTTTGCTGGGTTAGAGGGCTTTTTGGATGGAATGGTTGGAGGAGAAAGATTATCTTTAGGTGATGGAGACAAAACGGGAGCTTGTTAATGGGACGGTTTGCGGAGGACGGTTTCCCCTCACGGATGCGGAGAGTGTCAGCTTCATTTGGCGATGAATGCGTCAACCCATGTGTTTGGTGGTAATATGACGGTTCCAAACTTTCATCGCAGTTGCCACTGATACTGAACCATGCAACCCTGAACGTGGAACTCGCACCGTCAGCATTACAACACTGTCGCTGCCACTGACTCTGACTCTGATATGTGCTTTCTCTTATGGTGTGCTGAGACTTGTTAAGCGTGTGTGTAGTGCTGTGAAGCAAAGCTAAATTTATTTTATTATGAAGATTTTAGATGGAAAAGACCCTGATCTTCTGCAAGTGTTACAGTCATTATTGGTTTCATCAAAAGTAGTTTTCTTGGCACTGGACAATTAGTTCAACGAACACTCATTCTATTTAATTGCTAGAAAATGTTTGGGAACTTTACTGTGGATAATTATTGCATTTGGGTTAAATTAGACCAATATCGTTTCCACGAAACGTTTCCTATTAGTAATAATCAACTAGTGAACAGCAATTAAACATATCTCTGGACTTTAAAAAATACATGTACCAACACTGATACTAAAAATATTCTTTTGGTACGTGATACAGTACATGAAAGTATTGCGAGATAAGTTTTCAAATTGTAAGTGTATTTATTTATTAGTGCATTATATCATTTCCTTTTCATTTGTGTATGATGAAACATGTTATTGTGGATGGTGAATCCTTTCCCGTTCTCCTGGCGCCCAACCTTCACTATCTGTATCCAAGGACAGTGACAAAGAATTTACGGTTACATTATTAATCTCATTTCTTCTCTTTCAATTTCGTGGGTTATTTTTCAACTGGTATTCAATGTTGTTATATTACCCTTCGAGTAATGTCTTGTTCTCTTTCATATATCATCATCTTAGTCCATTCAGTTGATAATTTCCGTGATGTCACTCGTGTTAACAGATACTACGCAGATGTTCCCTTATCCCTTTACGCTTTACAACCAACCGTGTGCTTAGACACATTTGCGATTGTGGAGCGGAGCGCTTTGTCCGCCGACCTGTGTTATTTCATGGGCAAAATCACACTAGCGGGCGCGGAACACTGCTTCGTACACTACCTTGTCGCCTGCTGTGGTCATTAGTGTTAATAAATGAATAAATTGAGAGATGCGAGGAAGACGGCGGGTGATTTCTTTTACAGTGCTCTCCTTGAATTTAATTATTAATTATATCAACAGAATGATTATTAACTATATCAATTTTCGTATCAATTATTGCAACAACCTCAAGTTTGGTTTTGATGCATCAATTTGTTCGTGAGTTGTCGGGGGAACAAAATTATTAACATACATACTCTCACACACTGACGACATTGGACACAATCGCGAATTTCAAAATATTCTATTCTGGAGCCAATTCGTAAAGCTGCGAAGAGATCTCAATTTTTTTTCGACCGATTGCAATACTGTCCTTACACACTCTGTGTAATTGGAAAGTAAAAATCCTTAGGAACTATTCATACTTACCTCCAGTGATGCGAGGAGGGATATACATGAACAGTTAGTGGAGGCTGTGCTCTGAGGAAGTGATCTACTGAAAGAAGCAATGGCTCCTTATCTGTGTCATTTTCCTTCGCCTCGACGACAGTTAGACGTCGACGATGGCGGATGACACGAGATGCGTATAATCTCTTGGGACTATTCGGCAGCTGTGGTTATAAAATGGGTTCAGCCATAACTTAGTTCATCGCCTGAAGTAGACATTTTAATACCTATTTTGCGAGAGTGAAAAATATAGAAAGGAAATATTGCATGTGAAAAAATCTGGAGTGTGTCCCACTCAACTTTCCAATTATAATACACTCCAAAGAAAACCCATGGAATTCCATCCAATGTGGGAAAAATTAATTTATAGACATATATTTTGTGTTTTATTAATATTTCACCTCAGTTCACAAAAAGGCTAATGATAAAATCATGAAAATATGTAAGAGAAATGAAACTTTCCATCAATCCGAGAATTAGATACATTACACAGTAGAAATAAATCACTTTAATAAATTACTCACGCATGAAAATAACATTTTAATCATATTAAAATCACTATAGGAATTATATCCACTAAAATAAACACATCTTCTTTATTTGTGAAAATGCTCAAAATTCTGAGAATAACAACGTCCAAAACTAGTATTGGTCGTTTTAAAAACGCTCAGAACATTTTTTATGGAAAAAATTCATCAGCTAAAATTGATTTTGGTCGCTTTTTTCATCCAACGGCCGAATTCGGGTGTTGTGCGTAGTATATACAATACAATATTGTAACATGTTTGTGTAGTTTCTGCTTTTTTTGTAAACGTATTTTGTGTTTACATTTATGTTTAATATCATGTTCAATTATTCCGTTGTTTTGTTTCCTCTTATGAATTTCTTATTATTTGATCACCTGACGACGACTTAAAACGAAGTCGAAACGTTGTGAGCTCTTTTTACAAAATATAAGTATCATTCGTCCATAAAATATCGTAAGTATTTCATTATTTATTTAATTCGATTATATAATGGTGGTTAATTGTATAAATAAGTGTTTATAAAATTAAATAAATAAGTGTTTCAACTTACCCGAGGAAAAGCAACGAGGACACTTTGTATCTTGTGTCGATCCTGAAGCACTGAGTCGATGATCGTTGCCTCCTTGTAGGTCTCTTGTGCCTCTATACCGTCCAACACAACCACTGCAGGTGCTGTTGATCGCAGCTGCAGATTTCTTCGAGACTGAGGTACACTCATCAACTAACACAAATATATTTAGACAGGCATTAGTGAAGGTATCATTTTGGTATTTTCCCTCGTAATTTTTTATTTATTTATTTATTTATTTATTTATATTACGTCTTCACACTCTCTGATTATCTATGAAAATATATTAATATTATTTACAATGTGTAGATACATTAAAGACATTCAATAACTTAGATACAACACGGGTTTATTAAGATCACATGATGAGTAAGGTACTTTACGTGTAAGTAGCTTACTCGCTACAACGAAGTTATAACTCTAACGACATGATGAAAGGTCGAAGCAGCACGGAATGATACGATGCTTATGTACATATCTAGCAGATTATTGAATTTTTACATGATCCAACTTTATTATTAATGTTTTCATAATATGAATGTCTTTGTGATATTTTACAAAGAAAATTTACTGGCATAACAACATTGCAAACTTGGAGAGGAAGCTAAACTATAACCTCGAAACGGTGTTCTCGTCTATAGTAGAAATATGACGCTACTCATCATGTGATATTGATAATAAACCTGTGTTGTATCTATGTTATTGATTACCTTTAATGTATCTGAACAACGCAAATAATATTATCTTATTTATATTTGATGTTTCATTTACTTTTTTACTTATTGGTCTGACGTGGTTCAGGTTTGCTCTTACTATGTACTGCAAATGATTCAGAAAACTCAGCTTAAATATATCACCCGGTTTGTACGAGCGGAGTATAGAACCCGAGCTCTAGTGGTCAGTGGTATATGTAAAATACGGGTGTAACCCGACATGCAACATCGTAAAAATAAAAAATCAGAATAACGTATGACCTACTCATTATTTAAATGTAATTACAAAAAATAGTATTTCAGTTGAAAGAAAATCGGAATCGACAATTGATTTAGGCAATATTCCATTCCGTAGGAGTTTGATGGAGACAACCTGAGTAATGTGCAGCATACGATAACTAATATATAAATGTGAGAGTACACTCATCTGTTTACGAGGATTTTACGTCTATTATTCTGAAGTGATACTTGATGAGATTTTTTGATTATTATATGAAATTGATGTAGCCCTTAATCCAGAGATGTTTATGTTTCAGTTTTCCGATTAACACTTTATACATATAGGTAACAGTATGAACAGAAGAAATCACTGGTTACGTAAAAGACACTATGACAATTTCATTTATAAATTAATACGGAGTTAGGCGTAATAAATATTTCTCTACCACTTACCAATACAATTTTTAGTACACGTTCGCAGGAATTTAATTTTAATTTAATTTTTTTTCATCCTTGTCATTTTTGTGACTTGCCCATCTCGAGATGATTGATGCATTACCTACTTTTTGTTTCAATTCATTAATCTTTTTAGCTCAACAATTTTCGTGTCATAAAATCAGTTACATATCGTCAAATCGGTCTTATGTACAGGTTGACCGAAGGGGAAAGCGAAGTAAGATCCCTGTCTCTCTCGCATATCGACTTGGGAGAGATAACTCGATTTCCCTTTCTGACTGCTGCGCAAAGTCATTGCTCACTTCCCTCCTTCCCTCCTCTAAGCGAGTGTGCGAGACAGAGGGCGACACCTTATAGTATCTTCTGTATCATGTTACCCACGAGAAACCTACAGCAGAGGCCGCTGAATCTATTTTATATTTATGTCTAAGGCGAATTTCTCCTTCCCCCCCCCCCTCCATTAACCATCTTTGTCCTTCTACAGCCTTTTCTACATCTCCTTCACTCACAAAACTGCTTACGTTATTCCACCACAGAAGCGTACTGAACATCCCTTTCGCAAAATTTTGTTTTTCGCGTAAAAATCATGATAATACTATGAAAATATACATTTTATTCATGCAAAAATACCAATAGGACAGAAAATGTTTGGGCACATTAATATCATTATTTAAAATAAAATAAAAAGTTCTCTTCGATCGAATAGTGCTAAAAATGTTTCAGCTCTAAGGAAACTTTTTCACCATTGAATGTCGATTTCTACAGATTAATGCTTGTTTTGTGCGTGAAGTGAGCCCCAGCGAGTATTTAAACGCCTGATGAAAACTTCTGGATGAAACGTTGGCAACTGAAATAAAATAAACTGCCAGTAGAAGATGGCAACATTTTATTATTTACTGCAGATGATTTTAATTAATTGCTTTATGGCTGAAATTAAATGTTAAACTTGTAATCACTCGACGTTGTGTATTTATTATATACAAATTTACTTGTATTTATTGCCGAGTAAGCAAATAACGTTTTCACTACGTGAATTATGAATTTTCTTTAGTTAATGGATTATGAAATATCATCTCTATTTATTTGGACAATTAACTATTAATGTATATTTACAACTGTATATCTGCTTTCGTTACTAAATGAATAACCAACGAATTGTTTTGATTTTTTAAATTTCGGAGTTAATTAATTTACAAACTTCGCTTGACCACGGGAGGACAATAAATTAATTTACTCTGAGGAAGCAAGTAAGAAACCATGCCATCAATTCTGATCAAGGACGACAAGGGATCATCCCAACATTTACGATATACGGATGAAGACGTCGAATCAATCGGAATAAGAAAGGATTAACATTCCTATGAACTTCTTCCTAACATTAATGTATTTCACGTTTAAAAAGCAGTTAAAACTAAAAACTTTTATGATAAGCAGTCCCCGAAACTTTTATACAGTAAAAAGCTCGGTACTAACCTCTAGTACCGAATTGTCCTGTATAACCTTCTTCATTGTCTGTGTTAGACAATCGTGGATAACGTCAGCGCTCTCTGCTGCTAGCATGTAAACAGCACCTTTCTCCAGCCAACGGGGTGCTCGTTCCTTTTGCAAATTAGACGGACAGCGCCATATTGATAAGGTGGTTCGTGCCCGCTGATGGAGCATTGACAACCATGTTGGACGAGTCTACGGCATCAAGTTTGCATTCATATATATACATTGAAATCAAAGCACACGTCAATTCATGCTAAATTTGGACTCGGAGTTTCGACAAGCTTTTATTCAAAAATAGTTCAAAAAAGTAAAAACTGTTCAGTAAAGAATGTTGAAAATCAAATAGTAAAACTTACAAAAGTTTCGTCCTGGATCACTCATCATAGATGCAAGTACTTAGAAGACACAAACGTAGATATTCTTAAAATATAAAATCTTAATTTTAGAAGGTTCAGGTATTTTACAGAAATTTTCAAAATGTATTGGTACATTTCACACCTAAAAATTTGTATCTCATATCCCAAAAATATATACGTTTATGTATCTTCTATGTACTTGAACCTATGATGTGTGACCAACGAATGAAATTTTATGTAGTTATGCAATTTTTATTATCAATTTTACTGAACATTATTTTTTTAAATGAAAGCTTGTTTTTAACACATGTTTATATTTATATAATTTTATACTAATGCTTTTTCGTTGTAGAATTTTTTTCTTAATAGCTAATCTCTAATAGTCTTAATAGCTAATCTCATTTGTTAATATGTAACAGAAAAATCTAATTATTGACCCTGAAAAGATTTTATGTACGTTAGACATCATAATATTGGATTGTAGACAGGTTTATACATGTGGACAAAGTTTAAGTTTGATCGGACGATCAGAAGTGCGTTAAAATTCGATTAAAAGATTTTATCTAGACAAACATATTAACAAACAAGTGGTGTTCCAAATTTTCTGCATTATTTTCTGATTATTTTCAAACATTTTATTTTCAGAAACAAGCATTATTTTCTGATGATTTATATGAATAATTTATATTCACTGGAACAGTAACAACTGACAAACAGTTGTAGGAAATCGAATAGTTTTTTATCCATTTTAACGAAATTTTATCGTTTTTATAATAATTTCTTATAACGAAAGTATTTTTTCCCACACTCGTACTGCTTTTCTTACGTTTAATTAGTTATGCATGACTTCGTATTTACGTACTGTTTTTTTAATCTAAATTCATTACCCCATTATCTGTGAAACTATGATGGGAAACGTGCCTCATGGCAGTCCAGGAAAAATATTTCAAGATTAGGCTATAAACAAACTAGTGGAAGCCATTTTTAAGATATTTAATTAGATATAAAAAGTTACATAAAAATATAAATTTTGATTGTCATTAAACTATTAATATAAGTAAATATACTTTTTGGGTTAAAGACTTCATTGGTCAAACTTATTTGGTCTCATTGAGATTGTTTTACAAAACATTTTGCAATTTATTAACGTCTATTAGCTGACAACATTTATCTTATAAAAGTATTATTACTTTTTTTTCATATTTTGTTAAAATTATTTATTGATGAGCCAGTAAGTGGAGTCAGCTTCTGCCGTACGTGGGGTCAGCCTATCCTTGGTCATTCTGTGACATTGCCATTCGAGGTAAAAACTAGGCTAATCTCGATAAATCCAAGTGCAGCTCATAGACGTACAATTTAAATATTCAATAGTGATAGTGCACAATTATAATTGAATCATAGCATTGCCCAGGTGGTACAATCATATTGAATCAATAAACATCAGCGTCAATATTTACGAGAGAGCATCAAGATTTGGCTCCAGCTATAGTGTTGTTAATTGTGGCAAAAAGTAGACAGAAA
Organism: Laupala kohalensis; assembly: GCA_002313205.1. Classification (NCBI taxonomy): domain Eukaryota; kingdom Metazoa; phylum Arthropoda; class Insecta; order Orthoptera; family Trigonidiidae; genus Laupala; species Laupala kohalensis. The sequence goes on from NNCF01127001.1 coordinate 1,981,163, forward strand.
AGGAATTGCAGATTTTTAGCAATTTTTTCTGTGACCAAAAATATCTAAAAAAATAAGTAAAAAATCACATTTATTTGTCCCAAAACTGCGTGCAAAAAGAGTATTTAACCACTACGCGTACTATTGGACCACTCTGAATCGTCGAGTTAATTTATTTTTCCTTTCCAGCCAATAGGCTATTGGAAATTTATTTATTTAATGTCTTTTGGCGAGGTTCGATCCATGAGGTCTGCTCTTCCACGCAACCGTTGGATTTGGGAGAGGGAATCGGGACGGCGAGATGTTGGGTTGCCGGGGAACTTATGGTACCGAATCGACATTTTTCGGTTGTAGTTGGAGTAGGTGAGGGAAACCCCAGCTGAAAACCTTACCTAGTTCGGTTAAGCTCTACCGCTCAGTGAGATCGTGGAAGTGGAGACTCTACCACTAGACCACCGCTGTCGGTATCTTGGTCAATTATTGGTCAAATATTGCAAAAATCTCCGTTGCGATTAGTAAATTGGTTATACTTGTCATGTCTAACGAGACTTTTGTTCGTAATGCCTTCCGATATCTCGCACGTTCCTGTCCATAAATGTCCCATAACATGTGTTCTAAATGTTGAAAAAATATTGTGCAAGATACCCTACACACGGCACGATTTATAAGTACGGTGAATTTTATTTAAACTCACTCAAATGTTTAATCATTTCGCAATCATCAATACTATTTCTATCTTACCATTAAACGGCGAATAATATTGCGCGATTGCAAATTTGCACGACTGTAGGAGCTCAGACACTTCAACCTCATACAGCTATGCGGCAGCGTTTACACTTCGCTATTGATGGAATTCTTTGTGAATCGTGAGAGAAGGACACGAATTAGCTGATAAACCAATACACTAAAGAAATGAACTAATCTTAACTTTTCTAGTCAATATAATAAGCATCACTCAACGCTTTAGATTACAAGAGTCAATAAACTATGGGAAAAACGTACAAACACAGTGATATAACCTACAAAGGACACAGATTGAAAGAACAAAAACAAAAAAGAAACGTCTGAGCGCGTACTGGCCATGGATTCTGCGCATGCGCATACCGTTTGCGACGTGTTTGAACGAAGCTCATACAAAGCGTATCGTGATTAGTGGTTCGAAAGATAATATATATAGCACTAGCTCATACAAATTGACATGTAACTCGCACAACTCACTCATTCATGTATTCAAGTGTAAACGTACCTTAAGAACAGATCGAGTGAAATAATGTACTGGAATTAAGCGAAGTTCGATAATTACCTCAGTCACCGCTGCGCCTCCAGCGTTGATCACTTGTAGTGCTCGAAAATTGCTCATGGCCGCCGCTGCATGCTCCATGGCCTCTAGAACGCGCACCGATGGAGAAGGCAACGAGGGACGTGGAAGGAAAACGGAGCGCTTCTGGAGTCTCACGGAGGGTGACTGTGTTGTAGGAAATGGTGTTTGTGTCCTCGTTGGGGTGTTTGGATAGATTGTAGTCTCAGAAAATACAGAAGAATTAAATTTCTTTCTTGACTCGTACTTCAATGATTCCACGCGATTCACATATTTTTCTTTACGCATTGGTGTGATTTTATTCTTCAAAAGTAGTAAGCTGCTATTTGCCTTGCGGTCATTAGTATTTGACTGTAGCGTAGGTTTCCCCATGAAATTAACAAATTCTGAAGTATCTTCATTTCCTGTTTCTATTTGTTGTGCTTTCTCATTATTATAATTTCCTTTATTTATTTCTGACTCAGGCTTTTTCAAAGCTTTTATAACCGTAGTATCTGTATCAAATTCATTAGGACGTATACCTTTCTCTACTTCATCTTTATAATCTAATTGAGAAGCTGTATTTTCTGAAACTTTCCAGATTTTGGAATCGGAAACATAAAACATTTGATTTATATTTGCTGTATGTCCTTCGAATTTAAAATCATTTTCTGAATTTGGAAAATATGTTTCTTTCAAAGTTTCTAGTTTAAGAGTTGTTTCATCTGTCTGGCGTGGCTTTATCTTTGTCCTCTCAAGATTAAATTGAGATTCTCGCTTTTTGGAGATATCTTCGGAAATCATTGTCATTTTCCTATTTGAAGTAGGAGTTAGATTATTAAAAAAGTCATTTCTTGACGTGTGTAATTTGTTCTGATACAACCATTGGTTACGGTTCGAACTAAATCGATTTTTATGTGCATGTGGCACATATTCAGGTACAAGCGTAGTTTTCATAATATTCAGTTTAAATGCTGTTTCCATCGGCAAAGTAGCATTAGAAAATGATTTCATTGACTCATTCGAACGTAATGGTAATAATCTGTTGCAAAAAATAAGAAGTATTAAAGACAAATATATTTTATAATTGTGATTCAATTTCACATTCATAATGTTATTTTTCTGGTTTTTGAAATATTCCTCTTTACCGTAGAACTTCGTTAATTGGAAAATGTATTAATTTGGTTTAAAAAATCGTATTATAAAACAACATATTATGTTTCAACTAGAATTATTTTAACATAAATAACAAATATATTGGCATAAAACCGACCTTTTCCTGTAGACAATTATTTATTATCTCACATCGTTTCAGCAGAGATTCCTGCCATCGACAGGTGAATGTATCTGTTATATTATATAAACAAATTTTGTACATCCTGGTACCAAGTTGAAAACAATGTAAACACAATATACAAATAAAACAATGACATTGAAATAATAAATAACTTGAGAAAACAAACCATCAAAGCTGAAAATCATTCTAAAGAAGTATAAATTTTAGATAAGTTATCCGTGTCTGTTTGTAAATTTAATGTGTTTTTCGCAAATTTTATGTGCAACATTTCTGAAATTATACACTTATAATAATAAACACATTAAATTTAGAAACAGACACGGATCACTTATCTAAAATTTATACTTCTTTAGAATGATTTTCTATTTTGATGATTTGTTTTTTAAAGTTATATATTTTTTCAATGTCATTGTTTTATTTGTATATTGTGTTTAAATTGTTTTCAACGTGTTACCAAGATATAAAAAATTGTTTATACATGACGATAGCAGGAATCTCTGCTGAAAAGTTGTGGGATAATAAATAATAGTCTACAGGAAAAGGTCGGTTTTATATCAATATAATTATGATTGTGAACGATAATGTCAATAAATATCAAGTATTGAAGATTTTGTATTTTTATTTTGTATCGACACTAATAATAATAATACACTGGTATGTTATGTCTGAATAGGGTCAACGAAATATTTGCTCCTAATTTTGGATAACTCGCACCATGTCAAACATGTATGATTTTTCTGCGATTACCAACATACAAGAGCATCAGCACATAATGCCACCTCAAGACGGATATTAGGTTGTCCCTTATTTTTGAACGCATACCCTCTAATTTTTTTTATACTTCATCCCAATAGTTAGTATACGAAATATTATAACCTGGGATAACGTTAACCCGAACCGAATTCACGTCAAAATTGTTGTATTCAAAAGCTAATAAAACATCAAAGAAATTTTTCCTACGTCTATCATTTCATTCTAATCGACTTGAAAATTTTTTTCCATACCTTTGAAATGACATTTAAAAGGTCGGATAAAAATTACAATTTAACTGGATAAAATAAACAGCGAGGTAAATTTTGAATCCTCCAAATAGAAGCTTAAATTCGGGACGACGATGGATATGTGCTGACTTGAACAGAAATCTGTCAATTCTTGCTCGTTTACAAATTGCACGTGCGTTCACAGTCCTCGTTTACATTAGCAGTTTGTCATTTATCAAGTGTGGATCGCTTTAGATGTCTACTACGTCACTGGACTTTCGTAGCTCAAATAAAGGAATATTTCTGATGAGGGAAGTGAATAAACTTGTCGGTTGTAAGCTTCCGGTAAATCGCGGTACTTTGCTACAATATTCATGTTGTGAAATTATCTTGGAACGAAAGTGTAAATCTCACTACTCAGGAGCGCAATATGTTTTGCAAAAAGACGAGGATTCCAATTAAATAACTTCCTAATAGTGTAAAAATCTCATTAAATTATACGAGATCTGGAGGGACTTCCAAAAAGATGCAAAGAAAAATCAAGATGACTTTAACCTCCGTATACAAGAGTTTACAAGTAAGACTCTGGATTACAAGAGAATTCTCGCCTCTTGATGTTTGACATGCCAAAGAAGAACATCTTTCTACTGCGATTTCATTCTGATGTAAAGATCAAATAAATAAATAAATTTATTGTCAAAAAACAGTACAAACTGCGTATGACCACGTGGAGGGAAAAAAAACTAATTTATTCTCCGGAAGCAAGCAAGGGACCATCCCATCAATTCCAATCAAGGGCCCTAAGGCAGAGGCGGATTCAAAAAATTCAGCAAAAATTCCTAGATAAGATAAAAAGTTAGCTGCGAGTTATAATACTAATAGAATGTCAATATGTTTGTAATTTTAAGCAAAAAATTACATGTAAGTTATTATCGAACTATAGATTATTCTGAGTATAGTGCTTAAAAATTGAAATAACACTAAATTCACGATTTATTGTTACAATAGACCCGCCCCTAGACAAAGCCTAGAGAACCTGTATGATAAATCCGCCTCTACCCGAAGGAAAAACGGAGAAAAACCCGGGCCAGGATGGGGCTACAGAATTTATGTACACAACCGTGCCAATGTTGAGTACACATAAAACTAAATTAATATGAGCCATAAGACAACACAATCATGCAAGAAAATAGTTTTTGAAATTGTTATAAGTTGTTTAAAAAGTACTACAGCAATGGCGTGATAAAGCACAAGACGAATTTAACTTTTGTTAAAATCAATAAATTCTTTTACAGTGTAGAAGCACTGGTGCAGGAGGTAGTTTTTAACCGCGGATTTGAAGATATTCAATTTCATAATATCTTTTATATTCTTGGGCAGGGAATTATATAGAACGATTCCCGAATGGTATGGTCCCTTTTGGCAAAGAGTGGTTGACACTCTAGGGCGATGAATATTACTACTATTGCGAGTATTGTGTTCGTGAACGAGACTGTTTCGTATAAAGCAAGGGTGGCACTTCAGTAATTCGGTCTTAACAAACACGACCGTTTCATAAATATAAATGCAGGGAAGTGTTAAGATATTTAATTCCTTGAATAAAGGTTTACAAGAGTTTCGGGGGTGAGATTTACAAATTATCCGAACTATCCTCTTCTGAATTCTGAAAGTTTGAATACTCTGACCGGAATTACCCCAGAAGGTAATGCCGTAACGTAAATGGGAGTAAACGTTTGCAAAATATACGCAACGGGAAATACGTGGACTAACTGCGTTAACTAAGATTCGGAATGCGTAACACAATTTGCTTAAATAATAGTTGTTTCTCAATTGGACAATTTCAGAGGAAAGGTCCAGGCACAAGGTATTTCAAATGCAATCTTGAACAGGAATCTTAAAGACAAAGTGGATTTCCTCTGTTGTACATTTTTTCCATATTATTTTTGCCTCCTGGCTACTTTGGCCTCTTATACAAGTCTTACAGGTCGTATTAATGGTGCCTGTGTGCTTTTGAAATAAATTAAGCAGGGATTTGATAATTTTCGGTTGCCACCATCACGTTATGAACTTGTCGTGAAAAACGTTTTCGAAGCAAAATTCACCAAATTAACACGAGTCGAAACATCCCTCTTTTCAAGAGGCTTAAAGAAAATTGGAAAAATGTAGATCTGGACGGTATCAATGTCTGTAAGGAAACTGCAGAGGCTCATTGGAACGGTACCGAAATTGACGCATTGCTGGATTCCTATCGAGCTAAACTACAAAATATGACCATCTTATCGTGCAAATTCTTTGTCTAATTCCACTTTATTGTCTAAAAACATCTCTCTCAGGCTGAACTAACCTCCGAAGACAAAACCGCATTGCATGACATAGGTGTTTTCATTGTGACATGATATATTAGGCCATGGCATCAATGTGTTTCTGCTGCAAAAGTTCTTCAAGACTAGAGTTTCCAGAAATCTCTGAAATGTATGAAATCGTAGACGATGTCATATCAAGGGCAGATCTGCAGAAGTTTTGTCAGCACTTACGGTACTTTATTTGGAGGAAGTGGTAGCCTTGGCACTGTGTGATGGTTCCGGGGATGTAGAAACGAAACCTCTGGGAAGCGATATAGTGTGCCATCTCATGAAGACCTCAACGGTTCTTTTTATGGTGAGTTTATTTTTAAATTATGGAGCGCTTCTGTAATTCACTCAAGAACTTTCATTATGACTTTACGTTTATTTACAAAGACTTACCCTATTTAACCGACAGTTATTTCACTGGAACTGTTAAGACATTGTAATAAGGAAACTCATTATAATCATTAATATGAACATTTTCTAAATCAGCAACTCACAGTGATTTTTCTTCGTCTATCTCTGTCTTTATTTCAGAAAGGTATATAGAAGAATTTATATGTATCAAGAGAAGGTTTTTCCCTTTGCTTCAAAACAAGTTAATTTTCTCCAACGATGTCCTTTTACATGGAACAACAATGAGTCGTTCTTGAAAATCAAACCAATTGTTTCGTCCCTTAAAGCTGTCAACGGTACATCTTAAAGGGAAGTAAAATTAATGCTATACTTTCATGGTTTTAGTACTGCCGTGAGGAACAGAATCAATTCTCATCCCGTTGTGTTCAAGAACATCGTCAGTTGTTTCCTTACTATGGAAAGGAGACTTTGAAGATAAAGTGTCTGTAGTGAAAATTCATTATATTTTTTAATATAATTATGAAACATAAATAAATAAATTAGTGTCATTTTTGTTTCTTCTTAACACCTAAATTGCTGGATTAATTGCTTATAACAATGTTTGTTACATAGACCACTAAAATCGGAGCCACCAGCGTAGCGCTCAAACTTTTCCGCGGTTCTTGCATTTCATCCAACTAACTTGAAATTTTTACTTTATCTTTTACAAAACGTTTCAAAGCTCAGACAAAAATTCAAATAGATTAAACTGTAATGACGTACTAAGGAAGAATTTTAAACTTCATCAGATACTTTTATCTGAAATTGGAGTCTTCTGCGGAGCGCTCAACCTTTTCTTCCGTCAGTCCTTGCCATTTAATCAACTTGAAATTTTGATCTGATATTTATCAAACGTTTTTTAAGTATTGGTAAAAGTTTCAAGTTGGTTGGATGAAAAATACGGACTGTAGAAAGTGTTACGCGCTTGGCCGGCACCCAATATTTTAAAAGTTGAGCTTTTATTACCACATATCAACATTGATGTGAATTCGGCACGGGTTAACATCATCCTAGGAGTATACTGTTTTGTATATTGGCACTTAGAACCAAATCGATTAAAATTGGGGGTATGCGTTTTAATTTTTACCAAAAATTTTTTTTGTCCCGTATAAGGGACACCTTGCATAACAATTAAATTTTATTAAAGTGAACTAAAAACATCCTAGTCCTCACACAAAAGGAAAACACCACGTCGCTTTTGCTGGATAGGTTAGAATAAAATAAATAGTATATTAATATAGATTTTTTGACTTTATTTACTTACTTTTTGATCGTGATGTTTCCGTGAGATGATAAATCACTTGCACAATTTAATATTATATACAAGACGATGAAACTATTGTTGTTTAAGTTTCGAATCATTGTTGATGACATTTGCTGTATTGTTTTCTCACTCCCACACGAACAGTGTTGACCCTGCACAATTTTATTTTATAAGTGATATATCACAACATTTTTCAACATAATTGAAAAACTTTGGTCATTTTACTTACGCGATGAAAGAGGATTTGTTGTTGTTTTTGCAGAATAATCAAAACTTTGAATGTCAAGAGTATTTTCAAATTTATGGCCCAAAGTACCGATTTTTCAGTTGGAACACTTATTCACTAGTTTGTAATATTTGCTGTAACACAACTTATCCAGTTACACTTTTATACAGAAAAGTATTTTCTAGCAAGTAAATTGCTGCTCGCTTCGAGTCAATGCCAATGGTGACTGAAGCTATACCTTCTTATTTCTCAACAATTCTGGATCGATATGTTCATGCTTGGGTAATAGTTCCACGTGTCTCATGATGGCGTAACACAGCAAGAGAGAGGGTGTATACCAAGAAAACGAGACATGATGAAAGAACACACGACTTCCTGCGATTATAACAGAAAATTTAGAAATATTTTATCTTTGCTATTAAATGTGAAAATTATCACATACGTGTTTCCCCTACAAGAATAACTTGTGTAAAATTATCATGTAAATTAAATACAATTATTGTCAAAAAACAGTTACAAATTGGGCATGACCACATGGAGGACATTCTAATTTACTCTCCGCAAGTAAGCAACGCACAATCTCATCAATTTTAATCAAGAGCGCAAAGGCAGTGGTGGATTTAACATTTCAGCACACTCCAAAGATAATAATAAAAACAGTTACCTACGTGTTCGAATATAAGCAAAATACCAAAATATTTGTTTTTAATAAACACTAAGAAATTAAGTTTAAAAAACGATTATTCGGAAAATATTGTTTATATATCGTACCTATTAAAATAACAATAACTTCTGGAATAATGGTTATAATAAAACCTCCGCCCCTAGGGAAGAGCCTAGAGAACCTACATATAAAACTTTTCCTATATCCTAAGAATAACTGGAGAAAATCCCGGGCGATGCTAGGGCAACTCACCCGTACTAAGGTTGCTTAAAGATAAAACTAAACTTATATGAGTAATAAGAAACTATTGTAGCATGTAGAAATATAGTTTTGAAACTTAATCATTTATTGTGCAAGTACTAGAGCAATGATGTGATTAAGAACACAATCAATTGAATTAGTAGCTGGATGGTATAGTGAATAACACTTACCTCATTTCAATTCTCCTAACTATCTCATTCTCTTATCAAATATTTCAGTTGGTTCGAATTATTTAGTAAGTGAGGACACACTTGGATTCCTCGCTAAAGGAAAACACTGATTCAAAATATATTGGCTTAATTATTTATTCAACAATAAGTACACATTAATCATAAATTACTACATAAACACTCCTCCAAAATCACAAATATCCCACATAATACAATGAAAATTTACTATCTTTTTGCGTTAGTTCCTGGTAACTAATTGCACCAGTCATTTATCTTAACATTACTTAAGTTTAGAGAGGATCTATAATTACTGCTCATCTTCTTGGCCCTTATTAACATGAAATTATTACTGTTCTGAGCATGGGTGGTAATAGTTCTTGTTCGTCGCACAAATCTTCTCGCACCCAATAAGTTCATAACACTGGTCGCAGCCATCTCGAGATTACCTTAATTGATGATGGACAGTCAGTTAAAAGTAGGAGGTCGGAGTGCCTTTCCTAATGTCAACTCTTTCATGGAGCCCTTCCTCGTCACCACTGTCGGTTTATTCATAGCTGACGACCATGCCCCTCTGCGATCGTCGCCACACCTTTGTACTCGTTCCTTCCCGGAAATGCAGCGCTTTGCCGAAGTCGTAACAATTCCTCGCAGCAAAAGTTTATTGGTGTATAGCTTCATCAACAGAATCGAATCATTTACGACCGAATTTTCCTTATTAACTTTCGAACTGGTTAGCGCTAGTGTCGATCAACGAGATCCGATCACAAAGTCTTAGTACCGCAACTCATTAGCAGACAAATGGACGATAGCTGATTTTCATCTCGACCTCGGAGCGAACTTTCTAAGTTGAAGTTTTGATAACGGTATGATAAGTCCGAGAAGTTAAAGTTGTATCACAGAATAAAGAGTTATAAATCTTAGAGTAACATCTCAGAATGAAGGTGAAGTAATAATACTGAAGAATATATGAAGTCTTCTCTTGGAGCGTCTTTGCTTGTCATTATATCGACAAACCCCCACTCTAACAACCCGAAATTTGCAGTCCCGCTTCTCCTAAAAAAGTTCATGTGATTTTCTAGTCCAATAAATTTGTTTTCTCCTCCACGTGGAGTATTTACGATTGGTAATTTTTGGTCTGACGTCTTACTCGCGAGCCAATTACCCAGTTAAATTTCTGTATTTTTCCTATCTTTCAAGGTTTTGTTTTCCCTCAAAAAAATCCCTTCGATGACATTAACTAGACACACCCTTCGTCCACTATCGCCTCAATATTTAATTCTCTCAGTTATTGAATTTCGAATGTCAAACCCATTTCTCCAACACTTCCTTGTCTCCATTCTTACGATGATTCTACTCAGTCGTTCACATCTGACTTTCGTCACTCACTCTTATTGATACGTCTAAGAACTGGTGCATCTTTTCCCACACACTTTTTCTCTGGGCGTGCCACCCTTTGTCGCCCCTCAACTCATAAAAAACCTCTGTCCCCCTTCCAGTTACATTCTGCGTCTTCTCCTTATAACTGCGAGCTAGTATTCAGATCTTTCACTGTTTCGAGAAAAACAAATAAACGCTTGAGACGATCGTACAGGTAACGGATTAATGAACACCTGGGACGAGCGGTCAACTCTTGCTTACAGGTGTGTCTTGCTCGTGCGCAGTTCTGCAAAATTGCGATTGCCGCTTAAAAGATATATAAGTCAGTTTGCGGTAGGAGACAGCATGGGATGGCGCGTGTCGTCGCCCGTCGCAATGATATATTTCCAATTTATACCATCAGAGTGAGCCAGTGACCTGACTAAGGCCGCCTCCCTCGCAAAACGCAGACGGAAATATTTCATAATTATATCAACATAGCGCGCAACTACCGGGCTCCCTTGACAAAGGGGAGTCGAAATGACGACGACCTTCATTTGTCAAGGCTGCCCTTTTACGAGAAACAAGGAGGTGACTGAAAATACGTATTGTATCTTATTGAATTCGTTTTTTGATCATCTTTCCATATTGAAACAACTTATTAAAATTCGCATTATTGAATGGTTTGAATTTGCTTCTTAATTTCAACTCATTATTGATATAGCTCTAAAAAAACTTCACGACAATGAAATAGTATTTTTTAGAAGCTCCTATCAGATTAATTCTTCTCCAAACAATAAGTAGTGTTCTTTATTGATTCTTCTTCTACGCACTCTTGTGAAAAAACTGTTACTAGGAGACTCATGATTGCTGTTTCGAGGTGGTGTCTTCTTGTAGATTTTTTGTTTTTTTGAGTTGACAGTCACCAACGTCGACCTCGTTTCCTTCAAAAGTAAATCCTGTGATTTTCCATTCCTTTCTAGTTTCAATTCTAACGACGTTATTTGTTATTTGTTTACAATTTTCTACTTTCCTTCAGCTTCTGGCCAAAATAACGCGTAAAATGCAGACACTCTTCACTTTGTCATATTTATATCCTCCGAAGAAGGAAACACAAAACCCTGAGTACCCCGAGAAAATCTGCTGCAAACCCGCTTCGTACTACACTATTTGAATTACTCGAGGTTTTAAACAACGGCACTACAGGAAGAAGGCGAGATCATCCCATCAATTCTGACCCGAAAAACTTAACAGTGGTGGAATTAACTTTTTTTTCACTTGAAGACAAAATCAGATCATGTGAACCCCCGTCCCCCACATTCACAAACACCTTAAAAACAAATATGATATAAACTGCTTGTTGTGATATCTACAGAATGTTCAAACATTATGAATTCGAGTATTTATTTGTGTAAAGAGATTGATAATATTTTATTTAGAATAATTAATGTTTTAAATGTATTATAATGTAGCGGAGGTCTACTGGTAGGGCCTTTGCTTCCTGGATACCATTGAGCGTTAGATCATGCTTGTCCCTGCTCGAACTTGGTGAGGTCTTCAGCTGGGGTTTATCTCACTTATTCCATTCAGATGTCGGTTCGGTACCATAAGTTCCCTGGTAACCCAACATCTCTCCTTCCCAATTTCCTTACCCAAATCACAGTTAGGTGGAAGAGCGGGCGAGATGACCTGAACCTCGCCAGAAAACATTAAATAAATAATCTCCTTTAGCATATATTATATTACAAAAGTTTTAAATATATAAAAGTCATGAAACATTTAATTAATGAAATTGAGAAAATACGTTTTGTAAAGTTACGTTTAAAGTTCACATGTAGATAGCTTTTGACCGCCCCCCCTCTTAGGAGCTTCCTTCATTTTACGAAGTGACCTAGAATATATGCATTCCATATTGCTGCATCATATATCGGGACAGAAATATTCCAACCGTCTCAGAACTTCGTTTCCTTTGACAACAGTTGATTTATTAACATCTGCCTCGAAGCAGTCGTTAGCATTCTTCATATGTGATGTACTTACTTGCAAACGAGTCTTTCGCAGATTGAACTTTGGTTTCACATTCCGCCAGAGGTTGGTCTGCCGACGTGACGAGAGTTTTATTCTCAGAAACAATGCTGAAATATATGCCAACGTTATGACATCATGTCGAAAACTTATATGCACTCTTTTCAGAATAATAGGGGTGGACCTCAAGATGAATGTGGTTTCAAACAGAAACATATTAGAGACAACAAACATAAATATACTAATTTAATTGTAGGATACAACTATTTGATGAAGTTGGTGAATCACTATTAAATTGATTTCATTAACGTCTTCTCCTAAAGTATCCTAGTTTTACGACTTAGTTACCTTACCATGTATTTAGATTTAATAGTAGCCTTAATATGCTTACACGGTTTTCTTAATATAATACATATGTTATTTCAAAGAAAAACATGAGATACAAACAATTTAACTAAACATACACGTGAAATGTTCAAATTTTATTTCACAGTATTGCACTATTATTCATATTTTAATAATCAGCATGAGAAATAAAATTAATAAAACATTTCAATTCGTCGTCACTGTGATTTTATGGCCAATGCGGCAAATGTTAATCATCAAACTAGAAGGCTGTGTCATATATTACACTTACCGCTTTATTTCTTTTTTGTTTTCGTTTAATTAACTGCAAAATATATTATTCGTCGTCCACCGCCAGGGGAAAGTTTCGACGAACCGGGACTCGAACCTGGGACCTCCTGCTCTGGCTGCTGGTGTGCTGTCCACTGCACCACTCACCTCGACTCCCAAGTCTGTACGCAACGCCGGGTGGATGTCGAGTCGAGAGGTGCTGTGGACAGCACACCTGCATCCAAATCAGGATTACCCGGGTTTGAGTCCCGGTCCATCCCAATTTTCACCTGGACGTTGACGATGCAAACACAGCTCCCCGAGTAGGTATTCGGAAGTTGTGAGTTCAAATTTATATTATGTTTGAAGAAATTATTCATAAATCTAAGCCATATGAAAAAATAACGATTAAAAACAAAGAATAACATAAGGTATCACACACGACCCAGTTTTTGAATTTATGAAGTCTCGTTAGAGGGTTAAACGGACATAATTAGTATTTTTATAGTTATAATTAGGTAATAGTGGTGTATTCGGTTTTAAAATGAAATAGAATGAATACTATTGTCAACACGAAATTTATTTATTTTTCCAAAGTGGCTTTCGACAACATAAATTTAAATTCATTCTTTATACTATAATTATTTTTATAAATCTAATTTTGCAATGCTATTAAATATTATGTTGTAATTCTGATGCAAATTATTTACCTTCGAAAACTCATTGCCTGATATTCGCCATGACGCGCGTTTAGCTCAAGTTGTCTGCCTCGCTATACATCAACCTGTCACAACCTTGCTGTTTGACTGCCTGTGGACATCGCCACTCACTTTTCGCTGGGAAACAGTGCTAGGAACAAGAAGATATATTAGCAGTGCTCGTTTGCGTACAATATTTTAGTCACTTTGACGAACAGCCGTGTCAGAAGATTGAAATGTTAGGTAACGGTTTACGACAAATGTAATGGTTTAATTTGAAACTCTATTTCAAGAAATACAATTTTCATGAAGTAAGCACGTTTTATATGGATAATTTGAATTATGTGAATCCTGGTTTTGTCGTACTGTAAGCTAAAATTGTTTGTTTGTATTATCTCAAAAAATTTCACTGACATTTAGCTAGATGATATTATGGAACACTTGCATGATATTATTTGTTAATTTAAATATAATCGGTGACCGTAAATCTATCATATAATCTTAGATGTTCTTGAAAATACCTTTGAATATTATGAAATGTATGTAATGACGAGGTACACAAACTTTCAATCATTTTCAATCACCTTATTCAACCTTTTTCTAGGTCACATAACATTAAGTAACTGTCTGTAAAGTCATATTCTTCTCTATTGCCAATTACCTACGTCGTCGAAAGCTAATCACGTATTATTATTTACATTCTTTGCTTGTTATGCCGTTCATGTTATTATTGTCACTCCTAGAACTTCATATTGATTGGGCGGTAATCTACGAAAATGTATAATTAGATACTTGTAATTAATTAGGTTATAGCGCCAAATTTTGATGTACAACTTTACAAAGTGCAACTACTAAAGAAAAAATAGAATAGCGTTGTGCATAGTTAATACCCCACCGATGATAGAAATAATACAACTTATAGGAATTTGAATATTCTAAATTTTGAGGGGCAGATTAAGAAATAGTCATTGGGCATGTCATTAGACTGCAAGAAGACCTATATCTAAATGTAAGATACTGACAAATCCATTTGAACTTTGTGATGAGCTCAAGATCGTGAATTGTATACTTATATAAAGTTAAGAGGCGTGAACAGCGTAGAAACCCAAAACTTAGTGGATACAATTGTCAAGTTTAAGAAAATTAATACGAACTTGTATGTAAAAGGTATAGTAGCTACTCAAATGAGACTAGTTCTATTATAAATTAAACTTTCCTTGTTTAACCCGTACAGTTCACGATTTAACATTTATCAGTATTTTATTTTCATATTCAGGGCCATACATTCCACTGGATTTTATACCTCCCTCTGGTTTTTATACCTCCACGATGGTCCAACACTCGTATTGATAGCGTACGATAAATATTTAGTTTTTTTTAACTTTTACGTAAGTCAACAAAACTTCTGTTTGGCGAGTAAATTATTGCTTGTATCTCGTTCTCAATGACAAAAAGAATTTTCTACTGTACCAAGTTATGCTTAGAAACTCGCCTACTTAAATTCGGACTGTCCGGTTTTTAGAATGGTTTCCACATTTTCTAGTCTATTGTCGAAATATGTACCTTTTACACCTTTCATTAAGTTGAAAGCTTGTCATTTTCTATTCTCGCTCTAAAGAAACTTACGCGATTAATAATAACTCCTGTCTATGACACGCAAAGGTTTCGGCATTTATAATTTGACCTTTATCAGGGCTATAACAAAATTCGTTGATTTCTGGACGACAAAGTTTGATTTTGCTTAAGTCCTGGAATGCAAAAGTAGAAAATTATGAAAACAAAAAAACCTCTAAGAAAGTAGAAGGACGATAATCATGAAGAAACAAGGAATAGTAAAAAAGGAGGAAAAGGGAAAAATCCGAGGTATTATAAAGAATCGATGATCGAAGGCGTCGTACATCGATGTAGAGCAAGTGTCGAAGAGACATGCTGTGAGCCGAGGTCTTGATAAGGCGAGTAGAGGGTAGAGGCGGCAGGGTCGAAGGCGAGACCGTGTCTGCATAAGAAGACGAGGAATCTCCATGCACAAATTGGTGTCTTCCGTATCGCGTCCCCACTCGTGCATTCACTTTGATGTTTAAATCGTATTTTCATAACGCCACTCTGGAAACGCTTCTCCTCAGCGTCTCAAGACGAGGGGGGTGGCAATGCAAGAAGAGGCAAGACGGGTTCCAAGGTGTGAGCTGGAGTCCATTAAAATGCATGAGGCCTCTGCTCGCGGGGTCGACATCCACTGCTGCAACCGCCGCCTACGGTGGTTGCGTACCAACGGAAGAAAAGGGAATTTGAGGAAAGAAGAAGATAAAAAGACAAATACACCGAAGAAAATGTATTGAGATACACTATCCATTAACAAAGATAAGTTGAACTAAAATGATAGAAAGCATTCACATTCGAATAAAAATTACGGGATAATTTTTGCAAAAGTTCTCTGTAACTCCATTCGAGTTCGAATTCATCTGAGGTTTTTGATCGTAATTGATGGGGAATCTTTATCTTGTCTCGGAGGGTAAATTAGTTTATAATCCTGAACGCAGTTCGTAACTCGTTTTTGACAGATTAATCATGTTACGTCGAATGAAAATGGGAGACGGGACCGGGATTCGTACCCGGGACCTTGAGCTCTACGCGCTCATGCGCCTACCAACTGCGCCATCCCGTTCGCCTCTCGGGCCCGTCTACCATTCTCATTCAACTTGTGAAACCCAAAGACCTCTGAGGTGGTCTCGTAGAGACTAGGTCCCGGGTTCGAATCCCGGTCCCGTCTCCCATTTTCATTCGACGTAACATGATTAATCTGTTACCTGGCGGTGAGGTTCACCGTAATCTAAGATATTTCTTCGTTTTTGACAGTAATTTTTGCATTTAATCCCGTATCCCTTGATTTTTTTAAAAATTAACGTTGTAGTTACGATCATGTAAAATGAATTCACTATTGTTTTCCAATTATACAAAATGTATGAAGAAAATATTGTATTCGGTCGAAAAAACTTTAGATCTATTCGGATCTTTTTTAATTACCCCCGGAAAAGTATATTTGCAAAATTTGGCCATGATATCTAATGTCGCATGTATGTTGGTATGTAAGTATATTAATAATTTTGTTCCCCTGAACTCACGGACAATTGATGCATCGAAGCCAAACTTGAGAATTCACTTTGAATGTATTGGGAATAGAAGGATATATCTGAATATATTATTCATTTACACTCTGTGCCCCACTTCCGGTACCTTAAAATTCAAAATTTCGAAAATGTGAATATAAACATTTTTGTTGTACGCCGATCAGTAATATACTTTGTAAGGTTTTGAGAATAATGTTTTAAAACCAGATTGAACTTTTTAATATGTTTTCGTATTAGGTAATTATAATGTTTAGGTTTCTTATCGATAAATTATTTTATATTGTTATTGCAATGTAGGCTGTTTACTGCACATTCGTTGTGACAATTATAATTGGAATGTTGAGTGGGGCACACTGTAGATTTTGTATAATAAAATTGACTATTCATCAACTGTTAGGTGTCTTTATGTTATTTTGCATTTTCAGAAAAGAGTATCCAGTGAGACTTGCATTTACGGATACATCTCAATAGCGGATATTTCTCCATAACATTTTATTCTACTTTGTCCTTAACTTCTCAAGACCAGACTATCTCAATAGCGGACAAATATTAAGGTCCTATGGGTGTCCGTTATAGAATACGATAACAGATTAAAGTGAATATTCAAATGTTAAAACCAAGTAGTTCAAGAAATAATATTGTGAGAGAAGTCATTCATATGGGGCAATTACGACAAACGAGAGTCGGGGAAAATATCACGTACTGTTGAGTGAAAATGTTTACACTGTTTTCTTTATTCCGGGATCGCTGGCAGTGAGTAAATACTGAGTGAAAAAAACGTAAAATTGAATCAATTTCTGCATTAAATGAGATTTATTAATATTAATGTTTATCTGTACTGTTACGTAATTATTCGTATCATTATTTTGTGGTACCCATTTATTGAGCACTACTTATCTCGTGTAAATTTGTAAAACGAAAAGTAGGGTTTGCAATGAAGTTTCGACCGATCAAATATATTAAGATAAATGTTTGTACGTATATTTATTTTGAGGAAAACTGCATACAATTTAATAGATATTTATTAATTTCGGTGGAATTGTGTAAAACGGCATGGAAGAACATATGATGATTTAAATTTTTACCCTTCACAAGCAAACGGAAATTAAAGGTTTATTGTGAAAGTTATTGTATGAGAGTTAATTTAACATAGGTGTCGCCAAGGGTAGCGGTTGGAGAGATGGGCTATTTCTGTGTATTGATCGATTTATCAAATTACGTGAAATTGTGTTGAACGACCATGAAAAGGAAAACAAATTGAGACTCCTGGATAATGATCGATATAATCATCTAGTTTATAATACATTTTGTAATAATAGGTAACATTTTGTCCAAAAACACTTCTTTGGATCAGTTACTCTAGGTGAAATATGGACTAAACGATATGTTATTTTGTAGTATATAGATAAATTTATATTTGTTTTATGAAAACATAATCTATTGAAAAAGATTAATGAAAGAAAATATCTCCAAACATGTTTTTCATCTTCCTTAATATTTGTTAACATCCAGTAAGTGTTCAGTTGTTTCAAGAATGTTTCACTTGAATATTTTATTCTGCCGAACACGTATTATCCTTGACAGCGTAAGAATCATAGCTTCATACTTAACCATTAAATGTTGAAACAATATTAATTATTCTGTAAAATGATTGAAATATGTAGGAAACTGTGTGAATCGAGGATTACTTCTCACTCTGGTTTCGGGCTTAAGCAAGACACAGGCAAGCCAGGATGCCTTGGGAATCTGAGCCTTTTGTAGTCTGCCCTCTGTGATATAGCAGGCAGCGCTGTGCGATGTCGCAATGCAATATACACGACGGCTTTGAGGCTTTTGAGCTACGCAGCAAGCAAGCCTTTGTGCAAAGTCAAACGTTCATTTCAAAAAAGAGACAGCTTGGTTTATACGCCTTTATTATTTCATGATTTTGTCTTTCTTTTGAACTTTGGTGTGAAATTTAAATTTATTATTGTATCTAAAGGAGTTTGGTAACTAGGTGTTCTTGGTTATTGTGGAGATAGGAGGGGTGATACACGTTTTTCAAATGCACTGTCCTTTTATACCATACTGTCCTACTCAATTTGGAACATCTCAACCCCTTGAGAGCGTAACGAGTGGAAATAACGTATAGCACTATAGAGTATTTTAACTTAAATGTAACTCTTCTAAAAATATTTTTAACTACAAGTTTTGAAAAAAATTATTAAAAACACTATTTTTACAATCCCAAAAGCAGTATTATAAATTGCAGTTTTATGAGATACAAACAACCTTAATTGGTAGAAAAAATTTCGACTTTATTGATTAACTGAATGAGTGATATATTGAAGTGATACCCAAGAAAATTGGTGTTATTCTTTTCTTCCGTAATTCTTCCTATAAAACGGTGAATAGTTTGCAAACCTATTATCCAAAGAATTTCTGGATTAAAAGACTTTATTTGATGTAAAAAGCTTTTTCGTACATATCGTACACAAAACATCATATATAATTAAAAGAAAATGAAATATATTGACTGACAACTGAAACAGGGAAATAAGCTATGAAACGTACATACCATTACTCCGTAAGAATATTTTTTTGAAGGTTCTGAATACCTTGTGGACCTGGAACTCGACCCGTCACAAAGAGGAAAATATTTGTGATGATTAAACAAGGATTTTTGGAACACACTCATGCAAGGATGATATTTTTTTTGCAATTCACATAACCCAAATCAAACACTTACACGACATAGCCATATTTCAGAAAAAGGTAACAGTTTTTCATTCAGAGTAGAACTCTAAAATGTATAAATTCAAAAACCTATAAATTCAATTTTATCTATTCTAAACCACAAAATCCTTTAACGACGAACTACCAAAAGCATTTTACGTCTAATAAATAATATTTAAAGAAAGAAAGAATTTTTTATAATCTATAATTGTGCGTCTCTTTTTGTCCATCCTTTTTCTCATCACAATAGTCAAGAAATCATACGATCAACATTAACATATACACAATTTTTTTACGTTAAAATACGTAAAACTCACTAATTAACACATTACCTCATTAAACAAATATTAATGTAATATTTGTAGCTTAATATTTGAAAAATAATACAAAATAAGAAACATTAATTTAGAATCATACATTATTTCTTTATGTATATCCAATATGCGTCATCACCATTTCATTTCATGAACATGATAATTAATTTCATGAGAGTATTTTGGAAATTTATTGCTATATCTGAATAATGCATTTTTCTAGGTGTAGCATGTTCGGGTAGCAGTTGATGTCAACAAGAACTTATCACATATCAAAGAACCAACATTGTTAATACTGTGTATTCCTTCACAAAACATTTTCAGGACGGATGAAATGCAATTATTTGGGAAAATATTCTTCTCTGATAAAGTCCCTTTCATTTTGTTTAGTATTCTAAGATATTTTAATTTAAGATATTGTTTTTTTTTAAATATATATTTCAAATTTTTGATGTACCGGAGTATGCTCAGACATACTCAAGCACATATTACAATTCAATGGTAAAAACTAAATAATGTTTTTTTACTACCATGTTTTACGTGAATTTATGTGAAATGAATTAAAATATCAAATGATTATATGAAATTCAAATTTTACAACAACAACAACAACAAAAAAAAAAAGAAAATTCTTTCCGCCAAGACATTATTATGTTCTGAGAGACCTAATGCTTACCTTGCACAACAAAATTTGCTATATACATTTATGATACGTAATGCGGAACAACTCTTCCGCTCGTATTTGAAGTGTACAAAGTATATTTCACTTGAGAGAGAATCATTGAAGTGTAAACAGAGTTGAGAAAATTCAGACAGATTTCTGCTACATCTCTGAATAATATTAATTGTTCCTTGAATTAGAGTGAAAGAGAATCGTAACTGCAGGGCGTATCATTTCTGAAACAAAGGTAACTGGTAGAAGTTCATCCATCTGGAAACAACCATTCGTTTGATAGTCTTCAAAACCCACTTTATATTGCGAATACATTTAGTTCCCTGTTGATATTATGAATAAATATGTGCTCAGCATGATTTTGTGATGAGACATGATTTGTGTAATGGAACAGTTTTTTGTATTACTCTGTTTCGTTTTACGTTAGTATTAAAATGTTTTCGTTCGGAAGACATCTCCTAAACCCTCTGATGGGCCATTTTTTCTTGAGTCATTTTGTAAACGATTTTTGGGTTAAAAATACTTTCACAGAGTAAAATTCATACAAATTTTATGTAATGTAAAATTTTTATTTTCATTAATATATCAATAAAAATATTTGAAAAATTTCTGGACAATATATTTTAAAGATATTAATATTGGTTTCAGAAGTTTAAAACACCTTGCTCTTACATTTAAACCTTTTTTGGCAAGTTTAAACCTTAACATTCCTTTAATATTAGCAAGCTTAGAAAACCTATTCTTGGGGTTTCTTTTTTATGATTTTAGGATGGGAAGGGTTTTTTCCCATGTCAATGAGAAGTACGTAATCAATAATCTGTATTCTTTTTTAATTTTTAAAACTTTTATGGGAAATTGACCTTTAAAAGGTTCTTACAAATTTCAATAATTGATTAGCTTATTTCGTAATGTAACACTTCAGAAGGACAAGAACATAATTTCTTTTCATGAAAGTTCCCGAAAGACATCAGGCTAGACATTCTGTAATGGACTATTGCATTCGAATTCACTGTAGGTGACAAATACACACATCGGAAAGATATGAGCTAATATGTGGTTATGACTCCTCTCGTATTACCACTCGCTTCTTACAATCAGTTCACGTAGAATTATAGTCTAGATGATCTCTAGTCCTAAACATTTGGATCTCTCTTCTAAAAGTTCCTAAAGTGCCAAATAGATGACAACACTAATAATCTCTACTAATTAGGAATTAAATAGACTACAGTAAAAAATCATATATAAACAACATATTCACTTATTCTCGCTCGGATTCCTTCACTCTACTCTGGGACCATACCTTTGATTTCCCGGATAGATTCTCGGAAACCGACCCTACAGGGTTTTTAAAAGGAGTTTTTCATACCACACCCGTATTCTGGTTCCCCTCTTTCTTCCAGCTGGCGCCCCACCCTATACTACCAAGAAAAATTTTCACAAACTCTTTATTTTTTTATATTAGAACATAGTAATATTTTTTCTGCGGTTACCTAGATACTCGAAAATGATTCCTTATAAATTAAGAAATTAACAATTCACTTGTTTATGTATGTTTACAGATTTAACTAACAAGATCAAGCAATTCGTACGGTATTTAATCAACGAGATCAATGTTTCTATTCTATTCGTATTATATTTGTTTAATACCAAGTAACCTATTTACAACGAACGTCTCTTGCAACAACAACAAAAGTTAAAAAAAAAAGAAAAGCAGAAAAATAAAAACCTTCTTCTTTAGTGCTCAATTAAGGGTTTTGAACTTCACAAATGCTCCTCAGTACAGCAGAGAAAGAAACCCTGGATTCCTCCGTCTAATGAATAAGAAATCGCAGAACGATTGAACCGGGGATACACGGAAATCACGACCTTCGACACAATATATTCTCGCCATCATTAATTATAGTAGTTATTATATCTTAAGTCACATTAAAAGTAATTGAACTGGTAGACAACAAGCTTCAAAAGGACATTAGAAACTCTTGGCAAGAACTTCTATCGTACGATAAGGAGCATTTTTTTATTCCGCGGCGAAAAAAAAATTGTAACTTTAGTCATGTTCCGATACAATAAATATTTTATAATCAAGTTTTATTTATAAAAACTTTTCGGGAATGGATTAGAACATGAACTAATTATAAATGTTCCAATGCTTTTAATCCTTAAAAATATATATTTTGAAATTCGTCTTTGAATCATTTTCGGAAAATACGAAATTATACATGGAAGCTTTTAACACAAGAAGTAATATACTAAAAGATACTTCAAAACATGGCAAATGTAACGTTAGTCAATATACATGAACTATATAATGCTGTCATAGAGATCCAAAACGCACGAAATCTAATCGTGGAGGAAAAAAAGAACAAAAAAGAAATGCTACACTGCTGTATGTCAACGCTCTGAGGGAATGCAACCACGCAAATTATATTGTAATAATCACATTCGCTTTGATTAGTACGTACAGCGTGTACATTTTGCTTTTATAAATTATGCATACGCCACTGATCTCTACTCTGGTGTATGAGTTTCATTGGTTTTTGCGTTGATTTTTCACTGTCTCCGTGCAACATGAATATCGACGTCCATGTTGGAACTGCGGAGTGAAAATGTTTTCGAGTGCTCGAAATGTATGCACGAGGACATCACTTGTAGATGAGGGAGCACGCGAGCACTTATGATCGGATGCGACATCTGATGCTATCTAATGATTATTTCGATAACTGCGACAAATGGCGACCGCATGTTACATGGTAGCTAATTCTCCTCTCCATTAGAAGGCTGACATATGGTTGAACCGGTGACCAGGCGTTTTCTTAAATGTTGCTAATTGCTCGTCCTGGCCTTTTCTCCTATGTTAAAACTTTTATTCATTTGTTTATTTATCCATCGTAACACATAATAATACACGAGAAAACCCAAATAGTAACAATATAATGATTCAGAACTTTCCTCGGGATGCAACCGAGTACAATCCAAATGCGTATCCATTGACTGGAACCGTCACTTTAATCAATGTTTTCAACCTAGGAAAATATATTTTAAGGCACACGTAAGTGTGCGTATTTCGTATTCATCAGTTTTGAAGTACTTTTTTCTGTATTATTTGACTGTAACAGCACATGAACCGATCGGATAAAAATTTTGAATTTGAATCGTTAAATTACGTCTGTTTAAATCATGTATTGGTAAAGACTCCTTCAATTGAGACTTAATTCTATGGACTGAAAATGTCTAGAGAATTTCAAAACGATTACCTTTGAAGCAATAATTACATGGAAGATAAAAATGTCACATTTGTGAAATTTACGCCAAGAAATTAACATAATTTTCTGTTATTACATTACAGTATTTATAAGCGTACATAATAAATCAAATTCATGCTTATAGAAAATAAAAAAATGCTTCTGTCTAAACTCAAAATAAAACTTATTTAACTACCACATACCTCTTACAATTGTCATGATCTCGTATTTTCATATAAATAAAAATCACAATCTTAAATTATTAAGAAAAAATAAATAAATACGAGTTTTAACGAAAGAATGAGGAACATGTCGTTAAGAAAATAAAAGAAATCCAGTGAAAAATCTAAAACCTTTAGTAAATTTTCGTGTTAGGTTGAGGAGTGAGCTTATTTTTCTCTCATTCAGTTAGATCCTACAGAGTCCCAGATATTCTGGCTAGGGATAAATATACCCCTGACCCCTTTGTTGATGAATGTCTTAATTAACACAGTTTGAGTACAAATCAATGAAAAAAATCAGGATAATTATTTATTAAAAAATTCCATTATTTCTGCGAATGATAGCTTATAAAGTATCAAGATATGGATTTTGTTATGCGAATTCAGTTATTCCGCAAAGAATATTCAAACTTTTTTATTCACTTGTAGGTATATTTCCTATAATTATCATAACATTAATAACCCCTTATTATCATCATTTGTATCTAAGATCGTATGAATCATCCTCCCCACCCCATTCCCTCGGGGATGGCCTTGGGTCAACATGGTGGTGAGCTGCGCTAATTAGAGCGCGTGTCCTGCAGTTGTGCTGCAGATTGCAACCGAACATGCAAGCAAACACCTCGGGACTGCCTTCGCCGCTTCGCAGTCACTACAAGTCAGGCTCCGCTTTTTACCTATCGATACTGCCGATTGTTTTCAATATAGCAGTTACAAACTGCGTATGACCTCGTAGAGGACAATAATCTAATTTACTCTCCGGAGCAAGCAAGGGACCATCCCATCAATTCCGATCGAGGACCCGAGGGCAGTAGCGGATTTAACATTTCAGCACTTTACTCCTAAGATAAGAATAACAATAGTTCGGTACGTGTTATAATATTAATAGAATACCAAAAAAATTGAATTTAATGAAACATAACAATAGTTATTTCACAAGGATGTATTATTATAAATATATATTATTTAGAAAATACAGTTTATGAATCGTAAGTATTAAAATAACACTAAATTCGAGATTTTCGTTGGACACCGACCCTAGACAAGAACCTGTATAAAAAACCCACTTCACCCGAAGGAAAACTGGAGAAAAACCCGGACCAGGGTAAATACTACGAATTTCCACAGTCGGAAATATAAAGATATAATCTTGGGCATGAAGTGACGCTTTCAAGTGGTGAGCGAGTTTCCCAACTTTTTAGGTAGGTACGCGACTTACAATCAAATGAAATGTTGAATAAAAAAATTACTTTAGGAAATTTGTTACTTTCCAGATAAAAATTGAACTGTGAAATCTTCACTTGCAAAATATGATTTCTGTATAGATACAAGTAACATGATAATT
Source organism: Laupala kohalensis (assembly GCA_002313205.1). NCBI lineage: Eukaryota > Metazoa > Arthropoda > Insecta > Orthoptera > Trigonidiidae > Laupala > Laupala kohalensis. The sequence goes on from NNCF01127001.1 coordinate 2,006,371, forward strand.
TTTCGTTTTATACCTCAGAAATCCCTGTTCCTTAACTACGTAGTATGACTACAGATTAATATGATGTTAGACTTTGGTATGATGAAATGGGCTATGAGTTGGTTATACTCGCCAGCACATAGAGACTCAGCCGGCGTCGCTTCAACCTAAAGGAATTTGTGTAGTATGGAGCTACTGTATGATATTCGACTACTGAATTATCTCGACGATTCTACAATTCCGGGACAATCTCTTATCTTTTTCTTGCTCTAGTGCTTTAACAATGGAAACGTGGCAGGAGTAAATAGCAAAAATAAATTGGTTAGACTTCGTTATATTCTCAATTATCGATACAACAGCACTGAAAGATACTCTGTGGTTCAATTTTAGAGTGTCTAATGCAATCAAAATAAATCATGTTAAAAGAGAAAATAACTAACAAAGTATTCGATTGCGAATAACAATAACACATTGTTGTCAATGTTTGGGAGACATCCACTCTTGATCCCGGTTGTAGTGAAATCCACCAGCGAATGTCACGAACCAATTAAATTAAATAGAATGAAAAAGAAATGAACAATCAAATGAAATGTTGAATAAAAAAATTACTTTAGGAAATTTGTTACTTTCCAGATAAAAATTGAACTGTGAAATCTTCACTTGCAAATTAAAAAAACTCAATGTCTGATTCTATAAATGGTACTTGTAAGATATACTCTTTTATATAGGTTTTTATATATAAAAGATCGCACCCAGACGTACGTAGTCAACAAGACGAGCAAGGAAGCAAGCGACAATGATCAGCATTTGCGATAGCTCTTGATTGTCTTTGTTTGATGTTGTAGAACATGGAGAAATCACTCTAATAGATATCACAATAAATGATGAGGGTGAGTTTCATGTTCACAATGACCTTCCCTCTCTTGCTTTCTAGAATTGAAACTTCACATTCCTCAGAAAAAAATAAGGTAAATCAAATTAGTTGATAATGAATTTTAGTGTTTTTATGTAAATTGACAGAAAGTCACAGATGAAGTCTTCTTGGGGAAGATGTGATATTGAAAGGGATGTGATGTGACAAGGAAAAAAGGATGATAAAAAACGGGACTCGAAGATATATAAACGGCGCATTAGATAACACCACAGGGTAGCCATAAAAGTATGCCCCAGATCAGAGATATGACCTATCACCATTCTGCCCGGATCGAATTTATTACAACACAATTTACAACAGATCATATCTTCATATAAATGATTTTGGTGCAATCAAACCTCGTACTACGAAAATGAATATATCTCTATTTGAGTAAATTTTAAAAAAAATTGCAGAAAAACATATACTCCAACACGAAAATTACTCTTACTGATTATCCACACTTTATTTCTAAACCCTCATCGTATTTTACATCACACATAATCACAAGACGATGAATCATTACTATTTTAAAATTATCAAATCACCTGTATTTTGTTTAGGCAATTATATTATATGCCGCATGAGAAGTTTATTCCCGTTTACACCAAATTTTTATAAGTGTTTAGTAAATACCTTAAAGTATTTTGAGAATACATTGTTAACTATAACATATTCCCAAATAAAAATTATTAAATAAAATTTATACAGTTTGAATATGATGACGTCACATTTTTTTAATACATTGAGATGAACCATGTTTTTACTTTACAATTTCGTCGGACCGAAAGAAAAATGTTTCATGTCATTTCGTGAAGTTCCCAGCAAATCCTTATCCATCCACCCACCAATGACGGATCATATCGTTAATTCAACACACACTCGTACATGTCATATTCTTATAAATCCAGTTCCTCGGAGCTGTCCAAACTACAATTGATAGCTCGCGTTTCTCGTATTTTCCGAGCGGACGAACGAAGAGTTTCTTTGCTTCGTCCCATCCGTCAATTCAATTTAACGACAGCCCAAAGGTCTCTGACGCATCCGTATCTGCGTCAGACGACTCCCATTGATTGATCGAACAGTGAAGTGAAAAGTCGAGTTGTGTTTATTTTGCGCCGGACGGACGGCTCGAGAGCAAACTCAAGAGGCAAAGTTTGCGAATAAAAGTTTTCAAGTACCACAAAATGCGTTTTACAGTTTTCCGGGGATTTAACTGCTTTAAGTATTCAGAACTGCTTTTAAGTATAGAGTTAGCCTCTTTTACAAGTCCTAAGAAAAACGTTCTATCATGGTTAATTAAAACATTCTCTAATAGCGTAACATCCTTCTGGGCTGTTAGAGGTATTAAAAGATTTTCGTTGGGGATTCAAAATTACTCTTCTTGTAAACTGATTTCGTTAAAATCTCTTTTATTTAATACGTTGAATACGAAGAAAGAAAGATACAATAATTTTGAAGACAAAATACAGGTGCAATCTCGTATATAAAAATATGCTTATTAGCATAAAAATAACATAAAAACGGAGGTTTTTATAGAACATATTATCTATAAATTTATAAAATTATTGTTTTATAATTATTTTAGTTAGTATTTATATTAAATAATCTCATAAAAAGCATTGTAATAAATTATTATTTGTTCTTACGAAAAATTTTCAATTTTTAAAATTCCTGAATATTTAACATTATTGGGGCAATAATGTTTTCATTCACTTCTTTTATATTAGGAACTTACAAAGGTTATTAAATCAAAAAATGAATTCTGAGACAACTTACTTTAAACTCAACATTCTAATGTAATATTCTGGTTCTACAAATATGATTTACTGAATATTTAAAACCTTCAACACAGTTCATTATAAAATAAATTTAAAACTGTTAGATTACGTTTAAAACATGAAAAAAAATGTATTCTGTCCTGGTGATTTTACTTCTTCGAGAAAGGTAATATACCTCAAGAAACCCTTATTTGGCATCCGAGTAAATTGTGGCGGTGATCCGCCGCTTTAGTACAAAACATCAGTATTATTTCACATATCTGTCCAGAAATTATAATACAATAAATTATGTTTCTACAGTTCACAATCTTGTATTTTATCAGTGGTACAAAAGTTAGTAGTGACGTATGTGCACATATGAAAGTTTTTAAGATTCGCTTTAAGGTATAATTAATTGAACGTGAGTACTGGTTCAAAGATTATTTTTTGTGGGGCTTTAAGGGCTCGTCAACAACAAGGTCATTAGAGCTCATACAGGTGGGGAAAATTAAGTTTCGCACCATAGAGAAGAGCCGTAATGACTCCTCCCCGTGTGTAAGACTCGCCGAATATCTCGACCATACCCACTAAAAAACACTTCTGAATTCAACAAATATCTATATACAAAGATAGAAAAAAATTATATCAAAGAAAAAGAAAAAAAAATTCAAAATATTATATTTTATAATTACAGAATCGAAAATTTAAAGAAAGCAACATAGAAAAGATAAGAAAGAAATGCATATTTTAAACCCTTAAGAGAACTTGTAGGAGGAGCCCCGATCTACTCATAAAATTCAATAGTTTATTAACATTCACCGTTTCATTTCCGAGAATTGTTGGTAAATCTGCAGCCAGAACAATTTGTCTCCGTATACTTGAGTTTCTTCTGCAATCAGTTAGTAGGTGATGCACTGTCAGAGAACAGCTACACTCCTCCCAAGAGATACCTATGAGTGAGAGAACCATGTCCTATGCGTAGGCGGGTCAGCAAAACCTCGTCGCGCCGGGCTGGCCTACAGGAACTGCTCCAAGACTTAACAGAAGATTTGATAAGTCGGAGCTTATTCCTTTCAACAGCTAACCACTAATTGCTCCATTCATTCAGAATCCTTATTTTGACGGAATTAAGGAGATCTCGTTTTGGAATCGTGGAGAAATCCACGCGATTCTTGAGACATGCCGTCTTTGCGGAATCGTCTGCTTCCTCATTTCCTCTTATACCCACGTGTCCGGGAACCCAGCAAAACATTATGTTATTTCCATCACTTTGGAGTGAGAAAGTACATCCTGGATGTTCTGGATCAGCTTATCAGCTGGATACATGTTCTGGATTGCTTAAAGGGCACTCAGCGAATCAGAACAAATCAGGAAGTGTGATCCGCAGGAGCACTTTGTTGATCGCAATTTTCGCAATATGGCGTAGCACTCAGCAGTGTAAACACTGCACAAGTCACCTAGACGGTAGCTACTGGTCTCACGGGGAAATACCACAGAGCAGCCGACACCATCAGCCTGCTTCGAGCCGTCGGTAAACACAGGGATACGGACCCGGTGTTTGTAGAGGATTAGCTGAAAGTATACCCTCAACATCGGAGCTGGAGAGTTCTTTTTGTCATGATGCAGAAGATCGAAAATAATCTTCGGCTTGTGCAAAGCCCAAGGAGGAGACTTACTAAAACCTTGATGTAAGACATTAGGTGTGCGTATATTTAAGGTTTCCAAAATTTGTGTGGAGCGATATCCAAAAGGTTTGGTCGATCTCAGTTTGTTGTTGTAGAATCGGATGGAAGAAGAGGATGGATGAAAAACCGCGTTGTGCACCAGATTGTCGGGTAAAGTTTGCACGTGGCAAAAGTGTCGTAGCATGAGAAGTTGCCGCCGGAGGGAAAGAGATGGTTCGCCACACGCGGCATACAAACTTGGAATGGGACCGTTACTAGTAGAATTCCTGCATGGTGGACACTATCCAATTTCTTTAAATAGCTTGCACGAGCAGAGCTATATACAACGCAGCCATAATCGAGCCGAGATCTTATGAATGCTCGATAAAACTGGTGCCTGGAGTAGCGATCAGCGCCTCATTCCCTGCTACTCAGGCTCTTCAATAAATACAGAGACTTTAATATTCTTGCTCTTAGGTCTGTCAGATGTTCAATCCAATTCAGTCTCTGATCAAAGATTAGACCTAAGAATTTTACAAAAGGGTAGAATTTTACAACGTTGTTTACCAGGGCGAGGTGAGGTTCTGCCGGAACTCTTGGTCTCTTACTGAAAAGAACACAGCGTGTTTTCTCAGCAGAGAAACGAAAACATGTCGTTTTCGACCAGTGGTATAATCTATTGAGTACGAGTTGGATTTGTTGCTCCGCACCTGTGACAATCTGTGATGAACAAAAGATAGCAAAGTCATCGACAAAAAGAGAGTGTAAAACAGGATTCTTTACAGCAGACGTTATGCTGTTTATGGCCACTGCAAATAAGGTCACACTCAAGACTGATCCCAGAGGAACAACGTTCTCTTGGAGAAGGAGATCCAAGGTGTCTCCTCCAATTCTATAGCGGAAAGAACGTTGATTCAAAAAGGACATGAGCATCAGGGGAAGACGTCCTCTAAATTCCCAGGCATAGAGTTGTTGTAAAATGCCATGACGCCAAGTAGTATCGTAAGCCTTCTCGATGTCAAAGAAAATTCAGATGACGTTTTGTCTTCGGACGAAAGCATCTTGAATTGCTTTTTCCAGGAGAAGTAAGTTGTCCATGGTGGAATGGAACTTCCTGAAACTACACTGAGATCGATTTAGCAAGTCATGCCGTTCAAGATACCAGAAGAGACGTCGGTTGATAATTCTCTCCAGAGTTTTACCGACGCAACTCGCCAAGGCAATGCTTCGATAACTACTAATGTTCGTTTTGTCCTTACCTGGTTTTAGTATAGGGATAAGCGTTGCTTTCTTCCAGGAATTAGGGAATACTCCCTCGCACCAAGAAAGATTAAAGATATCCAGACTCTAGAATGAGTTGTCTCAGCATTTCATAATGAATTGAATCAGGGCCAGGAGCAGAGTCGTGAACTTTTGCTAGAGCTGACTCAAGTTCCCACATGGAGAAGGAAGAGTTGTAGGGTTCCCAGTTGGTGGAACGAAAGTCAAAAAACATGCTCTCGGTTTTTCCCCATTTTCTCGCGAAATCAGGATCGCAGTTTGCTGTAGATGTTAGGTCAGCAAAATATTCAGCCATTGCTGTTGCCATTTCTCTGTTGTTGGTGAGATTCCGACCCTGATAATTGAGTCCAGATATTGGGACTCGAGAATACCTTCCCGATATCTTTCGGATGGACTCCCATATTTTAGTGGTCGATGTTGTTCTATTAATGATGCTTAGAAACTCTTTCCAGGAGGTGGATCTGGATTATTTGATAGTTCTGCGCGCTTTTGGTGTAGCAATCCGATATGCGGCGAGATCTTCGGGAGAAGGACTAGCCTTAAATTTCCGCAATGCTCTTTGCCTTACCCAGGTGATATAATGTCTTCGCGAAAAAATAGATGTTTTCGAAATGGATACTTCAGCGGCGTGATGAATCACCTGGGTCAGATGGTCAACCCTCTGTTGGACACTACCCGTTTCTCTTAAGACAGACAGGTAACGGTACTGTGTCCAAGTAGCCTTAATGAGAATCCATTTCCTTGTCTTGCATTCGGGAACAGTCGCACGTTCCTGCAAGGACAACCTGATAGGATGATGGTCGCTACCATGGAGATCATCTTCTACCCTCCATTGAAAGATATCAGCAACTTCAGAAGAGCAAATTTACAAATCTAAAGCAGTCCATGACCCCGTGGCAAACGTAAAGTGGGTCATCTCCCCGGTGTTCTGTAGACATAAATCTTCCCGCTTAAAAAGACTATTCAGCAGTCGGCCCCTGGGGCAATCGCTTGACGAGCCCCACGGTACACTGTGGGCGTTGAAATCTCCGAGGAGGAGGAATGGTTGAGGGAGCTGGTAAATCCGTGAAGGAGAAATCTCGTGCCGGAGGAAGATAGATTTAACACACGGTCATGGCTGGCACGCTCTGAATTTTGACCGCTATAGCCTGAATTTGAGTTTGTAGGCGAACAGGTGAGCAGAGGTTTGTGTTCCAAAGAAACACGGCAACTCCACCTTTTGCTCAATCTCCCGTGGTGTCGTCATATCTGAAGCTACTGTATCCTCGCAGTTAGGGTAGGTGTTCTGGTGAAAGGTGTGTCTCTTGCAGGCAAATACAGATCGGATTACGACGCGCTAAGTGTTGTAACTCTTCACGTTGAGTTCTATAGCCATTAAGGTTCCACTGAAGTATGGAAGCATTACTGTTTGGAACCTCTGGGGTCAGGTTCGTGAATGTGTATTTCCGCGCCACCGTCGGACCATACACATTCTGACTCTGAGGAAGAAAGCACAGACGTCTTTTTACGTCTGTGCGATTTTTTGTTTGGTGTTGTACTTGATGTTATCAAAAATTGAACAGGGTTCAGGGGTTTAGCCCTAGAACCCTGCTTTGTCTTAGTCAGTGTTTGTTGCAGGTTTAGTACTACTTGTTTCTTTTGTAGTAGATGTTGGTGTTTTTTTAGTCTTGACAGGAACGACTGAAATATCTTTCTTTCTGCATTTACACTGACATGTGCACAATGTTGTCGTAGACACGTAAGTGAAATCGGCCTGAACAGATACGGTCTTCATCTTCTTTGGAGTCTTGGCTGCGGTGGAGTAACCGGTAGAAAAAACACTGTGTAAAGCCCTGTATTTCTTCCGCGCCTCACCGTACGGGATCTTCTCCGTTTTTTTTATTTCCTGCACTTTCTTTTCTTCGAGAAAGGAGACACACTCCCTGCTCCATACCGGGTGGCTGCCTGTGCAATTAATGCACTTTGCAGGGCCTGGGCATGAGAAGCCGGGTTCGTGTGCCTACTTTCCGCACTTTCCACAGGTATCACGTCCCTTACACGTTGTTGTCGTGTGTCCAAACCTCTGACACTTGAAACAGCGCAGAGGATTCGGGATAAAGGGACGGACCGGCAGGTTCAGCCATCCAGCCTTCAGATCCTTTGGTAGTTTAGGACGTGTCAAAAGTAACGATGAAGGAACTGGTCTTCTCCAGATCACCATTTACCTTCCATATGATCTGACTGACCTCAACTACATGGTCAGCCTTCCATTCTGCAACAAATTTGTCTGTTGCCATTTCCATTATGTCCCTGCAACTTACGACCCCCTTGCTGCGATTAAGTGCAGCATGGAGTTCGCACTTCACAGGGAACTCGCCAAGCCTACTACAATCAAGTAGTTTCATTGCTTACTTGCTTGCTTGTTTTTTCTCAAGTAGCATTGCACCGTTTCTTAACCTTTTAATGGTCTTCAGTGAACCAACGAGACCTTCTAAACCTTTAAAAATATAAAACGGGGATACTATTTCAAGTGTCCCGTCTATACGGTTCCAAATGACAAAAACATTGACGTAGGGAATGTTCTTTAACTTTTCCTTCTTTTCTTAAGTGGGAGGGCTGTGAACCCTCGGCCGCTTCGAAGATCCTGAGGCGTTGTACTTACCCTGCGGCTCGCCCACTCCCCAAGGCAGGGGAAAACAAGAATCTTTCATTTTGTCCCACGAGTTCGGAGGATATAAATGTCTGGTGACGTGGTCCCCCGCATCACGCCACTAAGCCTTGCTCAACTGAGGTGCGGCAGTTGCCCCAGAGGTTGTCCGCTAGTGAGTGTTTGTCCTCAACACCAATTCACCTCATCGGCGCGTAACACACCTTGAGGTTGAGGGTTTTTTTATAGAGGTTTAATCCTTCCTCGCGACCCGGTAAATGAAGGCAAGATTTCCGTCCTTTGATACACGCAACTTTCCACCATCGCGCCGATGGTGGTCGCTGAAGCATGCCCAAAGCTTACGGTATCCGACGACTGGTGGCGCAATACCAGTCTCCAGCTCGGGGCCGTGGGTTCGCCAAGCCCATACTCAGTCGAAACTGAGCTGCTTGCGGGGGAAAGAAGAAGAAAGAGAAGAAGGAGAAGAAAGAGAAGAAGGGGAAAATGAAAGATTCCCTAACTCTAATAGAGTCGGGATCGAATAGAACAAGAGGTGACCAAGGAAGGTCAGGAAAGAGAATGGAAGTAGCCCCGGCACAAGTAAGTGGAAGCAATGCCAGACTCAGGTCGAGGCCCCGTGTTCGCCAAACACGTACTTACTAGATGTAAGCCCCCAGGGGGTGGATTCAAAGAGTAAACTATCAATAATAGCTCAAGATTATTAAGCAACGCCTATTTTTGCATATTTTATCAAACTGTATTTTAAAAATTTATTTATTATTGATTAAACTTCAAAAATATTGTTTCCATTTATTGATAATAGTCATTATTTCTGTCTCTCATGTAGATCCAGGTATTGCACTTGATGTCTTTTAGAACCTCATCGATTATGGGATGGTCCTTTGGATCTAGGCGAAAGTTAATTTGTTTCATGAGAGTAAGTAGGCGGTATTTTCCCCTTGTGATAACACGCTGTCGTAAACTGCTGTTCCGTTTTTTTTTCTAAAAAGATGAAAGCCCTAGTTAGGTCTTAATGCTAGAGAAGATACAAACTCAATGTTACTCATTATGGACTGGTTTGCCTTTTGCCTACTTTCTCAAGATATCGGCAAAGTTTTGTCTGAGACGACGAAGTGAAAGGACGTGCGTGTCGTAGCTCCGCTGAGCCGTATACCTGCAAGCGCCGCAGGAAAGTGAAGTGCGTGTGAACGTGTATTGAATTTCCTGTGTGTTCCAGAACGTGAAAATATTCAAAAGATAAGTATTCTGTGTTATTATTCATTTTATTATTATTATTTGTTAGTACTATTATTTGTAATTGTAGCGATGATTTCTATTGAGCAATAACGAGCTACTATTGTATGTGTGAGACAACCACGCATACCGGGTGCATTAGTTACCCATTCCTTAAATGTATATTTAACATGTTTAATTAGTGCGGCACTAATAGGTATTCTATTAGTTATAGGTGGAATAGAATCGAACTCTGGCCCCACCACTAACATTGACACCGCTCTGGAGGAACTTCGAGCCGGACAGAAGGAAATTCTATAGAGTCTGGCCGCGCACTCCGCTATCTGGCAGGGTTACATGCAGAATGTGGAGTGTCTGGAGCACCGGGTTGCGTCTCTCGAGACAGAGAATAAAGCTCTGTGTCGAAAGATTGACTACCTGGAAAACCAGTCGCGAAGGAACAACCTTCTTGTCTTTGGCTTGGATGACCAACCGGGCGAAACGTGGAGGGACTCGGAGCGGCTCTTAAGAGACGTCGCGGCCCAGACGGGAGTGGTGCTCACTGAGTGCGACATAGAGCGCGCACACCGTGTGGGTCACAGGATAGGCAAGAGGCCAATGGTGGTGAAACTGGCCTCTTATAAAAAGATAGAGGAACTCTTAATGGGAGCTTCTCGTTATTTGTGTGAGGCGACCGAGGAATCTCTCCGCGGTGTTCGCGTCGCGGAGGACTTCTCCTTCGCCGTGCGGCAGACACGCAAAGAGCTCGGGCATTTTTTGCAGGATGCCAGGAGCAAAGGGCACAGGGCTTCTTTGCGCTTTGATACACTTATGGTGGATGGGAAGCGCTACACGCTAGAGACCCTGAAGAAGACGAGTCAGGGAGACACCCCAGCCCCAGTCAATGACGCGGCAACATCGCCGGTGGAACCGCCGACACAGCAACGCCACTCACCCCCGGTGTCGGCACCTCACCAGCACGCGGCAGGGCGACGGCAAGCCAGCGCCAGCGCGTCATCAACGCGGTATGCGGAAAGTGCACCACGCCTGTCGGCTACCAACCGGCCGCCGTATGTACCTTCCCCACCGCAAGGACGGGTGACAAGATCTGTGGCACTTGCTGTTCAGCAAGGTACGTCCGCGACAGGCCAGTAGGACAAAGGGCATGTATTAGATGTATTGTGTTTAAACGTTGAAGGATTGACGAGGAAACTGACTCAGGGAAGTTTTCGTGAGTTCCTTGAAAAATTCCCTGTAATTGGATTACTTGAAACGTGGTGTAAAGACGGAGATTCGGTTAATTTTAATGGATATACTTCTTTTACGAAACATTTGAAAAGAAAAGGATCGCGTGGAAGAAACCCAGGTGGAGCCACAATTTATTGCAAGAATTCAACAAATTATAGTTTCCGAGAAATAAATATAAATTTGCAAAGTTCCATATGCGTTAAACTAGAATGCACGGGTATGGAGATATTAATTTTAATTATTTATAGACACCCACAACGATCCGTGTACCATAATAGTTCCTTTTATGACGAGTTAGACCATATATTAAATACGCTGAAAAATAGGAATCCCAATGCAGGACTTTTATTAATGGGAGATTTTAATTCAAGAATAGGTGAAAGAATACCAGACGCACCTATGAACGAAAATCTTCATGTTAATAATAATAATAATAATATAATTAGAAAAAGTAAAGATAAAGTGAGCAATGGCGAGGGAAGCGAATTACTAGAGCTATGCTATTTACATAATATAGATATTTTGAATGGTTCTTATGGGGATGACGCATGCGGAAATTTCACGTATATTAATAGAAATTGAGAGAGCGTAATTGATTATGGTTTGGCGTGTCATAAAACTATACAGTGGATAGATACATTTCGTGTAGGTCAAAGAATAGAATCCCATCACATGCCACTTTGTTTAACCTTAAAAAATAATAATAGTTTACAAGTACTACAACAATCAAAGATATTGTCAAAAATTAAACGATTTAAATGGAGCCATGAAAAAAGGGTAGAATTTGCACCGAACTTTGAAAGGAATCGCGGAAACTTGCACGCAGATATTCTAAATAGGTTGCAGTTTGGAGAGCTTAATGCCGCGACAGAATCTTTACGAAACACTCTACAGAAAGCGGGTTCACACATGCGAGTACGCGCACAGAAAAAACACAACACTCGAGAAGCGGTATGGTTCAACATAGATTGTAGACAGGCGAAAAAAGATGCTGAAAATGCATTAAAATTCTACATTTGGTGGGGAGGAGAAAGCTTACGACAAAAATACGTACACTTGAGAAAAAACTATAAAAGAATAATTAACACAGCTAAGCAACAATGGCAGAATTCGGAAGCGGAAAGAATTGAAAGCATTATTCACAGTAAAAATGTTGCAAATATTTGGGATACTATAAATAAATTACGATGTAGATATAGTTGCATGAACAGTATAGAGGCGAAAAGTTGGGAAATGCACTTCGCTCAACTTCTTTCCCGGAATCAGTGTATACAACGGACGGGTCATTTTATCAAACACCAAATAATAGTGACAGATTTAGACCGTGCAATAAATATTGATGAAATAAAAGATGTGGTACGGAATTTGAAGTCTGGCAAAGCAACAGGTTCTGATGGTATTCCAGTGGAATTTTTAAAGGAAATAAATTCTAGTATTGCCCCAATTCTCGTGGATTTGCTCAATTCTTTATACGACACTTCCACGTTTCCTGAAATTTGGAACACATCAATAATTTGTCCAATTTATAAAAACAAAGGTGACGTTAACGATCCTAATAACTATAGAGGTATTTCCTTAATTAATACAATAGCTAAGAATTTTTGCAAAATTCTTCATGTTCGGTTAAATAAATGGATAGAAAAAGAAGGAAAAGTGACAGCATTGCAAGCAGGATTCAGAAATAACTATAGTACAGTAGACAACATTTTTATAACTACCACAATGGCGGAAAAGGCAACTTCCGTGAAAAGAGGTAAGCTATTTTGTGCTTTTGTGGATTTTGAAAAAGCATTTGATACCGTTAATAGGGAAATACTTTGGTATACTCTAGAAAGTAAAGGAATCTCCACAAAATTCCTAAAAATGCTTCAAGGGATGTATAAATCAGACACGGCATGCGTGAGATTAGAATCAGATTGTGTAACAGATACATTCTCTGTGGAAAGAAGTGTAAAGCAAGGTTGCGTACTTTCCCCACTTCTCTTCATACTATTCATAGATGGACTTGTAGATAGATTAACCACGGTAAATGCAGATGCACCCAGGATCGGAGATGAAAATATTTCAATACCAGCACTCCTTTTTGCCGACGACTTGATTATTTTCTCAAAAACACAAGCAGGTTTACAAAGAAGTTTAGATGAATTAGAAATTTTCTGCGAAGAAACGAAACTAAAAGTTAACGTTAATAAGACAAAAACCATGACTTTTAAAAATGGGTGGGTCTACAGTAAGAATGAAACTTGGTCGTATAAACGAGAAACGCTAGAAAACGTTAAAGAATACATATATTTAGGAGTAACCATCTGCATGAACGTAACTTGGACGAGACATATGGAGAAAGCTCGACGAAAAGGCAAATACATTTTAAGTACAATAACAAAATCAAAAATTACAATTCCTGAAATTGCACCAAGACTCATGGATAAAATGTTTCAGTCTCTACTCATCCCGGGAATTGCGTACGGAGCGGAAATATGGGGCGCGGGGAATAACGATATTTTAAACTCGCTTCAAACGAAATATCTTAAAATGGTAGCGGGCATTGCTCAATGCACAGCAAACAGTGGCATTTTATGGGAATTTGGGTTGCTTCCCATTGAACTAACTCTACAATTAAGAGCAATTAAATATTGGCTTTCGATAAGGGCAGGTACCAGGAACCCACTTGTAACTCAGTCTTACCATTGTAATACAGACGGAAAATGGGACAGGCAAATTAAAAATTTAATTCATAAAGCAGGAATCACTTGTGTGAGTCAGAAAGTCTATCGTTAAACGACCTAAAAGATATTAAGAGAAAACTCCAAGACTTATACCGTCGTGAAATAGAAACTAACAGACTGGAAAAGAGGTCACTTGTCGTGCAAACCTTAGTAGCTGGACAATGGGGCAGAAAACCATACATTGACAGTCTCAAATCAAAAGAACGATCGGGTTACGGATGGTTTCACGTAGGAGGGTGGAAATTAAGAAAACTCAGGGGGGATCGAGACTCTATTTGCTTACTTTGAGGGGATCAAAATGAAGAATGGATTCACATTTTACTAACATGCCCGAAAACAGATCAAAAACGAACTTTTATCCAAGTTGGTGCATTCCAAAATTATCACATTAACGTAGACTTAGCCATTGCGATAATGAGGGACAATAGAGTATCTGTAGTGCAGTCCCTGGGTCAGTTCCTAAGTTATGTGAGGGACATGAGAGAAAGAGTAATATGCGCTGAAACCACTGATTCAAATGAACCGTGATTCTGCCGCTTCGTCTTTTTCTTTTGTTTCAGGCGGAGACATGTTGAGAAGACCTTCCAAGGCATTACGTCAATTATATGTTGTTGTTGTTGTTGTTGTTTTTAGTATTGTAAATAATTGAATTTTATTTTAATCTTTATTTCTATGGCAAAACTGATATATTTTACAATATAATTTATTTCTCTTCTTTAACTATCTTTTGTAAATATGTTTATATTAATTGTATATATTCGTGTCCTGAGCGTTGGTTTCCCGTGGTTCCCAACGGTTCTCATTTAATCGGTAGTTGCAGCATACTTCAAATATATTTTACAACTAAATAAAACAATATTAAAGATGCACTAAAAGATGATAAATAATAATAATAATAATAATAATACGATACAAATCACAAGTAAATAGAGCTACAATCATTTTAAGTTCAAAACAAAGATTTCCGAAAATTAAAACTGCTACTATCCGTTCAATGAGAGTGAATACCAGGGCATTGTATGCACAGCCCACGGTTCTACTTAAGGGGAATTTTACAGATGAACAGGCAACAAAAAGCCTCGCCACACATTTGTACATAAATAATATTTGTAAATAAAGCGCCCTATTGAAATGAAAAAAGTTAAAAAAATCTGTAAGCATTTTCATGACTTGTAGCAAAATAAGTATTTCTGTGACTATGAGCATGGTTCTACCAACAGGAAAATATTTTTGAATCATCTCACCTCTTTTCTTGAATGTGGGAATAGTGCGCAAAAAATTTCCCTTGATCTCTAAAGCATTAATTGTGATCAATCATAAATTTTTACTTTTAAAATTGATTTTATTCGGCATGCGTGGATTAGCACGTCAATGACAAACTTCGTTCTTCAATGTTACGTATCCATATGTTGAAATACCTTATGCTAAATATCTTGTACTCCGAAAATGCGTCTCAAAAACTAAGCCACTTACTTTTCATAGCTCATCGGATTTAAACTTTAAGCCATATTTTCTTCATGTTTTACTAGCGCAATAAATCATCAGAAAATGGTGCTCTTTTCTAGATATCTGATTTTCTATGTAAACATGTCAGCATTCACAAGGTTTTACCCA
Source organism: Laupala kohalensis (assembly GCA_002313205.1). Classification (NCBI taxonomy): domain Eukaryota; kingdom Metazoa; phylum Arthropoda; class Insecta; order Orthoptera; family Trigonidiidae; genus Laupala; species Laupala kohalensis. Next base: position 2,021,415 of record NNCF01127001.1, read on the forward strand.
ATATTTACTCTGTTTCATGCATACACTTGTAGTCTCACTGTAACACAAAAGGGTATTAGAGCTTGATCTGAGAGGACTCCATTGTGCAAGAATATTGCACCACAGCTTCTCTCATGGTTCATTACAATCCCAATTCTTTGAAATGTAATGAATTTACTACGTTGGAACAATTCATGGTCACGAATGAGTGTTAAGAAAAGAATGCGTAACCTTCTTTTATTTAAAAAGAGATTCATGTTCCCGTGTGGGGCATTTTCCAGTATCTTTTTTTGCTTGTATTTCTAGTACTTACTCAACATATTAACACTTTTCATTTCTCGCAATACATGATCTGCGAGGTGTCGAGGATTAAAAACTTCGCGAAAAGCGACAACAAAATGTCAATGAGGGTTAATGTCATGTGAACATACTCAATAATGTCGAGAAGTCAGGGTGAAAAATCACCCATTTTCGAAAATCACCCGAAACTCCAAAAAGCCCATTTTTATACAGATGTGACTTTTTCAAATGTTGGGAAACAGCTTAGAAGGGTGTCGAATTTACGCAATTATACTGCGTAAGTATTTACTTTCCTTTAGAAATAACCTTTTACTGGCCACTATTTAAACAATTAATTCTATTCCTAAAATTTTGAATTTTAAAAGGTATATATGACAAAACTAATTTGTTTGATGTCAATAGGCAAATAGGCGCAAAATGTGTTTCCGTCACCTAATCCTTTCTAGAGAGTATCTTCTCCAACCCAGCCTTTCCCCTCTCTGAGATGTTGCAGAGGAAAATTACATACCTGAGAAGTTAATTCCCTGAATCCATTTTCACTCCAAATTTAAAGTCGATCGCTGTAATCCTTTCCTTTTTTTAGACGTAACCAAAAAAAGTTGATTATCACCCTTTATTACTACGGAAGGTAGCATCACGTTACAATCACTCGATTACAGATCATTCGTCAGATCAGAAATATAATCATCAGATCTCAACGGGCAATCCACTAGTTTTAACAATGTGAGTTGATGAAGCTGTAGTGCGAGTTTGTATGTATGTTACATAATATGCGATGCCGTAGTTTTGCTGGTTGTTTATGCAATATCCGACACATTCGCTGATAGTGTAAAGCTCCTAAACATTGTGTGTATAGGCACACATTAAAAAAATATCCGAACGTCCGACGTTCTTTTACATATATGATTAAAAATAACTCGTAAACTATTCCGTCTGACCTTGAGCTCTAACTCTTCTCAGGTCTTAGGAACGTAATACATTAGGAAAAAAAATTACAACGCATTACAAAAATTGTAAATGAAACAGGTTTTCCAAACAGATTGACTGGACAAAATAAAAAACAAAAACGTTCCCTCGAATAATTATAAAAACTCTAAAATAAATTGGCATATTACTTTTACTGAGAAACATAAATCACCCAAAATACAAATCACACAAATCCTGAAAAATATTATCGAAACATATCAAACATGCATCAATCTCTTTAAAAATAACTATTAATATTCACATTCGTCAAGTATCATTCTGGATATGGCGTATTTTAAGAATAATTTTGATTTAATCTAAACAACGTACAAATTTTCTTTATTTTACGTTTGCATTTCAAATTAAGTAGTTACCAAGAATCTTATTCTTTTCAATACCACTACTTCTTTGACTGAAAAACTTTTGAAGTTACAAATTATTAGTGTACCCATGTCTAGGAGAACGGTATCCCCGATTCTTATTGCGCTCGTCCTTGAGCTGGTTGATTTGTTTGGGATCACAGGTTATTGACCCTCGTCAGTTTGTCTTACACAACGTAAATCCATACTTACTGTTATATAAATCCGTAAAGCGAAAGTGTGTCATTCTGTTTGTTACCTGATCAGGATTAAATCACGGAACAAATCGTGGTGAAATAGGACAAGAAGATAGATTACATGTCCAGGTTGAACATAGGCTAACTTTTATTTTATAAATGTTTGTGACAAGAAAGGTAGAATTTGTTTCAGAATATAAATGTCGATAAAATTTGAGGAAAAGAGTGTTATATTTGCTTACGCTGCCAAAACGCTTAGAGATAGGTGACAATTATGAATGGCAATATTGTTTGACTCAAAGAGTTCTACAGAAATGTCCGTAACAGCATAAGTCTATCTACAAAAATAACCTAAATTATCGATAAAACGTTATTAAAAATAGAAGTGTTAAAAATCAATTGAGGAGAGTAATTTAAGAAGAAAAATATTAATCAACATAAAATTTAATGCATTACTTGTTTTGTATATTTAACAAAGATTAAAAACGTCTTTAAATCGTTAAATTTCAACGAAAAGATTTGATTTGACAAGAATTTAAATGAAATGGTGCAGCCGTGTCATGCCTCGGAAGCAAATACTCGATCGGCGCGGCTCCCGCGAGATGCTGCAGTATACAGTCAAGTTTGTATTATAATGAATTTGAAAAGTTATGATGCTGTACATGTTTAAAAAACAGGAAATAATAGTATTTTTGTCTTACAATATAGATAAATTTCATTTCTTCGCGAGTAAGAGAATATTAGTGTACAAGATAAATCCTAGGCAACACCGGGTTAGTACAGTAATATTTCTAACACTGCAATTATTCTTGGAACTCTCGTCTGGATGTTAGCATACTGGACAGATGAATCAAATCTTCATACGGTGCGGCTCAAATCTTATCAAATTTTTATGGTGTGACATGTTATTTGACCAAAATATTTCATTTTGTGTAAGAGTTTACTCGGATGTAGATTTATATTAATTCAAAAGCAGATATTCGAATTTCAGAATTTGTTTAAATTTTTGACGTTACTAGCAAAACAAAACAAAAATCCGAATTATACATAAATATACGAACACTGTGAACATATGCATAAAAATCACCCACGTGGGGCACTTTGGGCTTCATTACTCCAAAACTATTACGCATGGGAGCTGAAAATTGTCCAATTTCTCACACTTGTGAAATGAATAAAATTCACGGAACTGATGTTCTCTATATGAAATATAGGGAGGGGAAACCTTAACAGTTGGCTTCGGATTAAAATGAGTAGAATAGGTGCTTCTATAGTTAATATATCTCGATATTAGTAGCTTAATATTTGCTAGTGGCGTGTAATTTCTCTGGTAACATATGCATCAGTCCAGTAATCAGTAGTAGCACTGAACGTAATATTCCGAATCTCTGGAGCAAAAATTTCTCAATACTATCGTCAACGTCGACCAAATATTTTATTGGTTTGTTATCAAATAAACTTGAAAGCGAAATTAATTATTTAACAATTAGACTTCTCGGGAAGGTTGCGTTCCTATATATACGTTTTCCATGTAGTCAACGCTAATTCAAATAAAATATGGAAGGGTATGTTGTTCCATTTTTGGAAGTTGTTTTAAAAATTTCTCTTGTTTCATAAAACCAGGAAAAGTCATGATGTTTATCAGGAGTATTGTTGAAAAATCTATTTTCAAAATTTAGACGGGGCATCCTCACGTTTTGTTTGATAACTTCAAAGTTAAGGTTAATTTTAAATTTTTCTTTCTCTTCTATGGTGAATTTTTTATCCTTCCCAATGTTCACTGTTAATATATTTGAACCGCAAAATAGATAAGTATTAGGACATTCATTTTACCCTGGTCTATTTAGGAACCCTCAAATCGTCCCGGTTTCCTTGTCGCTGACTACGTCCTTGACCTCGGAAAAATGCATCTCTTGACTTGTACAAATGCCTTTAGAGAACTAATCGGTCCATAAATCAGAATATAATTCTCAAAATAATATTATAATTATTTTAACACAAACAACAGCGAGAACTTGTAATTGGAGAAGAACAACTGTATATATAAATGGCAGCTTTATCTTGAACAGCTTCGCGTTTCATCAAACCTGAATTTTGCCCCGTACGTGTGTCAGTTTTTCCGCGGTAACAGCACAGCGACGAAGTATTTCGTTTCGGCTCAACGTACTGTGTACCCCGGTCATTGCAAATTATATCTTTGCAAGGAGAAGAAAAATAAGAAAAAAAGAATGACACTTAATGAAGCGGAATATATTTTAAGAGAAACCGTGGTGTGTACGTAAACCTGTTAATGACAATGTTGTTAAGGTACAAAGGCATGTTAAACAAATGTTCTTGAAAATAAATAAATAAGTGTGTTTGGCTATAGGGGTGGGTAATATTCCTCTTCTCACATTCGTGACGTAGATGAACAAATTAGACCGTGCCATAGAGGAACATTGAAAAATTTGTGTAGCAAAAATAAATGGGAACAAAATTATTAATAATACTATTAGGTGTGGGGTGTCATATAGGTGAACAGACAATGCCAACATTTAGCAACAATTGGGATCAATTCGAAATTTAAGAATAGTTTGTAATGAAAGATTCTTTTATTGAAAATATTTTTGTTATTTTAATAATACATTTTTATTTAAGTACCTCACAAGTTTCTTTATTTATTTCAATATTATATGTTATTTCAACAAGATTTGTAATTGAACTTTAAAGAACTTTTATTGAATAGGTAAAAATATATTTTGAGTACATAATAGGCATTTTAAAAACTCCCGTATTGCTATAAATAGATATGTTGAACACTTGATGACCACAGAGAAAATTTCCCTAACTAATCATCGTGGTTAGTTTTTGGGGACGTGAAATGGGACTAACTAAATTAACAAATGGTTTTATATATGTGAATTTCAATATGGTACAAGAAATTAACTTATTCTCCTGACTATAATCTTCTACGAAACATGTTTATCTGGAAGACATTTCGCCGGAGTAAAATTTGTTTTTAATATGGAAAATTCAAAATATTTCTTAATCTGACGACTTTCGTTAATTTTTTGACAAAATGTAAACTGGGAAGAGTTGCTTAACTTTTAAAACTTAAGTTTTTGGTAAAATTTTCCCTGAGGGGAAAAATAATTTTTGGTTCAAAATAGTACAAAATTTATTTATTCGATTTCTATAACTTCGTTTTAATTTTTGTGTAGAAGTGGGAGAAATTTGTTAAGCAGCATTTAATTTGCCATATTTTGGAAACTAGTTAATCGGTAACTCATTCAACGTTTACTCTATCAGATGGGGTCGTTTGTTTCTCTCTGTCGTGGGAGTCGAAGACAATCAGCCTTACCACGAAAACGTGAATTGACAATAACGTATTTCCAAGTGGAGAAAACAATTCAGTTTTTACGTTACAAATTGAACAAAATTAGTATAAAATTATTCAGATTTTAATAGAAAATCTGCAGAGAAGGGACTGGTGACATTGACGTCTTAAATGAATAATCGAGTAAACGAAAACTCTTCAATACCATTTTGGAGTCGAAAAACGAAAAGATTATCCAATGTAAATTACATACATTATTGAAAATGGTAATACATCAAATTGTTCTATGATTCAGCTCTCACCCCCCCCCCAAGGTGCTTGGATATTTGATCCACTATGTTACTCTCCGTTTCAGTTTATTTTATAAATAAATTTGATATATTAAGTATTTTACCTATTATACTTGATATCATTGTTCAAAGTTTTTATTTCATTTTTGTTATGTAGAACACTGAAGATCGGAAAAGCTCATAAAAATGTTTCTGAACAAATAAATATTCATTTATGGTGGGCAATTATTTCTTTTATACTTTTTTTTCTTACGAAATATTGTTTGATTAGTTACCTACAAGGAAAATTTATTCCTGTTTTTCTTTTCACAGCAATTTAACAACAAATATTGCGTTGTTTCAAATGTAACTTTTTTTCTCTTACAAGCACCAATAACACTTTGAACGATCACCTCACCTCTCTAAGACCCTGCTCCTGCAATTAACCCTCGTCAAGGGAGAACTGACATGGTTATAGCAGATCCGTCATGACCACCTGATCGTCTCCCCTGGTGAGTACATCACCGTCAGACGGAGCTGGTGTTTGAAATGCTTTCACCTCCGCCATCACCTATATGAACACAGTTATCACTTCCTACTTGCCATTCTCACACATCTCTCCTCTATCACCTGTATTGTCTTACCTATACATCACTCACATATGTACTGTACTCATCACGTTACATTCCTCCTCTTCAAAAAATAGAATAAATTATAACTGTGATAGCACGAGTGAAGGGATAAATTCATATAAGTCCTAAATTTCTGTTCTTATTGCAGTGACCCTTTTTTATTATAAGAACCCACTCATCATTGTTGAAACGGCGTCTTCTATTTCGCACCAAAAGAACAAAAATATGTTCAGTAGTCCTCTTTGAGAAATATATTAATATGGGAACCACAAAATAATGGAAGTAATGATACCTTCACATATTAATAATTTATACCAATTTTCCATAATTTTATCTTGACCCGATGTTCCTTTTTTCAAAACCCTTCCTTTTTCAGTTTATATACCTTTTAATGTATAATGTCACTTCGTTATATCATCGCTACTTCTTATATATCAAAAGTACTGAGCCATTGGAAATGGTTTCATGCTCCAAAAACCATGAGCAGAGTTTAAGGGTCGGGAGACTCCGAAAACTCATAGAAGAGAAAATTGTCGTAGATGTAGTTGGTCATTACTTGCGGAATATTATGATCAATTCTGTATTCTTCAACTACTGTGTTGGATGTTGTAAGATACAAAGTTATCAATGTATTTAATCAAAGAAAAACCAGCATTTTGTTTATGCTAACAGCATTTTAAGTATTGACATAAATCATCTTCAACATAGACATGTGTTGATAGTAGATTTAATTCAGAAATAATATTATCTTTTGCCTATTACTTGTTTCAAATAAAACTGTTGACAATGTCTCCCTATTATTCGCAATTTTTTTTTTGGAGTTGATAAATGTATAAACTGCCCCAAAAAAACACAGAATAAAAGTATTTTCTTCATGTCTTCTTCTGGAACGTTACTATTCAATGGCCAACAGCGATCTATTTCGTCATGCGTCTTCCGGATATCCGTGGCATAAACGGTGGTGCCAACCGTCGCGCTGTAAAGTCCTGTGTCACCACCGCGGATTGCGTCACCGAAGCCATCGCGTCCTCCTCGGTCATCCTGTGGCGTTGACGACTCCGAAGTGACCTGACAAATGAGCCTTGTCCCCGGGGCTTTTAAATCGCCCAGTTCCTCCACTAATGCGGTGCTATTGATTAATGTCTTGATGTATGTCTGTCATATATCAGCGAAGCGTCGTAATGCCTTCATAGCCACGCCCGCACTACCCATCCCCTCCACTATCCGTCTCTCCTATACTTCCCCTACACCATTGACAGCGCTATGGTTCTTCAGATGTAGCAACCATTCATCCTCCGATTCATAGTTATTCCACAGACACTTTCAAGTGAATAATCAGATTTAAACTTTGCTGCATATTACGTCTATTAAATTTTCTATCTTCCGTGGAATATCATCATTTATCTTTTTGTCATTTTCTTTCTCTCAATTTTCTCCTCTCAAGTTTTTCGTAGGAACCGCATCCCATTTTTCATTCATATGTTTCCATCAGCTTCAAGATTTTTTTCTCTTTTACTGGGAGGAGTTTTGTACAATATATGACCTCTCATAAATATTAGAAATTTATTTTGTATTCATTTAAATCAATATTCACTTCATAATTCATTAAATTCCCAATTAACTAGCCCTGTACTCACAGCTAGAATCGTAAGAATAGTCTTACGTAAGTTGTAAGCTTTTTCAACTAATTTCTAAAACGCTATTGATATATTATTCGTAAATTTTGATACTATGATAGCATTGATGAGCATTGTATGGTAGTTTTTTTAATGACATACTTTCACAGAAGCAGCTAAGGGAGAAATGTTTCTTGAAATCTTTAATTGATGAACCATTGGTTTTGAGAGACGCAACCCGTTATACTTAGCTGTACAGCAAAATTCATCCTAATAAATTCAACTACATTTTAACAAGACATCAAACATAAAAAATTAAATAATTTAAAATATAAGAAGAATTTCCACAACTCGCCGGTTGATCCACACAAGCCACTCTGATAAATGCATGTGCCACATTACCAATTCCAAGACTTTCAGTCTCTAAGTTTCGTGACAGTGGTCAAAGGAACTTAAAACTAATATTGAATTAAAGTAACGTCAAATAATAATAATAATAATAATAATAATAATAATAATAATAATAATAACAATAATAACAATAATAACAATAATAATAATAAATAACATTAAATAGAATTAAGAAAAATTTCCCAGATTAGCCCTCGAAAGCTGCCCGGAGATCGCATGTTCCGAATTTCTTGGTCTTTCCGTCTCTGTGTTACACGGGAGAAACACAGATAATAACATACACAAAATGTATACACGAGTAGATTTATACTACTAAAATTAGTTTGACTACACAACATTGTCTCTATAAAATTGGGAAATATAAGCACCATTGTTTCTTGAAATCCTTTTAGTTTTTCGAGAAATTTAATTTTTGTATTAATGAAACAATATTGAAATTAATAGCTAATAATAATACTATTAATATTAATGTCACAACAATGTTAATGCATATAACAATTTAATTAGATAATAATTATTCATAACTATAAAGATCATAATTCAATTTCCGAATTTTTAATTCAGACTGGTACAACCAAAAACTAAATAACACTTAGTTATTTTATGAATAAATGCACCTAATTGGGTATTATTCCCATTGTTACATCCTAATCTAGGAATAAAACCGAAAACGTAATCTTTTAAATTATAACAATTATAATTTTTAGAATTCTGCAAGAAAATTCGCTAAATGTTTGAGTTAATGATCAATCATGAAGAAATATATTTACGTTCCACTAATATAAACTTCTATACATTAATAACGTTCAAGATCTATAGCAAAATTTGTTTCATCGTTGTCATGTTCCTTCATTCTCTCGCTGACGCCATCATCACGCTCACCTTTTGTTCTCGTTGCCGGGTAGCTGACATCAGAGACGCTTCTAATCTAAAGACGAAAAATCTAACTCGACCTTCAAAACCTCCATTCGAGATCCATTCGGGATGAATTAATAAAAAAAACATTTCACTGTCAATAATATATCTAAAGTGAATTTCGAAAAAAAAAGTTCTGTGGTGCACTTGAGTTCACTCTAAAGAACCCGTGGGTCACATTTCGAAGACCCTTTCAAATGGTTCTGCGCTTCACAAATATTTCGTAGAAAAACTGAAAGAACAATTGAAGTCAAAATTCGGATCTATCACTGTTTTATCGTCTCGCGCCATTCTTGTGAATCACGTGTGAACATTTTTGGAGTTTTTGGCGAATTTATCTTTGTGCTATGCAGCGGACGCACATACGTACAGACCCAAAATTTCTGTTCACATGTGGAATAATATCTGCTCTTATTTCTGTGTGTTAAGTGTAATTGCATTGGCATAGTAAAACCTATTTTTCTTAGAATTAATCAAGTTATATTGATTTCATTTGAATATTTTAAATGTTCTAAAATTATTAGAATAAAATATAATGCATGAATTATACGTTACCATTACTTTAACGCAAATATTGAGGTAAAACAATGCTATAATCTTTGTATATAAGATATAAACACAGAATAATGGGATGTATATATTGTAACAATTTATTATAAATGTTGTAGTGGGTAATTCCAATTTACTTACCTAGCCCACGCAACTACTTCTGCATAACACCTGAATATTTAAAATGTAATAGGTCGGGATTCGGCCCTTTTTAAAGAACGTAAAACACACATACTTCCTTACGAAAGGTAAACTCAACTCAGGTGAAATTGGTCGAATTATTTATTCTATGAAAATAATACATTATCCATACCCACTAACATTTCACATGCAAGCATTTCGCCAACATATACCATTTAAATGTTCTCTTAAAATCACAATTATAATACATAATGCTTGCTTACTGTCTTTGCGAAATTATAATGCTGGCTACACAACTGTTCCAGTCAACGATCAATTAAAGTTATACAATTGAGAGTATAACTTTTCTACGATAAATTTGTTTCTTCAATGACCTTGTCAATTAATGTTCTTGATTGCCATAAGAGTCTGTGGCGAAGAACGCAAACACAGATTTCGATTTGCTGATTCTTCTCGCAGCGAATAGTAAACAAAATACTGGATACAGCCAGTCAGTAATTACCTTAACAACTATTTGAAGATGGACCATCAGTTGCCAAAACGAAGTGGTGTGAGGCCAGCACGCCCCGTCTCAGACCGTACCATTCATGGTTACCGCTACGCCTGCACAGTTCTCCCATTCATCAGAGTCTCAGGCTGACGACCCTCCGCGCAGCATAAAAGAAGCCCTGTCCGTCGTTCCTTCCATTCCAATTGACGAAAACACCGCATTTGACAGCATTTATCAAAGTTCATAACCACTTGAAGTTCCATTGAATTTTTATTTCACGACCGGGAACTTTAGCGATATCTCGAATGATACTTGCACCGACTACTTATGATGAAGTATTGCTTGTTCGAATTCTAATTGAAATTGTTCTTAGCACGCCGGCTGCCGAAACTTGTAACTGATCAACTGCGTAAGTTCAAAAGTTATCAAAGTTCTTTAAAGTTGTGATCTACTCAAGCAGAGTGATCAACAAGTGAACTGCACGTAATGAAACATAATAAGGAATAAGAAGTCAACAGAATCGTGAAAATAGTACTGAACGAAATTAATGAACAAGTGACAAACTGAAGTCACGGATATGATCTGCTGTGATTTACTGACGTGATGTTCCGATCGATCTGTCCTGCCCAATGTGTGTTGTCTTTTGATTAAGTAACTTCGCCCCTACTCGACGCCCTGAAGTTTGAGATAACGCTCCTCTCTCTCTGACGTCATATGTTCTTGTTCGCCAATAATACTTAGTGGCACTCCACGTGGAGTACTTCCGATTGGTTACCCTCATGGGACGTATGTCGCTACTGGCCAATCGCCATGACGGATTTATATGGTTTTTTCCTTGTCTCTTAACTTGGTGTTTTACCACTAGTTTGCCTTCTGCTGCACTTGCCAAGTTCGCGAACCTAATCTTTTTGCGAGATGATATTTAATTTTGACAGTCCCCTTTTTTATTCTCCTCATGCTCACCCACCACACATTATTACAGCGTGCCTGACCCAAATATTCTACACTCCTTAACTTTATATACTCTACGCGCTTGTTTCTGCGCTTCTTCGCTCAGTTTCCAATGAAGCCCCGTGAGTTTCGTAACTGACCAGTCAAACCTCGATTCTCCACACGTCCTTCTAAACTCCATCATTCATCAGTCTCGCTAAAAGGACTCGCCAACAATCCCCTATTCATCCCCTTAACAAATTTCCATATTTTTATTTATAACTCCACACGTGTTCCCGGATCTGATACCAATCATAGCCCGAACATTTTCTCGAACTTTCTAAAGTAACTTTCCGTAAATTTAAATTTTGAAAACGCTTCTGGTCGATTTACTTCACAGCAACTTTAATTTCCTGTTCGTTCTTCAATCCCCCCTCAAAATAACTCGTAGCACGCCTGGGCACTTAACTTGATATATTTATGACCTCATTCCAGAAGGAAAAGCCCAGAAACTTCGAAGAACCATCTTCCCACTCAATTTCTGTCCCTTGGTCTGGGTCACGCCGCGCACCCAACCTGGTCACATCTGGTCGCCCCAAGATATACATCAGACCCGAAGACATTGAATAGTATTTTATTGCAATAGTAATGAAATAATATACTTCGTTTTCGAGTTGATCCAACTGAAATTCAGATGTACTCGTATGCAAAATCTTTTCCAATATTTTAAATATATTTAAACAGGATTTAACATTTTTTATAATTCACATAACTCACAAATATTAACTAACTCCAGATTATTAAGTTTTGAATTCAAATAAGTTTCTAAATAATTAAAATGTTTAAAATATATTGTAGCATGTCTTGAGTTATAACTTCGTCACTCTTGTTTATCTGAAGTTAGATTTGTTTCAAAAGTACACACGACACCTGTATTTCTGGAACACTTTGCGTGAGTTATACATTTACTTTCCTCAGAATTTTTTCTCTAGAACAAAAAAGAACACATTAGCGTACCTCATCTTTCAAAGACCCTTGATTCCGTAGCTGCTACATTGCATCGTTCCCTCGAGAGTACGCAAAGGATGACGAGAGCACAGAAGCGAAATGAAGGATACTTTGGCTTCATCCTCCACGTCGGCGCCCTTTTTAGCTTGAGCTCTTTTCCCTTTCTGAAGAAACCCGCTTTCCAAGACGTATACCGTCTAGAGAATATTTTGAGAAAGGGATCACTTAACCTTTTAGATCTCTCATATCACATCAAGTTTGTGACTGCACATCTTCATGTTGAATCGCTCGTACATAAAAACATTAGCATGTAATATATTTCTAGATATTCAGATATACAAGATTTTGATAGTGCTTCCACTGAAGTGATGAAAGTAGTATTATAGTGCCAACTAATCAAGCGTACATCATCATTCATGAAACTTTCAATAATATTACCTATAATGCTTTTATTAAAATAGTCATCATAACAGTAATTTATGAATTATGGTGTATTGACAAACTAGGATTCATTATTTATATAATTTAAATCGAAACAGTATTTTTAAAAATCTTTGAATAAAGTTCTCTAATTTTGCTGTCATTTACGTTGAGTTACTTTCTTTATGGACAGACAAGACTGTTTTCTTTTATTTTAAATTTGTGATTCGTGATATTATATCATTTTACATTAGAAAATACGTGGTAGTCTATTTGAAAATCGTACCTTCATAGGTAGTTTCCATAAGAGCCTGCACAATTTTAAGATTACAACTTTTTATTTGAGTTGATAAAAATTATTTTATTATTCCATTTAAACAATTTAGACTATTCAAAAACAGTATCCAAGTCGCTTATACCATACAAAAAATGAATTCTATACCAGAAATGATTTTCGATCAAAAATCACGAAATTATGACCAGCTTGTGAATACAACCCGCTAAACTTTCCTTAGTCTTTTTTATTCACTTCCAGTGTCCGTCATCCGATCAATTCCTAGAATCAATTTTCATAACACAATGGACAATATTATTGACGAATAATATGGATGGTATTGTCGTTGGAAAGCTACAAATTCGTTGTAAGACAAACGGTCGTTTTCAATATTCGATTAAAACTAAATCCATAGGTAGTTACTGTGCTATCATGGTGTAAAGGAGTAAAAGCATAGTTTGTCCAAAGGGCCATTAACACTCCAGCACTCACAGAATGCAACATCTCAAGTTTTTTCTAAATATATTCTTAAGTTTGGGGAGAAACGAAATGGTCATCAGTATATTTTCACATATGAGCAGTCACAAACTTGATGTGAGTGTGCGCAATCGTTTTGTACATATTGCAACTTTCTACGTGGAAGGGAAGCAATATTGTAACCTATATCTGAGATCCTGCATCGACCGTTGCACTCTGTGCCACGCGCACTAGTCGTATAAAATCAGACACCACCTGCGCGAGTTGCATAACAGTTTCGAAACGACATTAGACGAAGTGAAGATTTGTGTGAGTAGTGCTTTCCTTGTGAAGTAATCAATTCTATTCTAGTGTCTTTCCGCATAAATTTTTGCGGTCAAATTTCCGTGGTAAGAGGTGTAAGTATTTGCTAGATAAAACTATTCTCTTATAGTGATATTTTCGGAGGTTTAAAAATTTATTTTAATTTTAGCATAACATTTTTTGTATTACCAACGGGAAATTATACGGCAGAAATCTATGTATCACAGGGGTTGCGTTGGCGTATGAAATATCAATAATAGAATACGTGACCCATGCATGAAATGCAGTCACCCAAAAAAATATACAACAACAAGAATTATTTGCAATAATTGTGGCAAACGTACATGCTAGCAAAACTACTTTTGTATTTACACATGTTTAAACTATCAAATTTACACTTTAAAATACTTTATTGTGAAAGAATAGAACAAAAGGTTGAACTGTCAAAACTTCGATGTCAATTGAAAGTTATTAATCAAATGAAATTGTTTTGATTGGTAGATTATCGTAAATACTCCTAAATACACATAAGTAAATGTGAGACAAATTTTATGCTGTCCTTTTTACAAAACGTAAAGAATGTGCCGGTTTGTGGAACAGAAATCGTGGGCTCGAACGTTCGAGGGTAAAATTTGCCTGTTTGGAATTGGTATAAAATAGTATTATTCTCTATTATTAACGCTTTTTTATTTTTCCGTAAGGGTTAAATAATCCTTTGATGTGTGTTATTGCTTTTCAATTACAAAACTGTCAATTTCATAAAAACTCGGAACAAAAACATTTCGGATGAAATTACATACGAAAATGATGTGCACAATTTTCAAATAGATGTTCTACTTCGAGGTTCTCATGCGATAGACTCAACGGCAGTTCTTTTCTTTAAACTCCTACTCACATTCGGCGCTTGCTGGCAACATCCGCGATGTTTACAACTTACATTCAGGTTCAAAAACGATGCAGCCGAAATATTGACACCGAGGAAAGACTATGGGAGAAATAATAACTCTGTCACTCGAATCTTCGCCATTGAATCACGAGATCCAAACTAATTGTTTCAAAGTTAATGATTGTACTTTGTACTTCTTCGTACATACAATCCAATATGGACAAAACTATACGAATCATTTCTTTAAACCATTTTAGCCCGGGTATTCCTTTTTCTCCAGATTAGTAGGATCCAGGTAGTGATGGATTTTCCATAGGCGGGAATGTCATTTGGTACTTTTTTTATTATTAGTCTCGAAATTTTGACTGCATATTATATATCCAATTCATTTTGGTAAAATAAAGTGATAACAGTATGTCTTTCATTATTATTTTTATAAATGTTAAATCCATCACTGCCCTTGGGCCCTTGATCGGAATTGATGGGATTGTTCCTTGGTTGTTTCCGGAGAGTAACTCAATTTATTATCCCCTACGTGGTCATACGCGGTTTGCAACTGCTTTTTTCTACGGACAAAAGTCTATTTATTTATGTAACTTTTGCTAATTTTAGAGCACTGTATCGAGAGTGGATGAACCCTGGCCGGTCAGCTGCATCTGTACATCTCCTCGTAATTCGCATGTGCAGCCTAAGAATTCCAAAGCTGCGAATAATTTCCCATGAAAATTAAAATGATTAAGTTTACTTTCCAGTTACCAGGTTATGAGTTAAAATTTGTAGCGCTTGGAGAGGGATAAACTCACGAGACGTTCTTTACATCACTATTTCTGATTCACTGATTCATATTCTCCTGAAAGTGAATCATTACAAACATTTATTTTAATAGTTCTATATTCTAATCAATCCTCATTAATATTTATAATGATTTATTTTCTGCACATAACTCTTTCCAAATATTTACACATAAGGCGGAAAAAATATTAGTTATCGCCGCCACCATTCAGCATTCTTAATCTCAAGATTCGGACACAAAATTATTCTCATTTCGTCGTGTTAAAAAACTGTTGTGATAATTTGAATTCTACTTCCTCGGATTATTTATTACAAAAAATATAAGTGATATGTTTCTTGTAATGTAAATTGCGTGGAAAGGAAAATTAATTGTTAAAATTAATGGTCGATGCCAAAAATGCTGGATTACATAACATTTCAGATCATATGATATAGTATTAGAGAGGTTTTATTGTAAATTGTTCATCACCAATTTATACTATTTGATGTACCATATCAGTCGAATAGAATTTAAAAATAGTTAACAAATTATTGTGATGACGGAGAGTGAATTAGGTTGTTGAATTAACTAGGTTATTAAATTACTTGTATTGAATACTGAACATTGAACTTGAATCTATATTAATGAAACTGAATTATTTGGAATGTCTGTGGCCTGAAAACGGGAAAATCAATCGATGAAATTATTTCCAAGGGCATTTTATAATGGTTATTGCAACTAAAATATAAAGTGTTGTTAATATTGATGAATTAGGAGAACAGAAATAGTATTAAAATTGATTGCTAATCAGTAGATGTAAATCTTCACTCGCATGCCTGTTGACTGTGAAGCTTACTAATGTCTGCCAGGAGTTCGATTGCGTTACGTTAGGTGGACAATCCACTGAACGTATAATCAAAGTGGCCGAATCCTAGGAGCAAAATTATATAATGACTGTGAAAAACATTGTTTCAAATACGTAACCTAAAAGTGAAATGGAAACCAAAGCATTCGGAGTTCGTAACTATGGACTTTGTTATGAGATTTCTGTGTAAATTGTATTTTCGTGCCAGAATTTTGAAATAACCATTAATATTGTACGTATAAGTGTACAATACTGGAAAGTGGGTGTATCTTTGAAGATTTTCTTAGGGTTATTTAAGTTTGGTCATTTACAGAAGAGAAAATTTAATACCATGAAAGTACACAATATGGAAAATAACATAAAAATTTAGAATATCGTATAAAAACCCGGAAAATATCAGCTTAAAAATGCAGACCTGTTGCCGGGTGCTTTATTACCCACAATAGGGTAAAATATATCAATTCTCAGCACAAAGTTATCTTTGAATGATGTAAATTGTTGTAACAATGCAAAAGAACAATTTTTAATTTTTATGTTTGTGTGTGAATTGTTTTAAAATTCTGAATGTTCAGTAATGATTGTTTTAAGTTTCTATGCCAATTCTGGGCAACGCTGGTAAGCTCTGCTAGTGTTTAATAACTTGAACATTAAATTCAGTATATTATTCGTTTTCAGAAAACAAGATAAAATATGAAACTCAGTTTCGTTGAAATCCACGTTCGTCAAAATGATGGAAGCTTTCATTTCACTACGGATCAAACTGACGCAATTCGCGAAGCCATGACTCACTAATGGCCTCTTTGAAGCTGTAATGTGTTTCCCTGGCAAATCTCCTAACCAGGCCACCTGTGGTTTTGTTAAAATTTAATCAGCTAATGCAAGCTTTTATTGAGTAACTATCTTATTTTAGAAATGGCTGTGTCGAACAGTCGCAGGTCAAATAGCAAACAAGTTCGTACTGATCTCACTCACTCGCATTTGTATGATTGATTTTTTTGGTTTACAACTAATGACTGCGAAACTCGTTAGCGATAACAAATTTCGTAACATAATCTTATTAACGGATCTCGCACAGATATGGAGATGACTCATTTAAATTTATTATTTGCACAAAATCCTCTAATAAGTTTGCTTCTCTAGAAATTGATCATGTACATAATAAACTACTTATATATAATTTAAATTTTCGCAGATAATTTCATAGTAACTGTTTCAGCAATGAAGATGGACTCTTAATGACCTCGATGTTGACGAGTCCTAAAGCCACAACCAAAAAAAAAAGCAATGAAGAGGCATATTAAGTTTTTTGCTAGAATACTATTACTCGTCCACTTCACCACAGATCGGACCATTTTTTAGTGTTGTTAATCTCTTAAAAGAGGAAAATAAATATTTAAAAAATAGTTAAGACTCTACTTTCAATCTGACACATTAGTATAGTACTATGTAACATACTCTTTACTCATAATTATTATCAATTCAATCTTAACAACTCCAAATTAATATTTTGTTGTTAAATATTATATTTTATTACAATATTCTGTTCGTATATTACAGCTGTACCTGAAGTCATCGCTGAGGAACTTGCCGCGCACTATGAAACAGTCTCTAACTCCTACGGTGTTTCTCCATCGTTTCTTCAACAGAAAACTCGCGCGGGAAAGTTGCTAAGAGATCTCCAGTTGCAGAGAACATTCCTTTCTCAATGACGGAGCTGACCTCTGCCCTTGCGTCTTCGAAAGATACAGCCCTTGGTCCTGATCAAAAACATAACGCGATGCTAAAACATCTTCCAGAGATAGGTATCAAATTCCTACTTAATTTATTTAACTATATTTGGAATGAGCATACCGTCCGTGCTCAACGACGTGAAGCAATAATTATTCCACTTCCAAAGAAGGGAAAAGATCGTTCTAACCCGTCGCACTTTCGACCAATTTCTCTGACAAGCAGCATTTGCAAATTGTTGGAAATAATGATTAATCCTCGTCTTGTTTGGTCTCTTGAATCGGGCTACCTTCTGACCAATATCAAATGTGGTTTCAGAAAAGCAGCGGTTAACGCTGAACCACCTTGTTGCGTTGTCATTCACCATCTCATCAGCTTTTGTACAGTGGGAACACCTTATTTTTTGACCTGGAAAAAGCTTATGACACAACCTGGAGGTAAGGAATCGTACGCACATTGCATTCGTGGGGATTCCGAGACTGTCTTCCTCTGTTCCTGGAGAGCTTCCTATCTCAACGCTCTTTCCACGTTCGCCTCGGTACTTATTTATCATGTAATCATCCTTTGGAAAACGGTGTCCCCCAGGGCTCAATCTTGAGCGTCACTCTCTTTTCCATAGCCATAAATAGCATTGCGTCAGTGGTTCGAGAACCGGTACATGCGTATCTCCTCGTTGACTACTTTGCCATCTATTGTTCGTCTAGCAGAATCTCTGTCATTGAGAGGCAACTGCAATTGGTTAAAAACCGTTTACACGAGTGAAGCTTGTCTACCGGTTTTAGTTTTTTTGTATCTAAGTCATGCTATATGCATTTCTGTAGGATATACCATCTTCACAATGATCCAAATCTTTTTTGGGGGGCCAACGTCTTTCTTTCGTTGTCTCCGCAAAATTCTTGCCTTATATTCGACTGCACACTAACTTGGCGCAATCACATTCGAAAACTACAATCCACTTGTAATTCTTCTCTGTATAGGCGCATCCTAAACCTCCTTTGCTGCCTAGGCGCATCATCATGGGGCGCAAACCGCAATTGCCTTCTTCGCCTGTAAAGAAGTCTTGTTCGGTCTCTATTAGATTATGGCAGTATTGGGTACGCCTCCGCTTGACCATCGACACTCAGGCCCCTTAACAGTATCCATAATGGCGGGGTTCGCATTGCAGTTGGTACCTTCCGCACCAGTCGCATAGAATGCTTACTAGTAGACGCTGGCAAACCATCCCTTAACAGAAGACGTGATATTTTACTTGGATCTTACGGAGTGAAACTGATGGGAGTTTCAGATCACCCTACTCGCCATCACATCTATTCCCCCAAATTTCGTTCATCTTACGCTGCAAGACCTTCGTTACCCTGCCCTGCGGGTGTCCGCTTTAAACATCTGCTGGAGAAAAACGTCATCACACTACCTCCTCCAGTGAAACACCCACACTCTCTCACACTATCTTGGTCCTTCATGCAACCAACCATCGACATTCGGCTGACTTAACTTTCAAAGCAAGTCACCCCTGCTGCTGTGAAAGTACCTGCTGCTGTGAAAGTACCTGCTGCTGTGTAAGTACCTGCTGCTGTGAAAGTACCAGTACCAGCAGCACTTCTGAGAACTGAAAAACTTCTATTTGGATCACATGTTCATATACACTGATGTTTGGTTTTCATACCGCCTTGTATACTTACCACAAGGCGCTTATTTCAAATTTCATCCCTTTAATAAGTACTTTATGTACGCCTTATCGTGCGTTGTCCATCCTTGCCCCGAAGAGGTATGAGCTAATATCTCTTTGACACAACTTTTTATTAAATGATTATCTTCCTTTATCGTTATCCTCTCTTGTTGTTTTGATTACTAATCCTTCCATTATTCTGCGCTTCTCACTTAGTGATTGTGCACCAACACATATTGCTGAATATAAAACCAAGATATCCCAAAATGCCTGGATATATTCAAGAAATAATATTCAAGAAATTGTTAATTAAAATTACTAATACAATAATTAATACGTTTGCACACTGTGAAATTGTACTAAAATGGTTTTTCTTCATGAAGGTATTCTTGCGTACCGTAGAGAATGGTTTCAAATGTATATGATAGAGTATGTGCAATGGTTTTGAACCACTTAATATTAATGTATCCATTCCAATAGTAAAATATATCGCAACATCTCACTGTCGAATGGTCAAGTTTTTTATGAATCCTGTTAAACCTAGACACTAACAATAGTGTTTAACTGCACACTCTTTTGTCCGCTGCGTGTGGGTTATCTATCAAATAGCAAACTACAATCCTGTTTCCTCTGTTCCAGGGACGAGTGATACCAACACGATTTTAGTAATCACTATCATAGAACGCATATCTCAATATCTCGTACATGCCTTGCATTATTTTGACACACCGTCGAGATAGAACACAGCAACTAGAAGTACTGATTTTTTTCTCAGTATCAGGAACCTCCAAAAGGGATACTTCCGTAAAAATATTGTTTTCGAATTTGATCATGATTACTTTGTATATATTATGTATATGAGAAAGTAAAATAAAACTCCTTATTATCACAAGAATTAGTATTTCGTCATAAGTCATAAGTATCATGGCACATTTAAATCATTTGCTCTCAAACAAATTCAGATTCAACATTCTTCTTTCGTTATACGTAATGAGTTCTCCGGAAGATTTGTTTTTATTTGAGTGATAAATAACTTTAATATTGTGCAACTCTGTGTTCCCTTTTATTCTTTTTATGACTCGAAATATCATATAAATATATCTTGAGCTAATTACTGATTGAAAAAGATCGGAGAGAAACAACTAAATCTATACAAGATGAATTATTGCTTCTTTATTTCCCAAAATTGTACTGGTCGTAAAATGTTGATGAGAATGAGGTGTAAACATTTTTAATTAATTAATGCACTCAATATGTAAATGAGTGCCTGTCTCTGACATGGATTCAGCGAGGCAATAACGAATCATTACATAATTTGAAGAGTGATAGATACATGTTCATCCATTTGTCATTAATCTTCGTCCCTCGATAAATTTATTTCAACCATTATCTGTCAAAATTATGAATAATTGTTTTAAATATATCGGTAAATGTCACATACATGGGCGAAGTAATAAATCTTTGAGAAACTTAATGAATGGTGGATGTAATGACTCAGAACGTAAAGTGGAAATAACACTCATAACTATTACTGTTGACAAAATATTATAGTAGAAATTAAACTTCATTACTTGTTCTCCATATTTGCACGTGAGATTTAAGCTTTTTTGTTACATTAATATATATTTACAAGAATACACATGGAACTCTATTATTTACTCGAAATTATTTTATGTCTCGCATAAAATTAATATTAAGAAGTTTTTTTAATTCGGTACTTGGCTGTTAGATAATTTTGGTTTAATTTTATGAAAATACGGAAATGGTCCACATTTACCCAAGATACCAGAAAAATTGTTATTTTTCGCGCTGAAAATTCGTTTACTTAAATTTATTGAATTTCATTTAAAGATTACTGCTTGAACTTCTCATGAGAGTGATTGAGATTTCACAATATAGTATAAAACTAGTACCCGCTTTTACTAGCATTAAAAGGATACTAATTCAACAATTATTTCAAATAAGTTCAACGCAGAGAATCAAAATAACGGCCGTAGAATTTCGATTATCTGCTATCACTATGTTTTTTCGCGAGGGTTTTGATAATGGTTATATAGCGTAACGAGTTATTTAATTTTGCATTTTATTTTTTTAACAAAATTCATTACGTTTTAAATTTATTGTTAAAATAGATACGACATTCGGTAGTTATGTAACCTAGAGAATCCATTAAAAACAATTTATTTGTTATTGCAGTCTACTACAATGAAGAATGTAATGCAATGCAATAAAAATGGACCCATTATTATTCTTTCTTTAGAGATAGCATAGCTTATTCGTAGACCAACCGTTACTCGACTATACTATCTCCCACCATCACCCGACTCATTTCCACAACACATCCCGCACCTTTCAATACCATTGACGCCAGCGACCACCGCAACCTGACGCAGCACTCCGTTCCACGCCTGCCACTAGAGTTTTATGACGCGCGCCTTCACCCCAATTATTCCGGCCATTTCTCCTCCGCCACGCCGAAGGTAACGCGCGTGAAATTGGGAAGGCGCAGCCCCAACCCCCTCGTTCTGGACGCTGCCCAGCTGCATACCCGGGACGCATTTCTCCATCCATGACTATCAGCTCGCCTCATTTCTAAGTCCTGGCGAATTTAACTTTATTAATGAATACCTGCATTAATGAAGTGATCGAATGACGTGGAGGTGCGTTTTTCGTTCGCGGAAGAATTAATCCGGATCGGAAGCTCCAGTCTCATGTTCGGATGGGAGATATTACGAATGTGTGCTACTTCGGGGAAATGAACCAGATGCTCGGATTTCAAAATGTGATTACGCATGTGTTGGGACGACGTTAGTTTTAGAGGTTGAAGTTCAAATTTTACTTTTAAAAACATACTGGTACATATTTCGTGGAAAAACACAAGAATGTGCCACTACTTTGTTTTATCTCGTTTTGAGGTTAACACTAGTTTCTCTATTGCAAGAGAGTAAGATATTTCTGTTCAAAGTTTTTCGGACTAATAAAGAATTGTGGTAAGTTCTTATCACCACCTTATCACGAAGCTACATTTTTGTTAAGGTCGTTTTTCATTTGATTTAAAAAAATACATACGCACCTCCGAGAACTCAAAATACGAACACGTTCTGTCATCGCTGATGACTCAGACTGTGGAAAATATTGTTTTGTAATACAAGAGACTCATTTTAAATAAATTACTAGGTCTTTAAAGTTTTTCCAAGTTTGTATTTAAAATATTTTATAAATTAATCTAAATTTTAAATGCAAATAATGTCATTTCCAGATTTGAATTTAATTTCTATAAATAAAGAGGGACGTTGTTGTTCTGGCGATATGAACGGAAATAAAGGATTAAGGTTTCTACTATGGGAAAAGTTTATAGTAACAATACCTTATTTTTCTTCAAAATAATTGTTTAATATAAAGGATATTAAATTCATAAATTATGAAATATGAATAATATTACATCTTTCAAACTAAAAAAACGGATGATAAATTCGTCAAATAATTTTTCACGGTTGACACTTATCATTTTTTTTCTCTAACCCATTTCATTTCTGAAATATCTTATATAATAAGGGACTGACTTGCTTTAAAATGGTAATTATTGTCGTACTACCAACCAAACGTAGTAGAAAATATGAACCATTCATATCAGTGTATTTCGAAAAAGCAACGCTTTTCCTAATATATTTGCTTGTTCTTGCAATTACGTTTATTACAAGATAGAATTACATTTTCACTACTAGTCAGACATATAGACATATTGATAGTTAATATAAGCAGAAATATATTGTGCATGACAAAACGATGATCCACTACATATAAAACTACTTTTTAAATTTTAAAGTATAGTATTTAATTTTACAGAATATGAATACATACCGTCAAATAATATATTATTAATTTTTTTCGTTGCAAATATTATATTTAGCTCAAATACTGTAATAATATATTACCTTTCTTCAGCGCCCAATACTTTTAAAATCGATATTTTGTGATCCAACTCAGTTATATTCAAACGCTTACTGTACAAATAATTTGAGCACTGAATATACCCTTTAATATGGGTAGGGAGGTATGGATGATTTGAACGGGGCGTCGTGCAAGGTGGGGATAACCTTGGCGGATAAAGAGTGGGGGTATCTGTTTGTTATGAGTTGCCATTTTAGTAGCAATGGAGACGTGGTCGATGGAGCATCGCGTGTTTGTGTACAACACCTTTATTGAAACGGGCCGTTCCGTCATTCAAACTCAGAGACGGTTCCGGAATCATTTCAACGTTGGTCGTCATGGTCGTGTTCCGAGGTTTGAAACAATAATGAAGTGGGTGAATAACTTTCAACGAACAGGTTCCTTGAGACCTGGAACTGCACGAGGTGGTGAACGAACGGTACGAACCCCGGAAAACATTGAAAGAGTGCGTCAAGCAGTTGAAGCAAGCCCTCGTCGTTCGGCTGTGCGACATGCTCGTGCTCTTCGCATGTCGAACCGATCAGTTCGCCGGATTTTACATTTGGACCTGCATTTTCATCCATTTAAGCTGATGGTTGTCCAACAATTGCAGCAAAACGACTACGGAAGACGATTCAGATTTGCAGAAACAATGGTGGAAAACATGACTGATGATATTGTTTTGATTATGAGTGACGAAGCCCATTTTCATTTGTCAGGAGTGGTAAACAAGCAGAACTTTAGGTATTGGGCTTCTGAAAATCCACGTCAACTCCATGAAAAACCTCTACACAGCGACAAATTGACTGTTTGGTGTGGCGTTAGTCGAAACTTCATCATTGGCCCTTACTTTTTCCAAGAAAACGGTCGAACCGTCACTGTCAATACAGATCGTTACCTAACGATGCTGCGTGAGTTTTTTCTGCCACAATTGAGAAGACGACGTATCAACCTCAACACAGTATGGTTTCAACAAGATGGGGCGACATGCCATACATCGAGAGCAGCTATGGAATTTTTGAGGCAGACCTTCCCTGGGCGCCTCATTTCGTTGCGTGGAGATGTGGAATGGCCTCCTCGGTCACCGGACCTGTCACCTTGTGACTATTTTTTATGGGGCTACCTAAAAGCACGTGTATACATAAACAAACCACGTACACTTGAAGCCCTGAGTGAAACAATAACACAAGAAATTCGAGCAGTACCACGTGCAATGCTTCAGAGGAGTATGGACAACTTCTCACAACGTCTACAGGAGTGTATGGACAAAAACGGACAGCATTTAACAGATGTTATTTTTCGTACGTAATCAATTTTTTCCTCTTTAATTTAATTTTAATTTAATTTAATTTTTGTAATGGCAACATCTAAGGTACACATTAAAAAAATAAATTTTGAGTTTCGTTTAAAAATGAGAGTGTAAGTGTTATTTCAAATCATCCATACCTCCCTGCCCAACCCTGTATTACACGACTAAAAATAAATATGCCAGTGATTTCGAACTTAGCTTTACTACTTCTTCAATTGATGACATTATTATGGCAAGGCATGAAGTTGAGAAAGTTAATAATTATAGCTATCAGAAGGGAGAATTGTAAACTGTGCCTATTGCTAATCGGAATACAACAAAAATATAAACCAACATTAACATCTAATATGAAATGCCAATTAAATTGATTAAATAAAAGAAATATTAGTAGTTATAATAAACAGTTAGTTGTTTATTGCATAAAACATTCTAATGACGTGAAGTCAGCAAAGATTGATGATAATACAATAAGAAATAATCTGTTGAATTAACATGAAAAGTACAACATGGTTTGATAAAAGTATCAGTTTAGATTCCTGTGGAACAAGACATTGCAATTAACACTATATAATAAATGCACAATGATAAAACATAAGTAAAATGTGAATTTAGTGCATGTCAATATAACACTGTAAACTTGAGTTTAATAGGTTTGATTCTAAGCAATTAATTAAGATAGTTAAGGACTTGTTAAAGATTTATCTACTGTTAATGTCTAATAACATTGAAATTTGTAATGAAAGTCAAATATGATACAATCTCAATCAATTTCCCCAGTGGTTTCGACTCGAGGTCGATTTACTCACAGTTACTTGTGCTGGAGTCAGCGTTCACTATTAGAAATCCACACAATGTTGAGGTTCACGCCTGACCACTAATTAGTATATAACTTTACAAATATCTTGTAGTTTCTAAACTTATATGTTTAATATATTTAGTAAACCTTTGAAATGTCGACATCTCACTGAGTAGACATGAAACTATGAAAGAATGAAATTAGTTTGACATTTGACGTAACACGTGTGAAATTTGGTAACACAGCAAGAGCGAGCAAATTTCGCGTGTGACTCGAATGGAGTGCGAGACCGAAGTGCTTCTTCGTCTAGGCTTTCGACCGTAACTTGTCTCAGTTTCTTGTAGCGCTTGATTGGTCGAATGTACGTTTATTTATTCACTTGTCGCTATTTATTAATATAGTTCATTGTCGTAGCATTCGTCTGTCATGGATAGTTCTGGAATGCTGCTGATTGTTGAATATTGACAAATGTTTAATAATTAGTTTATTGTTCATAAATAGCACTAGTTGCCCATTGCACATCTTGTTTGGGGTAATTGATTATGGAGCTCCGCTACAAGATTATTATTAAAATCACTAATGTAAAACTGTTGCAAAAATTGTTTAGGTCAAGAACTCTAAACTAGAGACAGCAGAATATTAAACATTAATAAAATAATTGGAAATACACGAAAAAGAACAAGTGAGAAAACCTGTTATAATTAAAAAGCTCTCTGTAAAAAAAATTGTAGGAAAAACGAAAGAGGCTTATGGAACGTAATAACCTCCCTCACAGAAGGCTAAGGGTCAAATGCACAATGCGGGTGTCAGTAAGCTGCTTAAATTGGTAAATGGCCAACGTACTGGTACGGCGCGGAGTAGGGAAGTGGAAGATGAATTCCAGGAAGAGTGGTTCAAGGGAACCTCCTAAACCAGAAGCTACAAGAGTAAAACGATTTTCGGTTTTCGCCATTGCGTATGTGTTAGTCCATACAAAAATGTTAAATATATTACGATCGCGTAATGTGGATTATTGTGATGAATCGTTGACAAAATTACTGAATATTGATTTTTTGATATCATCTTAAAAAAGTGAGATATTTTCTTGACATCCAAAATGCTATTAAAGTTTGAGTTAACTGTGGAAATGATTTGAGGATACTCTTTTCCTCTTTCGATAATGAAATACGATGAAACAAATATCTATAAGTATTAACACATGAAGAATAAAATTATAAATAATACATGATAGAACCAATTGCTTCGTTGTGCTAGTTGATCAATTTCCAGGTGTTCCCAGTTTAAACACAACATATTCATAATCCGCTCTTGAGGATTACACTTGTAATTGATAAGATCTGTTCACGAAACTTTCTAACTTCTCTACTATCTTGACTACAGAGACATCACTGGTCCATGGCTAGTCTGTTTCAAACAGTGACTAAGTCTTGCTGCTACCGTCCACAAGGCCACACTTATCAGATCCCTTCAATTCTGGAAGGGCGCAACTCTCCCTTTAGTTAGACGATCTAGTGACTAACAGTTACACAGTATCAATTTTCACTTTTCCAACTGACGTGCACGTTCACCTTCCTCTCCGGTAGTCGGCAAAATCTTACTTTCTTACACGGGTAACCTTAAACACTTGAGTTCCTGGAAACCTGAAATGATGCAAGATAGCTTAGGGAGCTTCTAGCATATTTTGTCCACATACTCATTGGTAGTGAGCAGACAAGTACTAAATCAAAAATTGTATAACACGATCTTTGATTCTCGCTAGCTCTTAAAGAACATAAGGGTACAGCGGTATGAACCTGCATTTAGAGTAAATCATGATAGTCAGTGATTGATCACAAAATTCAATATCATATCCGCCATCCTAGTAAGATCCTTACTACATTTTAGTATTACTTAGACGTAATTGTGCTCCTTTGTGTTTTGGAAGACTTCTTGTCTATATTTTTGACCTAATATAAATGAAATATTTCAGGCCACGTGAAAGCAAAGGATGATCACAGAAGTCTTCAGTGTCATATATTTAGCATTTCTTATGCATCCGCGTTTATCAACGCTTATAAGAATTGTTTTTGAGAATTCATCAATGTAGAGATAATATTTGTAACTTAAAATTTCCAGATTGTATTCCTTTCTTATTGTTGATGTTGATTACGCGTGATACTGAAGGTACGAAACGATGACCACATGTTTCTATAAATATTTGAGGGTCGATCAACACGAAAAGACCCAAGTAAAATTATGTTGTTGCTCAACATATTTTTTGAAAACCTTGTCTTTTTGCTTCCAACTAGTACAACGACGCAACAGCAGTGAGAACGCTACCAAAGTCAATTGGGGTGTGAAAGAATTTAAGATTCACTCAGCAATCTACTAGAAGAAATAGTCAGCTCTGACCTGCTCCTCATTACAAACACCAGGGAGACATGGACAGTTGAGAACTTCAATACATTATCCTGTAAATGGACCAAACGGGTCTGAGGAAAATGCAATTGTCGCAAGATAGGAACTATATAAAATATATAGGAATATGTAGGAAGTCCAACTATATTCAACTACAAGGGACAATTTTACCCGAATATTGGTTTGATGATGAGATTTTGTCCTCATTCCGGAGGATATGAGAACCCGTTCAATGTCTCATGATCACGTGAAAACTTACTCGTTTGACACAACGAATTATTAGGAACAAATAAGTATAATGTTCCAATCATTATAGTCAAATATCACTGAATCCGTGAAACTATTTTGTTGGCTTTCCATAAAATATAACTATAACATTTTTAGAAAAAAATAAGCGTGATGCAGTTTTGAGAATATTCAAACTTTGTATCATTGTGACTCAATGAGTAAATTTAATTTATCCACATTTTATAAGAATGATTTAAATAAAAAATGTTCTTTGTTACTTAAAATATATCAATGCCACACAAACATCTTAATCGAAAACAAAGTGCACATAATTTTTATGTTGTTTGAAATCGTCGTTTTCCACGTTGGCAGTAGTTTGCCAATTACTCGATTCATTACTAATGTACATGTCATAGCATTTATGTAAAATACTTGTCATAAATAACCTACATTTGTAATGTTTCCGTATATTGAAGTTAATCATTGATCCCTATAACGCTTTCTCAAAACAGTGACGAACGCATGTAAATTATATAATCGTAAAATCAACGTGATTTGAATAAGATGTATTATTCCATGGAACAGTGACCGAAATTTTTATAACTTTTGGAATGTGTTTCTAAGCGCCACAAAAGGATTATATTATTGTGAGTGTTATCTGCCAGCATAGCGTTTTTAGGGGGGGGGGAGAATTATGATCGAGCCTTATGACTTCATTGACACCTTGCTAGAGAATACTGTTGTGGGATTGATAAATGAATTATAAAATATAATTAAATTTTGAATAAAGATGGTTGTCTTCAGTCTCTTATTTTAAAATCGAACAAATTCTCGAAATTGTAGTCACATAAGTTATTGGTTTTACGAATGATACCGTTGATTTTTTTCATCAAAAATTGTTTTTATTCGGATATATATATATATATATATATANCCTGTAGTATTTTTTTAAATCACGGAGAATTTACTTGCATTCTCATAAAAGCCACTTTGATGTGTTGCTATGCTTGCCATTAACTATTTACTCTCATTCAAAACAACTTCAGACAAATTTCTGTGTGGTTACATAGCGTGCTTTAATTTCGATTTTTGCATCCCAGTCTACACTGGAGTATTCTGCAAAGCTCCTTTGTGGTTTAACAGCGTATTCAAAGGCGCGTTCTTCCAGGAACGTCCGTTCGGGCGCGTGTGCCGAGGGCACGCGTTCGCGTGTTATTGAAGCCACTAGTGTTGCGTGATGGCGTGCTCACGAGCATCTGGCCGATGCTGCGTGTATAGGACCTCATTGCATTCTCTTCTCATTATCTTTGAGGTGAGTAAATTAACGAGGTTTAAGAGACTAACATCATCTTATTCTCCCTCAAATCTAAATTACTCATGAACACTGATGTTGCAGAAGATTAGGGAAGTGAGGTTTCATCCATTCAGTTCATTTGGGAAAGAAGTTAAAAAGTATTCCTCTAGGTCATCGGTTCTCAATCTTTTGGGCGCGGCCCCCATGGGTTGTGAAATGGTGCTGGGGGGGGGTGTGTGCATTGTTTTGTACAATAATTTTCTATTAATAAAAAAAAAATCTTTCAATAATGCAAAACATATTCTGAATTTCAATTATTAAATGTTTCGCAAATTTTTCTGTTATGTATTTGTGTAGTGTACATAATTTTTGACAAAAAAAGTTCTAATGAATTTGAAGCTTAAATTGCTAGAATTAATTACTTCAAAAAAAACTGTTACTAAGTGCTTTAAATACTACTCGAATTCTTGTAATTTGAATAATATTATTTTTGTGAGTTTATTTTTGTAAGTTTAAATTAAAAAATATCCCCAATTTTTACATTGAATAAAAATAGCGAGAAGGACGAATAATTCTTCAGTAGTCTCTGAGGGGGGTTCATGATAAAATGATTGAGAACCGCTGGTTTAGGTAATGGAATGAATTTTTTCCTATTTTTAGTTTTTGTAAAATATAAACTTGTATGTATTTCTAATTTTAAATTTTAATACAAACCTATCTCTTTTCTTGCGAGTGTTTTATCACACTTTTTTATTCTTTCTCGTTTTCTTCTCTCCACGGGAGAGTGATGAAGGGTGTGACGTTTTATCGGTCATTCCTTGGAAATTGCTTCATTATCGCCAGAGAACATGACATCACAATTTGCTCGCAAACGACTTCGTCACCACAATTACGGCACCATCTTCAAGACGGACGCAACGATGAAGTACTATCAAACAACCAGCACGTGACATGAGTTGATTCACGATTTCGGAATGGGAATGGTTGTTCATAGTATAGGTTCTCTCTGTAAATTGTGAATAGAAAGACTTATCTTCAAACAGAAAGGAGAATTCTACGAAAAATGATGAATAAGGAAAATAAAAACAAACAAAAAAGATGTAAGGGGAAGCTATTTCTTTCCTCTGCAACTTATTTTTCTCATTCAAAGGTTGTATAATATAGTAAAAATATCCGTTTCACTTTGGGAAAGGTTGTGTATTTTTGACCTTTAGGTATGTTATTTGTGCCCGAGTCGTAACTAAAAACATACGTTTTTTACCTCGCCGCGTCGGTGCACGCTACTTGGGGCGGAAAAAACATCAAAATTTTCGACTCTGACGTTGATTTATTAAATAACATTCTAACAATGCTTTTCTCTGGAAAAAGTCTACTTGCATTTTATGTGCTGGGGTAAATTGTATAAATCTTTACTGTTAAATGAGCTTCTTTTGGTGAAATAGTTATCGAGATACAGCTTATTCAAAAAACGAGTATGTTTTCCAAAAAATGTAAAAGATGTCAATTTACGACAAGCATTGCTAAATGACATCTATACATCAACTCGATCAAAATTTGTGAGGAACAATTAAAAGAATGCGAGCTGTTGTTCTTACCTATGTAGAGAAATGTGTCCTTCCTACAATGCACATTTTCCACATTCTACTCCTTTCCCCTGTTAATTGCTCTTGCCCCATCAGCCTGCTCGCACGCACGATAGTTGCTGATGATCCAGGAACACAGTTTCCTACAAATATAACGTACGCATCACAAAATGCTCGCCACTATTCAACATATTATATTAGAAGCTCCCGCCATTGTTAACTGTTTACACATCGACGGCATGGCCCATCTGTAATACATGAAGTCCAAGGCACAACATTCCAAGGCCAACACATTCCAAGGCCTGGACAAGGAACGGAAATCGACGTAAATGATTTCTATGCGATTTCCTAATGAGTACCTAACCACCTTGTGACGACATCTTCTACATCGACCCGAGCTAATTACGTTTAGTATGAAGACCTTCATTTATCTTCATTTCTAAGGACTCATCCTTACCAACGAATAACAGTCACTTCACTTCTTCCAGCCTTCTCGAGCCGTTCAGCACACGCTTAGACGCGCTCCGTACGAACTTAGCTTCAGTCTCGATGAATTTCACTAGATTTCAATCCTGAGGTCCTAAAAGCAACTAGCTTTACTTACGTACGCCGGCAATCTGGAATACGAATATTTAAATTCAGCGACAAGCCGAATCCCACAAGAATTCTCCTACGCGAAGAACCAGCTACGAGGATCTGCATTCCCGGAGCGGCTCGGCCCGGAATCCACAAACCACGACGCAGAGACCGTCACCGAACCCGGATTCCGAGATTCACTCGACGCCAAGCTCTCCACGCCCAGTTCTTCAGGACCATAACTGCTGGACACTACGTCTCCACCAATACGTGAGACTCTCACTCAGGTTTACGTAAGAAAAATAAAACCTTATTTAAACAACCTGCATTATAAACAGTTATTTATGTGGTTACAAGGCGGAAGATCTTGTCTTTTGGAGTCAGCAAGACCATCTTCCACCTACACAATTAACCTTTACACCTATACTGGATGTTTTTATCTTTTCCGTCCAACTACTTAATCAAGGCAAACTTAGATCACATATAACTACGCTCCTATATTTCCCCGATAGACGTCACAAGCGCACTGCTAATAAATTATTGCTGATACGACAATAACTTTAATAGTAGTCAATTGTTATCTTGTAAAGTTGATCACCAAATCTGAGATGTAAATGTTTTCCAAGTAAACCAAAGGGTATTGTGACCAGTGTTGAAATAACTGAAAAAAATAACACCAATTAGAATGTATACAACAAACGAGAGCACCTGAAATCGACGAACCGCCTGTAAAGACAAATCAGTGAAGACCGCAGAGAAGAAACTTATTGGTTGTATATTTAAATTTTTATTCAGAATATTGAGGAATTTTCAAATATCGCGGAGTAATCTACAAAACAAATCAATTAATTAAGTTCCATAGGATATACTAACGTCATTTTCCCCCACAAAATTTGTTTTGGTCGAAGAAACCTACCTGTCCTTTCATCCTCTTTTGGGAACTAAGATCTTATTCTGTGTGTTTTCAAATAATACATTGCACTCCATTATTTGTTCAAACTGCATACAATTCATGAACTCTTGCTTGATTTTATTTTACTCAAAACTTACATTTCTGAATAATAGACAAGGAGGTCGCGGTGTAAGAATTTTCAGTGATACGTCCCATTTCTGCCTTGGTGCAGTGGTGTCCTGGTGCCGGAACGGGTCGGAACGCCATTCCGGCACTGGATTTTGGAATACATTCTTTTTACCTATATTTTTACACAAGAGTTTAATTTAAGCGACGTTAAAAGAAAAAGAATATGAGAAACGGATTTCCTGTTGAATACAGCAAGAGACCTGGGACAACCGTGGTAGGGGTGAGTTTTATTTTTCTCTCTTTCAAAATTATTTGATTTTGGCATGATCTCTGCAAAATATTGAAAACAATACGCTACGTTTTCTCCTAACTACCAGCACAAAAATGTGTTAGTTTTGAGAAAAATATTTATTTACAGACACTTATTATAATGTGGTAACTTTCGGTCAGATATTTATTATAATTTTATTTTGACAGCCAAGAGAGCCACATCAAACATTACTCGTGATGAACATTCGCAAAATGTTTTATATATGTTTTATCCAGCTCCTAGTATCAATAACTAACCACTTCTACTAACCCCTCCACGTGGGTCAAGTTGTTGGTAAACCCAGCTAACCGGCCCACCTACTAACAATGACCTACCACCTATCGCTCCATGTAGATAAGCTTCAATACCACGCTACATTTCCAATTTACAAATTCAACAATACAAGTTATTCTAATGAACTATCGATCAAATCTTGTTAGTGTGTCATTATTCATGTGGATGAGTCAATGTTTAATGCATTAAACCTGTTCAGTTGAAATCCATTACAAGCATTCCCTGTATCGAATGTTCCGTTGTCTACGAAACGCCATTGTGCGAGTGACCTTGTATGTTGTGTAACCCTAGAAATAAGAAACTAGTTTTGAGGGCGTTATTTGGAAAACACAAAACATGTAACAACCAGGTTGCTTTTCAAAGTAATACAAGAACATAATATGTAGATTGTTGATGGGGATGGATGGTAATTCTCCAGTAAAAAATGGAAGAAGGATAAGATGAGCAAAGTGTTCTGTTCGAACTGCAAATGAAATTTTTCTTGGAAGCAGAACTCATGAAGTTTTTTTAAAGATACTCGTGACTGACAAATTTGATTTCTTGCGAAAAACAAAAAATCTGTTCTTCAATGCAATTATATTTTCTTAATTAATAATCTAAAACATAAATAATTAATTATTTCAAAATAACGCTGTCTAAAAGGACAAACTTTCAGTTTTCAAATGTCTGTACTGACTAAACAAGTATTCTACTATGAAAAAAATGAAATACACGCTAACTGTTTGGGGATGATTCCGTATATTTGTTCGACAAATCTATTTGAAGAACCGATTCTGACGAAGTGTTTGGGAACTTCCCTTCAGAATTCGTCTATGGTTCGGAGGCAATGGCGACATAATAGAAGAACGAGGTGCTGGGAATAACAAGATTGGCTGCCCTCTGCTAGAACGCCGGTGAAGAACGCAGTGCTATTGAAGGTGGACTGAGTGCAATGGAATGGGGCTGGTAGAGAGAGGCCGTGTCCCATTTTCAAGCGTGGCAAGGGAATTCCAATTGTGATCTCCTTCTCTTGCTACGCACGTCTTCTTTCTTCCATTCTTCGTCCTACTACTCATCCTTTTTCTACGTGCCCATTGTTCTCCTCTTCTTCCTTGTTCGCATCTGAATTGGTTCTTTTGTAACGTTTCCGTGATGGAAGCAGAAAGAGGAAAGAAAATAATTTGAGTGATTCTTTGAATAGAAATACTAAAAAATACAAATTTAATAATTCGAATGGTAGTTACCGATGATTATCGATTTAAAAATCGTTCGTAAGTTATTATCACAACTCGATCTTAGATTTAAAAATTCGTAGGAGTACGACACCTGAAGTATTGATACATGTAGTACAATATCATAGTACATAACCTGCAACTAAAAATTCCATCGAAAAATTAACATATCATACAATTCCAGAAGAGTATTTATGTCAGTCCATACGAGTTTTTATCTCAAATATCTAACTACCTCAATATTTCTAAACTTGACAATGAACTTTAATGAAATTATAAGTTAATGACAATTATAATAAAATTTTTTGGCAGGATTTAAGCCATCACATCTGAATGATTAATCTAAATTAAGAATTTCATGCTGACAATGAACATAAATGTACTCCTTTACAAAATAATGTTTCTGTAACGCAGTAAGAATGGTTAATATGTTGTTTGAACTTTAAATAACTACACATCTTATTTATGTGGTTATGAATTATAAACACAATCATTAAAATTACCCCAAGAAAGATTATTATTCCGGAATTTTATTCGAAAGAAAATTATGAAATATTTCTATAAAAGAAATTTTTTTCTTTAATGTTTTATACATTTCTTTATTTACTTTTCTTTTCAATCATAAAACCAATTGCATATTTCCAGAATGAGCCTCGCAACAACATAACTTAATAAAAATAGAAGTTGCTGGAGAAAGTTACTTTGAAAGATGTTCATAAATGAGTGATTGATTACGCTGTCATTCCAGACGATCATAAAAGAAATTTGAGAGCAGAGCGCCATCATCTTGGATTACGATATAGAAGTTCTACTTTGTGCTCTAGCAATGTCTATTTGAATGTGAAGCTTGGCGCTATAGAATGCGACAGGGGATGAAGGTTAGTCCACGTGACCCATCATCGAACAGAGCACGAGCCCTCTACGCAGAATGGAGTGACCTGCGCACATACTATAAACAAGACTGCCTTCTCGCGTACTAACGGTGCGTTAACAGCTTTCAGCGCTCCTAACATTGTTCTATTCAAACTACTCTCAGAGTCTAGTACTAAAAGCAGCCACCAGGGCGCGTGTCAGTTCCCGATTCCCTTCCCCACCCACGTCACTAGGTACTGTACCCCCGCTCCTTCTAGGTACTGTACCCCCCTCCAACGATCTCATGCTTCATTATTTCAAAATAATGTAGCTGAAAACACTTTCCCTACAAAAAATAACATTTGTGAATAGTTACACGATGTATAACTCACATATTTAATACACATTTGAAACAGAAAATGAAAACAGGACACAATTGACAGGAAATTTATACAATGAAAATACATTCTTGCTCTTCTATTTATTCATAATAAGATTACAGGACATTCTCATATAAATGGAAATATACAATCCTGTATACAAAAATGGGGTATACTTGCAATAAGGTACTCATTTATGTATATCCACCAACTATTCGGATCAATAATAAATAAATAAATGAGACGGATAAAACAAGTCACACGAGTAAAAATGCAGGTAAATCCATAAAAGTGATACAATTTTATCAAAGTCATGGGGAAATGTGATTAAATTCCTACCTCCTCCACTGGCTGTATAGAAAGCAGTCAATGGAATGTTGGGTTTTCTTTAAGCCACAGTGGTGTTTAAATATATCTGTTCATTGCTTGAGAGAATTACATGCCACAAATCTTATGAAGGTGAAGTAGAAATAATTGATAAAGAAATGAAGACAATCCACCAGTACCATGGCTCCAAAAGCACTAGATATATCATAGGATGAACTAGTTATAATAAACCATAGATAAGAAACCATAGGATTCATTTATACAAGTTGAATATGATTCTGTTTAACAAATTAGAAAGACCTTAATCAACCGAGAGCAGAATAAGTCTAGAAGACATTCAGTAGGTGTCTTGAAACGGTAACAATAAAATAAAATATTTATGATGACAATCAACCAGTACCATCTAACAATACTCTACCAACAAAACAGCCCCAGCAGAGGCGCAGGTGGTAGTGTTGTCGCTCAACATCAAGGCATTCCGGGTTCGATTCGCGATGGGGACAGAAAATTTGTAGTTTTTCACATTAACTTCAATAGCACGCTACATTTCCCATTTACAAATACAACAATATTTTTTAAAAACAGTCTGAAGATTTTCCATTCTACAAATTGAATATCACTCCAATCAGGTATGTCAACCTGATAATATCTGTGAGAAGACTGACTTCACAATTAGAAATTTACAAAATTTGTATCAATGTCAATGTTAATTTTTTTTTTAATTTACTGTAAAACTTTTTATATATCCATAGGATAACATGACTAGATTTATCAATCTCATGGTAAAAAAACCCATTACCTAGTTACAAACTCCACAATATACTATAACTTTAAAAAATTATCAAAATGAAAGAAAAATTAAATAAAATTAAGATTCAGAAAACCAAAAGAAGTCACAATACACCAAGTAGTAAATAAACGAAGTGGATATAAAATTTAAAAAATTGCAAGTTCACATTAAAAAAAAAAGAAGATGGCTCAATGAAAAATGTAACTCTTCTACACACTACATCTTGTACTTGAACATGTTCGAACACTTCATAAACCAAGACACCAACACAAAAGTACAAACCATGTTAACAATAAAATACATATTGAGTGATGTAGGTTACTCTCTCCTCTCTCCACTTACAATTTTCTACATACCACAGGAGACAACGATGCCTCTGATTTAACAGGGAAATCTCAATGGTGCAAGATGCCCTTCCTGACATACCTCCTTGAGTCAAGCGATACATTATTATTATTATTATTATTATTATTATTATTATTATTATCATCATCATTATTATAGACATTTATGGCTTCGCCAACATCTACGTCATTAGCGCCCTTGAGTGATACATGAATGACATGATTGCGAATGATGAAAATTATTGTGGAATGAGAGGGATCCTGCCTTCATAATCTTGGATCAGACAGGGTTTGAACCAGTTTCACCAGAGGTAGAAGACTAGTATGCCATACCATTTATTTGTTCCTTAAGTAGTTTTATATTATTTATAACTCGAGAATTAAATTTTTGTGTTATTAGTTCTAACGTTTTCTATATTTATTTAATTCCTTTTCACATATATAAAAAACTGAAGAGAATCGCAAATTATGTGAAATTACTTTCGACAATACACATCACTTGTAGGCAATGAGATTTGATTTCTTTACTTCACTGTATAAATATAAGAAATTATAGGAATATTTATAAGTAATTTGTGATTCGAATTATACCAATTCCATATGGTATCTTGCAATTATATTCAAATTATGTTAAAAACTATATTTTATCACAGTATTACGAAAACGTTTTTTACAGAAACTCTAATATCTTTTACATTGCCTATGAAGACCTTGCGAGACAACGAATCTTGAAATGTCGTTTAAATATAGAGAATGATAAAGTTTATTGAAGTCAAGAATATACAGGATATTTTTGTTATAGATGTCCAAAATGTGTATAATAAAAAAATAAAAAATATTTCTTTAATAGCGGTGTAATGAAACATTTTATCTCGTTACGATTTACCAGCGGTACTATTAGTCTTCCAAATATGGGCGCCGTTTCAAATAGACCTACGATTGGTCGAACGAAACTTCCCCTGACGAAGGGGAAGCAAGAGGAGAGAGGTGTTGCAAACTTAACAGATCCAAAACTGGTCAGAGCGTGGGACTTAGAAAAATAAATGGGCCCTTTTTTGTTATCAGTAGTGTACCTGAGTCTCTCTGTCTCTAAGTTTCATTGAACCTACGTACAACTGTGGAAATAGTAGGAAGTAGTTGGATATATGATGATACATTTATTGTCAAAAAAGCAGTACAAACTTCGTATGACTACGTGCAGGACAATTAAATAATTTACTCAATAGCAGAAATTGTAGTTGAAATTATTTTTTTTGACGGAAGAGTGAGCACCATGGTTAATGGAAGTTCTACTGTATCATGTTTTGTAAATGCATGCAGACATAAATAGTCTATGTTCAAAGGTACATAAGAGTACAAATCGGTGGGCCTATCACATCATGGATGGCATGTACTATGAATAATTAGTATTATGGTTAAAGGTGGTATGGCATACTAGTCTTCTACCTCTGGTGAAAGTGGTTCAAAGCCTGTCTGATCCAAGATTATGAAGGCAGGATCCCTCTCATTCCACAATAATTTTCATCATTCGCAATCATGTCATTCATGTATCACTTTTTTGTTATCAGTAGTGTACCAATAAAATTTTGACTTCTGGGACGTAATGCATTTGAGAAATATTAGAAATGAAGTAAGAAAATTAATTTCAAACCCTGATAACGTGACATTCTACACACTCATGTACAAAATTCATTAAATAAAGTGTTTCTATTAACCCTGGTTTTGATTTATCCGTGGGACCCTTTCCCTTCATTACGCGGATAATCGAGGTTCTACTATACATGAAGATGTATAGGGACTCCGAAGCAAAATATCAATAATTATAAATTGAAAGGAATGGCCATTCACTCCAGTTAGCACAACACTAAGAGAAAAAAAATATATATACAAAGACAAAATATACATAAAATATACTAAATATACATAAAAAGAATACCCCTTCCTGTGTTAATTAAGTGCAGTGATAAATTATATATATAAAGCAACAGAAAAGCTTAACTGGGAAATGAAATACAAATTTTGCCCTGAATTTATTTGTATTTCATTTCCCGGTTAGCCAACTTGCACCACCAGATACAGTAAATACAAATACGGTAAATTGCCATTACAATTAAATTCTTAACGGTACCTATGTTATTAATATGAGTTCTCGTGCTCAAACATTCACTCTCACACTCATTTCATTCAACCAACCTAATTAAATCTTTTGAAGTAGGGATTCCTTGATAGTTTGCAAAACCCGAGGCATGTGTGGATTTTCATTTAACATGTCATCCACGATGTTAGCACTGTGAGACACAGACTGTACTAACTCCTCATAATATAAGGATAAGTAAGTTTGCGTTCATCAGCAGTGCATTCTCTGAATAACATGCTACTATGAAAATAGACATCACGATCCTCGGTTAGGAGAAGTCTTTTGCAAATATCACAAGTAACTCTACTCAAAACTCTCCTGGTAACATACACGACACTTGCATTAGACAAAGAAAAATCCACAGAACTGTTTTCCACAGTTGACAATTGATTAGAATCACGTTCGTTGTTGGAAGTGGTGTCATTCACAGATACACTGTCATGTTGTTCAATATGAGCACTACAAATGAACTCCTTCAGATTGCAAAGAAGATGTGCATCATCTGAATCACAGTTTGCTCCACGAGTAGTGTCGCAAAATGCTAGTCCATTCATGATGTAAATCTCCAATGCAGAAATGAACTGACTCATAGTGGGTTGATAATTACAACCGCAGTGTGATCGAATTAGGCCAAAGAAGTTCTCCATTGCATCCTGATTGATATGGGGACTCAAAACCTTAACACTATACATTTTTACTGACTGGAGTAATGTCCCACTCCATTCATTGTGGTAATTAGCCCACTTTGAAACAGAAGTGTTCCCACACGTCTTCTACCGTCTTTAGTGTGTAATACATCTCTGCCTCTGCCTCCTTCCACAAGGCAAAATGTCCCGAAGCATCACCAAAACCATGTCTGAAACTTGTGGCATCTGCAACAAAAGTACACACAATGTTATTAACAAAACACCAACATTAATCAGTTTTTACTAAAAGCAACGTCCATTACATAATCTAATGAAATAAATAATGAAAGATGACATTTTATCGACAAACTATATATTTTGTGAAAAGAACTCACAACGCTTTAACTTTGTTTTAAGTCATTAAACAACAGTAGTTCCAACACAGTACGCTTATACTTACCAGTCTTAAGTGAAGTACAGACAGGCAGAAATTGATGAGATCATTCTTTGGGTCATCATCACGACATATGGAAAATATCACAAGATTATCAGTCGGTATTCATATTATAATACGTATGTGGTTGTGTGGTGCAACAATATTTATGTTCATCATTTCATACACATACTTCATTCATCAACATATTACTTAGATATTATAGATAATAAATTTTTATACAATACCTCATGTAACATTCGTTTTCATTTAACATACCATGGAAGTCGTCTGGAGTAAAATGTGCGGAGCACACTCTGATACTTTGTGAGACCCACACACCCGTGAGGTCAAACCTATTTAAGCAGAGTTATCGTCTACAGGAGAATGTAACAAATATATGTATTAATAAATATGCAACAATAATCGCAGCAAAGCGACAGAGCTAAGTACGTCTGCCCGTGTGGGCAGTGGCGTTAAGGCAACAAGAATTACTTATCTTTCTGGTGGGGTAGGGAAGCCTGTGAAAATAATGTCCGGGTTGCAGCCTAATGTATTATAACACCCCGGAACGCAACAGACAAAAATCCGCGACATGACGTTGACTTAACACGAAGACGTGAACGTCGGCTACGGCACATTCAACGTACAGCAGCGCACGCACAATGTAACAAACGAAGGCGAACACGATCATGCAGCCATCCATTGAGCGCAACAGTAAATATATGCAAGTGGCGCTGTCTGGTTGACGTTCTATGCGAACTATTACAAGCTTCAAACTTCAGACCCTTTCTCCCTATCTTCTTTCCCCACTCTGTACCTGCGTCTGGAGTGCTGTTCTGTATAGAGTCGTGCTGGATAGCAACGTTTCACTACTATACTGTGTTTGAAGCTACGTGACTGCAGACGGATTATTGAAAACACACCGAAACGCACGACCCGTCTACCTGAGCTATGAAATGAATCATGTACTAGATGTATTTGAGAGTGTATTTTATAAGGTAAATAATTTAATACGGTTTTATCTAACATAGTAAGAATAGAAAAATAGGAAAAGGGTCTGATCTAATGAAGGAGAGGGTAGAGGAAGCTGTTGTTATTAAAACTTTTGGTAAAGAGGGGAGCAATGTTTCATACGTTAAAAGAGAACCTAAAATGCTCTTCGTAGTAACCATGGCCTCCGCTTCATTTCATTAACAAACAATTCTGAAATGTAAAACATGGTTAAATTTACACACAGGATCGTTCATTTAGTGCGTGATTCAATGATAAACACGAAGAAGGTGGAGTATTGTTAACATTACTACAAAAATGACACTCACTTCACAAAAACGGGACACACATTCAACACTTTGACATTGGAAATTATTCTAGAAATAGAAAACCGATTTTCACTCAGGTTAAAATTAGACATATTACATATTTTATACATATCCAGACAAAACTATCACCATTCAAATGAAATGTTTGGTGCAGTGTTGTAGAATAAGGATACAGCAAGATTACAAACTATCACTAACAGGGTAGACCACAACGACAATGACACTATATGATTATTCACGTTATTTTTAATTTTGAAACTTTTTTTCTTCTTTTTTCTTGTGGGGATTTACGACTCATGTCGACATCAAAGGTCATTGGAGCCCGAAAAACATGTACAGGTAGGGAAATGCAGTTACGCACTAGGGAGAGTCAACATGACTCTCCCCGCGTGTGGGACTCGCCGAATGATTCAACCCTACCCACTAAAAACCCTCCTGACTTACAGTATCTCAAAACATATCTCACAACATACATCAAAACATCAAAAGGAGGGGGGTACATAACATGAGGGGGGACAAAGAATAAGGGGGGACAAAAAATGAGGGGTAGGACAAAAATTAGAGGGATGAGGAAAATGAAAGATACCCTAGCCTTAATAGCTTCGGGATCGAAAAAAACAAGAGGTGACCATGGGAGGTCAAAAAAGAGAAAAGAAGGAGCCTGGTACAAGTAAGGGGAAGTAATGCCAGACTCAGCTCAAGGTCCCGTGTTTGCCAAATACTTACTTACTAGATGTAAGTCCCCTGGGGGTTTTTTCCTTCTTGTTTTTGGTAAGTTGGTTCGACTGCTTGTTCTAAATGACACTAATATAAATTTTACAAGAGAAAAGAGTTACCCGATGAATCTTCCTTCCTTCAGTTCAATATGACAACCCGTATTTTCATAATATCAGTTCATACTAGATTGCAAAACATATTGCAACTTCACAATTCCGTGAATGTTGTCGAAAGACCATTTACCAGTCACGAGATTATGGACTACCAATTTTGGTGAGAATGAGTCACGCGCATGTCCGGGTTTTCTGTTCCTTCTTAGTGACCAAAATGTCAGTAAAATCGCGTAAACATGACGTACTACTATATAATTTTGATAACCAGATTTGCATTTCGATTCTGTTAACCAAACCTACTATTTTTCTGTTAACGTTATATAGATAACCCTTAAATAATGCTGTAAAGATAACCCGTCATTATTTTTGAGCCATTATAACGTTTATACCATCATCTGAGATACGCATTACTGATCTTGGCGCTGAGATATGCTCACCCTGATCACCGCGCTAAGTGCTCCGTAACTGCGAACTAGCTCGCAACATCGTGATCGCCTCGATTCGTCGGCCCATGTTAGTGATCCTTGTAACAGTGCAAATGAGCCAAGAATTCCAGGGCAGGACGTCTAAGAGGTTAGTTAAGGAAAACACTTTATTTTCTCGTATCTTTTCCGACGTGAAAAAACAAGTTGAATGGAAGGATGAGGAAAAGATATGAAAAACTAATACATACGAAGGAAGAGATTATCTCTGATCCCGGAGTGTTGCAGTAATGTAAAAAAATAATCGCATCTCACTCTTTGTTGTATGGTGACTTGTATTGATCAACATTTTCTCTGTAGATTGAACAACAAAACTTATTGCACTTTAAATGCTGTGCCCATGTGTGCACAATGTTGTTTCATGTTGTTTCAGATATGTATATAATATTTAAAATTTCTGTTATCAATTTATTGTAATTATTTTACCTTTCCACTGGATTTTCTTCCTTGACACTTTGGACGATGCAAGACGAAAAAATATTTTGCCTTCCTTCCCGTAATCGAATCATTAACGGCACATACTATACAAAGGTTTGTGAAAGGTTCCAAACGAGCCTTTGTTGTTATAAAGACGTCACATCGTTTATACGCATCCACTGAAAAATGGAATGACTCACAAATTGTGCGACGGGATACATATGAAGTCTTCATCAATTGAAAATGCAATATTTATGACAAGGGCTTATGTATTTTCATGAGAAGAAAGTTTGATTATTTGAATACGCATAAATTGAGTGTTCAAAATTACGTCGACGAATGCATTTAATTACATACACATCATGCAACACTTTTTTTTTGAATTTATATGAGAAATTATAATTAGATAATGGTGTTGTATTCGGTTTTTACTTTAATGAAAAACAAAGTTACAGTCAACCGAAAAATATTTATTTGCCAAAACCGGCTTTCGACAGCTTATACTGTCATTTTCAGTGGCCTACAATCAAGATACAGGAATATATTTAGCTAAGTAAATAGTAAAGTGGTCTTAATAATAATTATATACAGTAATAATTACAAAATTACGTATTAAAATAGAGAGTACTAGTATGTTGTAGTTAATAATAATCAGAGAATTTAATACTAATTGGTTTCCGATATTTATAAGATTATATAAATATTTTGGCAAATAAATATTTTTCGGTTGACTATAACTTTGTTTTTCATTTTCATTATGTGATAAAGTTCATCATCCTTTCGCAAATGATTTAATGTTGAATAGTACTTTATTACAATGCACTTTCTTTGACATCATCAGACATGATCATGGAACCTCATAACCATAGTATTTTACACAAGTAACCTCTAAATATATTTTACAACTGACCCAACAATTTTTCTCGCACTAATTTGAAGATGAAGGGTACATTACGTGCAAACTTCTTGAAAGTCCCCCATACTTTTCGATGAGAGATACAGAATTCACCAATACTAGATTTGCTCACAGTTCATTTTGGCCAACAAAAAATCCATCCGATATGTGGTTTTAAATTA
Organism: Laupala kohalensis; assembly: GCA_002313205.1. Taxonomy (NCBI): domain Eukaryota; kingdom Metazoa; phylum Arthropoda; class Insecta; order Orthoptera; family Trigonidiidae; genus Laupala; species Laupala kohalensis. The sequence goes on from NNCF01127001.1 coordinate 2,065,850, forward strand.
GAGAAGGGGACAACTTTTGCGTAATTTGACGAATCTTGATAAACATTGATGAGTCTCAAAATGATACAGCGATTTGAATAAAAGAACTAGTGGTGCAAAACCATATCATGTACAATCTCATACACACGTCGATTTCTTTTACAATAGAGAGTAAATAAGAAATTATATTAAGATGTTTATTTTGGTTTCATACCATATATTTTGTCGTGTCTTCATGAAACTGCATTCGTTTCGTTTTTTAAAGAAATCATTTAACAACCTCTGTCTTATGAGTCGTTTCCCATATGCATTTTTCGTCGTTTGATATTGGTGGCAAGATATTTGAGATATATACTATTGTTTGCTTCGATTTTGCAAAAAGAACAGGTTTCGAAAGTTCCACGATTATTTTCGGTCTTCCTCCGGCTGATGTAAGCGACCAAAATTATTCTCTCGAATCCTGAGTAAATCCATGTGTACAAATGGAATTATATAATAGCAATTGGTAGTGCTTGGAGAAGAGACCTGATCGTCTCAAATTTACTTTCTGTAAACTTCTTTCAGATTTTAAAATATATTTCAAAAGGTAGTGTATTATGAAACACTTATTTTCAAAAAATATGTTTATTTAAAGTTCAGTTATTATTATTTTAAATTAGTTTCGAGGATTCAATTAAACAAAAACTTAAAAATTTTCAGATGTAAAAAAGTGCAATTTTTGTTATGTTTGTCAATAGGGGTGTTGACTGAAAATCAGTTACTGAAAATCAGTTATAATGTTTGTGTTAAATATGTAATACGAAGCTCCAGGAACGTGTCACTTCTAAGTATTTTCAACTTTGTTCCTTGTGTGAAATGCAAGGAGATAACGGTTAACTAACGTATGCTAATAATTTGTTAACTATCTGTCTTACATACATGTTCTATTTTGAAAACGCAATTTAATTGAACTCATTACTTTCTTGATTACTCCCGATATCACTCTCATGTAAGCGAGAACGGGGCGACCCGTGGCGCAGTGTGTAACGCGCTCGCCTTCTACCTCTGGGGACGCCGGTTCAAACCCGGTCCGATCCAAGTAGAATCCGAGGTGGTGGACGGAACGGTGCTCGCGGCAGGTTTTCTCGGGGTTCTCCCGTTTCCCCTGCCTATCATTCCACCACAACATTCACTCATCATCATCTCACCGCCATAATCATTCATAAAAATCACCCAAAAATCATTTCATTAATCACCCTCGGGTGTGGCGAGCCCTTGTGGTATTCAAGCTGAAAAACATCATGAATGGAACGTTGTTCCAATCATGATGTACGGTATAGGCATCAATGCCTGAAGTACCGATTAAGCAAGCAAGTAAGCAAGCGAGAACGCATTTGAATTTAGGCGTATCAGCTAGCAATCAAGTTGCGTTGTACGTTCGGGGCTGTAAAGTAATATTGAAGCTTTTATATTCCAATTATGTTTGCCATAGTATTAATCTTGAATCACTTTTAACATTACAACAAATGTGAGGAAAGAAATGGGAAAATTAATCCCCTTCGTGACTTTAATATCTAGCTATCTAGCTTTACACTAGCATCTCACGTGAAATTTGAATTTAAAAAAACGTTTAATCATCAGTTTGTCAAAAACATCATCAAAAACATCAGTTCAAAACTGTCAGAATGTCAGAATCGTAGATTTTCAATCTAGACACTGATATCCCCCTTAATTTATTCGAAAAAAATCATTTTGAACAGGCCAGTATAGTTATGAAACAACCTTCAATGTAACAAATCTTTAAAAACTGTTCAGTGACTTGATTGCATTTTGGGGGATAAAAAATCTGCAACCTACTGGAGAGACACGTTCCACCTCTCTATCTCTGTAAATATCCCTCTTTTGCTTCCGCTCTGTGTCAAAGTCTCGCCTTCCATTGACTCCACCCCTCGACCCCTAGTGTTAATTGCCTCATCCATCATGGACGCGGCGCACCCTCAACCACCACCACCACCACTACCACCCCCTCCTTTGCCTTCCCGTTCCCTCCTCCCGTGCCTCTGGCACTCAATGCCTCTTGTCCTCCACCTGGAACAGCGCTGTCCACATGTTTGAGGACGATAATCACTCTCACCTTTGTCCCCTAGAGAGACATCGTTGAAGTGGTTGTTAATTATGTCCACTTTTGTCTCGCGCTCAGAGCCCTTCTGCCCATTTTCAAGGGTTGTGTTGTTAATCATTTTTGAAATGTTTAATTAAACACAGTTACCATAAATTGTATTTGAATTCATAACAGAGGAAACCAAAATGATTTAACTGTGTAGTGATTCTTTTATTTTGCCTCGTGATACATCGGGCTGAAATTCATTAAATCACTTTACATGGTTCATCGTCTGATGATTTTCATGCAGAAGTAATATTTACTTTCTTAAATGATTTTATGTTTGTTTTTTGTTAACAACGGTAAATGTTTTTTTCTTCTTAAATGTATTTTATTTACCTCATTAATCAGTAATCATAAATAGAAAGATTTATTATTGGCTTGGCTGTGTTTGTAGGTAATTTACGTACAGTAGTATCCTTCATCCCTTTCTTACCGATATGAGAAAGCAGATAATTTCACCAGGACGTTTCTTTCCAAAGATTATTTTCTCTTAATTCACGCCAGGTAAATTCTATTGAACAAACTGAAACGACACTTTTGTAGACGTATTCCTGAGGGTCTGAAATATGGCATCGACACTTCTATAAGACTTAGCGATAGGAGAGAGAAACTAAATTTTGGAAAGGAATAGTAAGACAAAATTAAAAGGAAATGTGTGTTTTCAATTATTGTGAATCTTATTTTGTATAGTCTCAATATTCACTTTTTATGTTCAAATCTGTGTGTTACTTTTATATTGCTACAAAATGAAGCAGATTTTACTAGGTCATAAGTGCCATCAGAACAATTCTTACCTTAAATCTATAATTATTTTGATTATTGACAATGCTTGTACCCTTCAAAAATTGTTCCTCAAAAACATGAGATGTACTAATACTCAGTATGGCTTCCGCACTTAAATCCTTTTAGGTCCCGTTATCAAAACCATCACGTCGTTTGGACGTCGGGTGTGCGTGCGTATTCACTCACGCGACGTCGACGTTTTGTTCTCCGGCTGCGTGCTTCCTTCAGGCGCCTCTCGTGTTATTTAATAAGCACGCGCGTGTCCTGGCTGACGGGATACCGGGTGGAAACGAAGGCGGTCTTGTCAGCGTGGGCATTTTCTCGCAGTGATATCAAAAATTGGGATGCGCACTTCGTAAAGGTAAGAAGATATTATTTCAAAATTCAACATTATTTGAAAATATATAATTTGCGTAATATCTTCACAAGTGGTCCAGGGTCAATGGACTGGGCTGATAAACTTGTTCAAAATAATTTCATCGGATTTTTTGTCTAAAAGCATGAACTTATCCACATTTTCAATACTCTGTGCAATCTATGATTTTTCACAGCCAACTGCCTGTTTTATCACTTTCTGTTAATGAAAAACATCTACATTTCTCTCTTTGCCTCTCAAATATGAATTTCTCTGCAAAATGATTTCCAAATCCAGACATGTACTATGGATACATCAAGGTACTATTTACATTTGGATTGTATGAGAAATCAAAATATGCTTGTATCTTTTTGGTTGGTTCTTCCATTGAAGAGAAATTTAAAAAATTGGTATGAAATTGCTTCTTTTTCGAACTTAAATATTTCAAAATACCACGCAATTTTTCATTTTTTTTCTTTTTTCGGTTATGAAACATCATTTTTCGATCAACTTTTTAGAAATATTTTAATTTGATGTTTTACGAGTACAATCATTATGGTATCTAAAACATAAAAATAATGATATACATATTCATTTTGAAAAATAGTTTAATTAGAGGTATTGAAAAGGATAATGGTATTCCCGAAATTCTTTTACCAGTATCTTTTCAAAGACCATTAATATGGTGTATAGCAATGCCTGTACGTAATCAACGCCTATTTTATACTAAAAGCGCTGTTAAAACTATTTTATAATAAAAGCACTGAATCAATACAAAATGATAAGTGTTGGTGACTATCAACAATTTATTAATATTTAGGTGATCTGTGTGATGTAAGCAATACGGAGTTTTTAATATAAAAACGCATCTGGATTAAAAAGTTGACCATTGACAGAAGTAATTCTTCCGTAAATTTTGGACGAAATATGGTAATATCTTGTTCTTACCAGCGTCATCAATTTTTCACTACAACTTATTGTAGGTTCCTTGAGAGTTTTATGGGATTTATTCTTGCTTTAAATACCTACAATAACTTTTAATATATCAAATAACGCGTTCTTTACAAAGTACCAAAAAGGTACTGGTCTGCATCAACAACAACGAATTTTTGTTCCATAAATTTTTGGCGTAAATATCCTTTGTTTCGGCGTAGACCTTAAGAAATGCCAAAAAAACTTTTGGTAGATATGTTGTTTATTTTTTAATATAATCAAACATATCTTGAATTGAAATATAACACTCCTGCCTCTTGCCATCTTGTCTCAACAACTGCCACTTCTACTTTCGGTTTGTATTTTTGTGTTGGATATTTTAATTATTCTTCTCGAATTAGGTTTGTTTCGTTTGAAACCTTCCCTTACTTGTCTTTCAGTCTGTTTCCACAAAAAATTATTTCTAAGCAAATTGTAAAATTTACAGTCAACACGAACCTGAAGCAAACTCTAGAACAGTGACTACATTCACCTAAGAATCTTGTCAATTCTTCCATATTTAGATATGCCTCCAATTTTTATAACCTCCAATCATATCTTAACCTCCAATTGATAAAATTTCACAAGAATATTTAGATTTCTTGAAGTTAAAAGTGTTATGCAGGTTAAAAGTACACTAAAAATCTTACCTATAATTACAATATGATATGTAGATTATCTGGAGAATTTGACTAATCCATCCATATACTTAATACATAAACGCGTAACACGAAAGTGTGTCATTTTGTTTGTTACTTAATCACGACTAAACCACTGAACCGATCGTGATTAAATTTCGCAAGGAGATAGTTTAGATGTTCAAAATTAAAATAGGCAACTCTTATTTTTTAAATATATGAAAAGAAAGATGTTTTTTGACAATAAATGTCGAAATTTATATTAGCGTACGCTGCTTAAATTGCTATAAATAGGTGACAACTATTAATGGCAATATTGTTTGACTTCAAGAGTTCTTCAGAAATGTCCGTAACATCATAAGTCTATCTACAAAAAAATAACCTAAATTATCGATAAAACGTTATTATAAATAGAAGTGTTAAAATACGTCAATTTAGGAGAGTAATTTAAGACGAAAAAAATCAATCATCATCAAATTTAATGAATTATTTGTTTTGTTCATTTAACAAAGGTAAAAAATGCCTTAAAATCGTAAAGTTTCGACGAATAGTTTATATTTAATAAGAATTTCAATGAAATGGTGTGGTCGTGCCATGCCTCGGAAGTGAAAGTTCGACCGGTGTGGCTCCCGCGAGATAGTGTAGTATACACAGCAGACTTTTGTATTACATTAGTATGATCATGAAATTGAAAAATTAGGTTACCGTACATGTTTTCAAAAACCAGTAAGAAAAGTATTTTTATCTTATAACATACATAGATTTTATTTTCTCCTGAGAAAAAGAAGATTATTCTAAGAAAACTCCCGATCAACACCGGGTAATCAGCTAGTACTTATATATAAATGTTTAACGCGAAACTGTGTCTGTTACCTAATCACGACTACATCACTGAACAGATCGTGATGAAATTTTGCAAGGAGATAGTTTGATGTCAAGGATGAACATAGGCAAATGTTTTTAAAATGTGTGAAAAGAGAGATAGAAAATTATTTTGACAACAAATGTCCATGAAATCGTGAAAAATACACCATATTCGCTTACGCTGCCTTAACGGTTAGAAGTAGGTGACAACTATGAGTGGACTTAAAGAGTTCTACAAAAAGTCTGATAGCATATGTGTCATTCTTTGTATACTCGGCAAAAATAAAAAAAATAAAAATCGACCATCGTGAACTTCAACAAAAACATTTTTTTTCTAGTTAATTACGTTGAAAAAATGAGGTTTATGCCCATTGATTCCATGTTTTTGTCATTGAGTGAATTCAAGTCTGTTTTAACATAAATCAAGCCTATACGAACAACAAATGAAAAATGCTTAAATAGTACTCTCATAAAGATAATTATAGTGTTTTATACGGAAAGTTTAGACTCCGTTCTTTTGTTTTCAACCATATTACTATTTTATTTTTGTTAAACGAAGAACATTTTTGAGTTCAAAAACGAAGAATGCTACTTTTTTTCAAAATTAATTTTCCAAAATACAATATCATGGATTTTCGCGATTGTTATTTGAAAAATACCCAAATGCATTGAAGTTTCATTGGTAAAAATTTGATTCATGTTTTTTTTTCATAATTGACAGAGATACAGTCAATTACATCGAGGTATTATATAAGTAAAAGTCAATTGACTTGTAATTTAGTAAATTTTTACCTCCAACGGTCAAAGGCGTTACTTGTGTGCCCATTAACATCAATTTGAAATTCTAATGGATTGCACACACACATTCTGAGTGAGTTTCTGCAGCACCAGCTAAAACGCATTGTTTTGGTCGCAATTGCGCAAATTTTGAGAAAGAAACTCTTGAATCAGGAAATCGCTCATTGAAAAGATGATGAATTTCCTTTAATTATTCATTATGTTTAACTTCGAAGACACATGTGATAGTCCACAATGATTTCTTAATCAACGAAGCATGTTTTTTTAAGGATCACAAAAACTTTTCACACTTTGGTCATAAAAAGTTAAAAACACTTTTTCATGATTTGTACACACTGAACTAACCTCAATTTTAGATATATATTGAAATAAAAACAGTTCTCCTGTGGAAAAAGTGTCAACTGTCTTGTAATTTTCTTTTTACGAACAAATTGTTTTTAAATTTTCAGTGAACGTGCTTTATTAATCCCGGTCATTGTTCCTCACACAAAACAATGGCGAATTGAATATTTCAAATCAAGAATGGGCCTAAAACCCAGTACTCAGTTTAACCAACAATATCGTCTCTACTGGTTACTGAGTGTCTACTTTATTGACATTCGATCATTATTGAACGTTTTTCTTCAAGTTGATTGTGTGGATTACCCGAAATTGAGGATTATCAGTTATGGCATAAATATTTGTCGTTGCGCACTCACAAATAATGTATGGTACATAATTAATACGCGGGAGGACTAAAAATATTAGTTTCAAGCTTTCCATGAAATTTCAAGAGAAAACTAATTAACGTAAGAAATTAAGTAGATTTTATTTTATAACATAATTCATAATATTCTACTTTTTTCTTACTACTCAAATATAGTTTTACTAAAAATTCGAAAACAATTACAGATATTGAATGTCTTTTAATGTAATTAATTTTAATGTCTTCATAATATAATGTCTTTTTCCTTATTTTCTTTGTTCGGTGCACTGAACTGAAAATGTCCCATTTTGTGAAAACTATTCGTCAACGTTCAACTAGGATCAGCAAATACTTACTGCTTCAAGTCAATCCACTTCTTCTTTCGCTTTTTATTGGTGGGAAGTACTTCAAACATACTACTGAGTCGCATCGAGGAATGTTTATAATTTAATATATTCTCGTGAGGCTAATATTAAAATCGAATATTGGAGAAATGGTGAAACACGTCTTGAAAATTCATCATCTAATAAGATAAAAAATAGCATTTTTTCTTTTGAATGTATTTTTTTCTCGTTCGGCTTTAATGCCTTTTGAGGGTTTGAATTTATACAATTAATTTATATTTACAGTTCGGACAATCCTAGCTAGAAGTGTATACATACTAATTGTAAAATAGACAATTAGGTGACAAATTGTTGAAATTACTAATTATTATCTGGGTCAAAAAGGAATAAAACGCGAGTATTAATAAGAACCTTTAAGTCGGATATTTGGGAACGTTACAATATATTGTCCTTTATGAGAAAGTAAGCTGAAGGGCACATGCAGTCAATAACTCGTACGAAACATGAATGACATTAACCCTTTCGTTGGTCAGACTCGCTGCGTGGACAAACGGAATGAAGGACAATATTGTGAAAACCACTTTTGATGGTAACAGGGAACCTTAAACTGAACATTTTAAACTAAATTTATCGTTAGAAAACATTTACAATTTTTGCCTTCTTTCATAGAAAACGGGGTAGAGAACCGAACTCAGGATGAATTTATCAGTGTCCATCGTTTCTAATATATGCTGTATTAAGGAACTACTACTTATCTAGGTAGAATTAAATCTCTAAAATATATTAAATCGGCTTAAACAAACAGAGTAACATTTGATAATTGTGATTTCAACTTAAATACATATCTCACTGGCCATTTAAATGAAATAATTGCAATTATAATTGAAGATACAATACATTGCGTGAAGGAGACACTTATTTTCAAAAAACACCAATTTTTAAACCACGAAAGTGATGGAGATTTACTGCAAATCAAAGTAATTTCAAAGCAGTATTTTTACAATTCTTTTATCTTTATTTTATCGGACATTACAAAAAGATTTCACTCTTCCGAGGCGTGATGCATATATTGGGACACAGTTGCGATCGACCGCCAGGTTTTGTCGTGTTCTCGTACAAACGAGTTAAGCGAGTTCCTGAATATTGTTAGTACTGTACTGTTAACTAATAAATAGAAATTAAATAATTATCTTTTCATTATTTTTATTCATAATGTTGGGTTAATAATTCTATTACTATTAATGTCCATTATGAAATCTAATTAAATAAATAACTTACGACCGTTTATGGACAAATAATATTTGTATTTTTTTTTTGTTAAAAACTTTACTACGTTTCGACGTGGATTTACGCCGTCAGGTGAAATATTATTCGTCCATAAAAGGTCATCCGTTTTTAACTATTTATTTAGTCTGGTTATTAAACAATAACAATAAAAATAAAGAAAACAATTATACTTCTCAGTGATTAGGAGCGCTAATCCCATCTTAAAGAACATGCATTGTCATCCATCTTACCTGACACGAGGGGGGCAGATGAGTAGGAAATGAATATTGTATTAGAACATGCCTTATTCGGGAACGCTCTTTGTTGTGGAGAATTCAACTTGACTCAAAGCGATCGCATCGATTTACTTGTGGGAACAAGAAGACCTTATAGAGATTGCCATTGCACAACGAGTTTGCTATAGCAGACTGCTCAGTGTGTTGCTGCTTCTGTAAGCCACAGCGCCCCCACCGACGATATCTCTATGGAATCACTTGGCAATTAATGGATTCCGATAATTACTTGCCGCTTCTAGTGATCTCCCCATCCCTTCTTCCTTGTTATCTCACAAGACTCAGATACCGGTAAATACGTCGAAAGTGTTCTTTTGATTTCTCGCCACGAGCAGTTGTAGTGATCAAATGTTATATTTCTACTTAAAAAACCCACGAAGAATAAATAAATCCTGTTTGATTTATTTCATGAAAAGTGTCTCTCGGTAGAAAAAGTATGTTGAAACTTTGAAAAAAAGTATTAGATAAGAGAGCAAAATCCCTGGAAACTACGATTTCAGAAGATCAACGCAAAGAAAACATAAGATTAAAAGACTATAAAGTGAATCGTTGGTGAGTTTCATGATATGCGTCAACTACAGGAATTGACAGGAATTCCCATAATTCAATACTCTTTAATGCTGTACATTCTTATTACTACGGGAATAATATGGTCTCTGTGTTTACCGAACAATAGTACTGTATCAGCGAACTAGTAAGAACATTTCTGTTGTGCTTTTACCCTAAACAAAAATTTGCTCACCGTGGAAATAATACTGCAGTGATTTTATTGAGCCTCATCTTTCTGGTGTTTAACACGTTAGGTTTCCATTGCTCTCTATCTACATTTGAATAAAAGAACCGTTGAGTAGAGAAACTATTTTTCTACTAATGAGGAAACTTTCACACTCTGAAATAATTTTATTCTTTCAACGAAATTTGTATCTAATTTACTTCTTAAAATATGATAATCAGAATATTTAAAATCAAATAGTATCGTTCGAAGATTTAGTTTTATTTTAAATTATATACACAATTTTTCTCAATTTTTGTTTTGTGTTGGGAGAATTGTAGAAATATTTAAAAAATAGAGATAAAATTGATATAGTGGGCAATTTTAAAGTAATTGATTTATAAGTTAGTATGGGACTTAATTATGGAAATTAAGTCATATATGGAAAAGCAAAATTAAGCTAATAAAATTAACATATATTTAAATATATAAAAAATAAGTTTAGTTATACCAGGCGTATTCCATCTAAGTCCAACTTTACAAGTCTTCTCTCATTAACTTTAAACTACCGCAAAGAGCCCTGGAAACCCTTTCGGAAACAATTCCATTCTCCCGAAAAACACAGTGTAAACGAACTATCCCTCATCCGATTTTAACTTGATTGTGGGCACAGTATTATAGTAATAGCATAACGAGGGGGATGATTACGCGGAGGTAGAATCGGGGTAGAACCCAGAGGGTTGAGGCGAATGTGCGGTGCGCAGTGGCTTTGCAAGTTGCTTCAACGACTGCTTGTCACGAACCTTCCTAGCTTCGTGCTGCGCCTGGCTGCGTGGTCTAATTCCAGACGCCAAGGTCTTCTCAGCTGGAGGGAACTATGTCAGGAAGAAGGGGCAAAACGTCTATGTTTAATTCTTGGTACACAATAAAACCTTTTCACAAGTTGCGCCCTAAATACTCCACCTGTGCAAACATGGCGGTTACCCTTTCAAAATAATCTGGTATCTGTGTTTTATTTTCTGGACATTTAATATTAAACAATGAAATAAAGAAATATGAAGAAGAATTTTACGTTCCTTTTCAGGGAGTATATATGTTTTTCAAGTTATACAAATACGTTCTGAACTAATCACAAGAAATACGTATTTTTCATAGTAGTGGTTATCTTTACTTTGAAAGTGATCTCTATATTTTAAGTAGTAGTCGTGAAACGACAACATTACATAAGGTTTTAAGTGTTCACGTACTTGGTGTTCATAGGACGTTAGTAGTGGTCCCTTAGTCAACATAAAAGTGCGTTATACCATAAATTGTTTCTGGAATTCATTGATTTGATTCTAGGATAATTCCAATATGTTAAGTATGGAATTTCAAGATTGCATACGAGACGAATATGGATTTATCCTGCAATCTTATTGATAAATTTCTTAAACTGAGCATTTTTATGTGAGTGATAACTACTGAGTAGGGGGTTTCTACTAAACTTCAGACTCAATAAATAATGGATTGTTAATAGCAAATCTATATATGCGTTGTCGAGGGGAAGAGATTTATTAGTTTAGAGTTTGGACAACATGTATTTAAACAATTAAAACAATAAACAAAATATTTGTATTTCATTTTCCTTCAGGAGGCCTTGAATATTTCATTCAATGTAAACGAGATAACCGTGGAGTCTAGAGAGGAGGAGACCGATCTCCGTACCTTCGTACATTGCAATTTAGGTGCACAAATTGTAATATTAAATACTTTTGCCAGTCGCAGCGCTGTTGATCGTAAGATGACTACTTGAAGATTGCTGTTAATATAATAAGAAGTTAGTCAAAAGGATTTAATATCTAAAACACGAGTAACTAATATAATTAGTATCGCTGCTTTTAGGAATAATTAATATATTTTCGACAACTCGAAACATACAAAACGCATTGGGTAAGTGCTGTATCGTCAAAAATTGTCAGACCGGTCGACCATCTGATCAAGAGCGAAATAGCTAAAATATTCGCAATTATCTCTGTCTCGAGTACCACACGTCAGTACCTATAACCTTTCAAGTCTTTTATTCTTTTTGACTCCCGAGAAACTATCACTTTGAGAAATATTTTTACTCCTTTGTGTTCGTTGAGACGGAAAAAATGGATCAAGGCTTTATCCCATCGGATAAACACAGTATGTTACCCTCTCCACAAAGCCAACTTACGTACGCGAGCGCCCTTCTTATTTGTAATAGGTTCGATGGAAAGATTTAAGAAAGAGTTTGGACTCCTCTCTAGTCTCCATGGATAAAATATATTCTTTGAAATCCATAATATACGACATATTTTTTATTATTCGATCTGACTTGAGGGCATGTTAGATCACTTTTCACTGTTCATATTAAAGTAATAAAGTCGAATCTTAGAACATGTCACTCTCAATACAAAGGTGTAAAATCGTTGCTATTTTTTTATAAGATTTGGAGATTTGGAAGCGGAAGCGGTGTCACAGCACTTAGGACCTTCTGCACTTCTCTCGTCACCATTTTCATGAAAATAGCGGAAGGAGGAGTAAACACATGCGTTGCTTGCGTGTGTAACTGAATTGTCTCACCTTTTACTTCAAAAATACTCGTAATTGGTTCTTACTGTTTCATGTATTACTTATAATTTTCTTACATGACAACAAAAATGAGTTAAATTATTCCACTAAGTATTCACTGTCAACTAGAATTGTTGTACATTACTTTCCAAAATATTTTTTTTCCCTCCACTAACACTAATTCAGTCGCAGGTAGTTCAGGGGTTACTCATTTTTATAGCTACTATTTTCATATATCTATTTCCAGCGCTCTTTTCTTCATGTTTTATTAACCACGTCACATATTTTACAAGAAAGTTTGATATATTTCATATTTATTCATATTCATATTTCATGTTATGTTCGTAAGTTTCTTGTGTTCAATAAATCCATATTTGTTCAGAAAATTTGTATACAGTTAATTAGTTATACACCTGAAAAACCTCTACTTACGAAAGATCAAGGAAACAGTGTTTAACGTATTATTGATACGTTACCGCATATTGTAGTACCGCATAAACACTGAGCACATTTTTTACTATGTAAATAAAACATCATCTTAGTTATGGTTAATATTTCTCCAGTCTTCATTTCCGAATAAAACTGCATTCTCCATATTCTTTACATTCAACTGATCTACAATCAGTTTTATTTTCATAGTCAATACCTCTTTTGTCGAAATCTTATTATGTCATGCTTGTGATGTACTCTCTATTCAACTCTTGTGTTTACAATTTATACTGAAAGCTACAGAACATTTCAACGCTCACCTTTGAAGCTCCTATTCTATCCCGTTCATTTTACTAATACTGCTGAGAGACTCCGATACTACCTAGTATTGAGTAAGATTTGTCTGTCAGCTAGCAGCAATGTCACCGTGTGTGCGGTTTTATAGCTACGTAGGTGAACACGGGCTTACAGAGGTCCAGAGTTTACATCAGCCTGGTAAACCCCAAGCGAACAACCTGTGGGAGTGGGATGTAACTAAAACTCTGCCACACCTTGTTTATTAGTATTGCGCTAAGCGAGTTACAAAGGCGCGTGTGCGCGGACGGGCGACGAAGCGAGAGCTGACTGGAGAGCGGATGTCCTACGGCTTCGCTGCCCTTGTGTCTCGCAGATGTTTTGTGTGCCGGCCGCGGTCTGGTGGGCACTTAGGGGCGGCCGGAGATAGTGTCCTATTGCGGACGCGTTGCAGCCAGGCCAATGTCTGCGTGGGTGGCGATGACGCCACAAAACCCATTAACACGCCACCCGACGAAGTCCACATCAAGACATGTCATCACTGCTTGTCCCACAAATAAATATCATGCAATTAGAATTTTGTGACACCACTATCTAAGATTCTCCTGCATGCTATTAAATTTTGGCGTAAATAGTCGATCTCGAATCCTCCTTTCTATATATTGAATATTTTTATCCTTTTGTATACCACATCGAATAATCAAACAATTGTGAATAAGACATCGTATGATAAAGAAAATGAATATAAAGTGAAGCTTGCCAACAATAAATCACATTTTGTGCACATTTTATATCCATGGACATTAATAAAGATAGTTGGCAATATGTCCGTTGATAATCTACACGATTCTAGTTTATTGTTAATTTTAAAATCCTTTTTTAATTATCTTCCTTATGTTGCGGTACAAAAATTAATCTTGTGAATTGTTGAATAATAATAATGATAATAATAATAAAGCTTGATCAACTTCTGAATTTCATTACAGCTAATTTCTCTGCTGATATTCAAATTTCTTTTGGTCACGAGGAAATGAAAAACTTTACACATAAACAAAGGAAAAGTAGATGTTGAAACTAACAGAATAGAAAAGGATTTTGCCATAACATCGTTAAATGAAAATGAAACCTAGAAACATCTAGAGTTGGTCCAAGGAAATATGATAAATCACTCTTTTATCAAACATCATCTGCTGGAGGACAATCTCAAGATGATTAGGAAGATAGTTCAATCTGTATTAAGATCCAATAAGATAATCAAAACTATTAACACCTTAGTAATACCTGTACTAATATATTCCTTTGGAATCATATCTTGGCCAAACACAGATATAGAGGATATATAAAGAAAGACCAGGGTATTAATGACACAAAATAGAGTGCACCACCCCAAATCTTCCATTGAAAGATTGTGTTTACCTCGAAAAATGGGAGGAGGAGGCCTGTTAGATTTATCAAGGCTACGCAGTCAACAAATTCATGCCCTGCGATAATTCTTCCATCATTCCCCCGTACATCAATCAATAATACAAAGCGTACAGCCCTTTGATGTTGACAGTGTCGGATGTGGGTTTGTAAAGTGCACCAGAACATCAGAGGGAAATAGTAAATACCTAGAAGGAGAAACTGCTACGTTACAACGACCTACACCAACCAGAGGAGGACCACAAAGCATTTAACATGTGGCTAGTAAAGGACAATCTGTTTTGCCGAGACAGAAGGGTTTCTATTAAGAATTAAAGACCAAATTATCAACATCCTTAATTACAGGAGGTATATCCTAAAAGACTCCATTGTAAGCGACAGAAAATGCTGCCAATGTCATCTGATGGGAAACTATCCAACTTATCACCACAGGATGCAAAACTTTTGTTAAGACGGATTACTTGAACTTGGTGGCAAAACTTATTCATCAAACAATTGCGCATAAATACAAACTCATCCAAGATAAAACCCCATATTACAAGTATCAACCAGAGAAAGTGTTAGAGAACAAAACCCATAAATTATATTTTGATCGAGCCATCTTCACCAACAATTCCATCCACCACAACTGTCCAAATGTAACTTTCATTCTCCAAAGAAGTAAGACAACATTCCTCATGGACATTGCAGTGCCAAATACAAATAACCAACAGAAGACAATAACTGATAAAATTTCTAAATACATCCCACTCTCTCAGAAAGTTCATAGAATCTGGAAGATGGAACAAGTTCATATAGTCCTAATAGTAATCTCTGCAACAGGAGTAATTCCAACAACTATACATTCCAGTTTAAAAACATTAAATTTACCCAAATACATTTACATATCTCTGCAAAAAGCCATCATTATTGCAACATCCCATATAGTTAGAAAGTTCTTATCTCTAGAAAAGTAAAAGAAAAATGGACACTTGGCCTCAAGACCCGTGCTATTTTATCAATCATCGTTTGCTGAGAAAACAAAATTCAACTACAAAATAATAATAATAACAATGACAATGATGATAAATGCCGAAAGAACACAGTCGTATATCATTATGTCAGCTTCTTGCTAACTCAGATTACACCAAAAGACACCACAATGTAGCAAAAATTCTACACCAACTCCTTTCAGGTGCATGTCATAGACTTTCTACCACAAATATTAACCTCCACCTGTCACTGAAAAGAACAATTGGAAACTTTACTGGAACAGATAAATTATAAATGACATAACTAAACCTGCAAACCTTTCCGATTACATGCTCCTAGGTATAAATAAGAGGGAAATACTAGTAATTGACGTTGCCATCGAACTGATTCACAATATTGACAGAACCCACGGGTTGAAAATAAGAAAATAAAATGAATAGGCTGGACAGCTCAAGAAACATTAGGAATTGGAGAAAGTTACTATTCTGCCCGTAATGATTTAGGCAACAGGAATTACACCGAAATCCATAAAGCGCCATTTGGAAATATTAGAGCAGCCAAATGTAGAAAACACTGACATATGCAGAAATCCGTAATCCTTGACATGCCGCTTGGTGCGAAAATTTCTAGGAGAAAAGCTGATTGAACTTGACCATGTCCCATCATCTAGTGGGAAAGATCCAGCAGTAAGCTGTAGCAGACATTAATAATAATAATAATAATAATAATAATAATAATAATAATAATAATAGTAAAACCCGTGTGGTGTTGGGGCCACCTGAAGAATAGCACCACGGGATCTCCCCCTGTCGTAAGAGGCGACTAGTCGGAGCAACTGACCGTTGTCCTTGCCCCTGAGTGTTTCCTTTCGTTCTTTCACCCTTATATTTTTCCTTCACTTACCCACGGGAGCCAATGAGTGGATCGAGTAGCTTGGAGGCTCCTGTCACCAATCTGGAGAAATTTCCTTGTCTTATCCTTCCTCAATCCCTTTCTCTTCCCTGGCAACCCATCATCGATGGTGAGAAAAAAGAAATGCCTCGGCTGTCTGGGGAGCACCCGGGCACGTCTAGAGCTGGCGATAGGCGTGACAGTGAGCATGCCGTCAGTGGCCGGGGAAAGAACGGACCGAACCCGGTCATTCAAGAAGCTACCGTCTGTCCACCAGAATCTAACCATTCTCCATCTACAAAAACTGCTACAAGTGCTTCTCAGGGGAGCAATCCATTATTACCTGAGACCAATCAAGAGGGTCAAAAACGAGTACGTATGAAATGGACAATTGAAGTAAATACTTTTATCATGCAAACTTATTATAAAATTACTAAATTAGAAACAGATATGACAGGCTATAGAGATCAATTATGCGAAGAGTTTAAAAAGCAATATCCTAATTTTGAAGTCAGAGCCCAGAGGATATCTCATCAACGAAGAGTTATAGTTAGAAACATCTTAATAGATCCCCAAGTGTTGATAAAAATTAGGGCAGACATTACAAAGGAATTGGTAGTAGAGGTTGTACATGAATCAGATGTAAGTCCAGACGTACCAGCAGCTTCACAACCACATATTGAATCCATTCATGAAAATGGAAACCTTGTAATACAGGATAACTACAAAGATTAATTTAAGAATGTGATAAGTGATAAAGTCAATATTATGTTTAATAAATCTCTGGTTGAATACAAGAGTATGGACCAAACAAAAAGACCTTACTTACCAAAACAAGAATCATCCTCAAAATTAGCAAGTATAGTTCAGGTATTAAATGATACTGTTCTACCCCAGCATTTAGAAGACGTCAAAACTTTTGAGGATCTTCATACTCTAGTCTATTGCGCTGCAGTTACAGCACTACAGGTAAATGGAGCAAATATAAAAGAAAGAAACGACATCACCAAATATAGAGAAGAAAAAGTACTAAAATGACGCCAAAGAATAAAGAGACAGAATTAACACGTTTGTTACAGTACCAAAAGGGGAATCCTAGTACGAAACTGAAGAGACAAGCTGAAACTATTGAAAATGAATACAAGATGCATAGTACTCACGATAAACCTAATCAAACAGGTATAATTATTAATGACACACTTAAACAAAATAAAATGCTACATATTAATGGAGATTACATAGGTATACAAGATGTAAAAAAAAGAGAGAAACAGCATTTTCAAAGTGATGAAAGAAAATTCTACAGGACATTTAAAAATAATTTCTGTGATGAAAATCAAATTCCAACTATATGTGAAGAAATTACTAGGTACTGGTCCTCGATATGGTCAAATAGTGTACCCTACAAAGAAAATTCAAACTGGATATCAGAGGAAATAGAAGATATGTTACAAGTTTAAAACTTGTTGACACCTGAAATCACAATAGAAGAAGTAAGGATAATTGTTAATAAAACTCATCATTCAAAAGCCACAGATAGTGACAACATACACAATTATTGGTACAAGAAACTAACGTATACTCAAATCCATCTGGCTCAGTTCATCAGTGTCTTCTTTCAACACCCTGAAATGGTACCGTTGTTTTTGACAGAAGGTAAAACGTTTTTATTGTCTAAGGGGAAAATTTCAAATGACCCACCGAAGTACAGACCAATAACCTGTCTGCAGATTGTCTACAAAGTAATGACTGCTCGTGAAACACGACTAATAAACGCTCATTTAAGTAACCAGAACATATTAACTGAAGAACAGAAGGGTTGCAGAAAGGGCATGAAAGGATGCAAGGAGCAACTGATAGTTGATTCTGTTATTCTCAAAGATGCTCACCAGAGAAATA
The DNA here is from genome assembly GCA_002313205.1 of Laupala kohalensis. NCBI lineage: Eukaryota > Metazoa > Arthropoda > Insecta > Orthoptera > Trigonidiidae > Laupala > Laupala kohalensis. The sequence goes on from NNCF01127001.1 coordinate 2,084,163, forward strand.
GAAATCTTTTCTGTTGTTACATTGACTATCAGAAGACCTTTGATGCTGTACCTCATATGTGGTTCATAGATATCCTTAAAACATATAAGGTTCACCCTGCTTTGATTGGCTTCCTACTACACATGATGAAACAGTGGAGAACATTTATTCATAATTATGATGGTAATAGAAATGAAATAAGTTCTGAAATTAAGATACAACGGAGGATTTTTCAGGGCGATTCTTTGAGTCCACTTTCGTTTTGCTTGGCATTAAATCCCTTGTCCCGTTTACTTAATCGTACCAACATTGGATATCACATAGGCAATAACCCAAATGGCCATCGGGTATCCCATTTTCTGTACATGGATGACTTGAAGCTACATGCTTCATCCTCAGTTAAGCTTCAACAATTAATACAATTGTTGGAACAGTTTTCAGTGGATATTAATATGAAATTTGACTTGGAAAAGTGCAGAATCTTTAGTAGTCGTAAAGGTAAAGATTTAGTAAACCCTTAGGGAGTTGATACAGTGTAGGGTAAAATTGGGCTAATGACAGAATTTGAGTTTTACAAGTATCTAGGAATAAAGCAATCAAAAATGATATCACATACTGAAATCAAGAGAACTCTTACATCGGAATTTACCACCAGACTGGAGAGAATCTGTAGAACAGAGTTGAATAATAATAATTTGATAAAGGCCATAAACACTTATGTAATATCAGTTTTAACTTATTCATTTGGGATAATATCTTGGTCGACCACTGATTTGGAAAATATACAGTGAAAATTGCGGATAAAGTTGACAAACCATCGGAAACACCACGCAAAATCAAGTAATCTGAGAATGACACTTCCAAGAGATGAAGGCGGAAGAGGAATTATAAATATAAAAAACCTACACAACTGACAGATTGCTCAACTTCGTTCTTATTCCATGAACGGATGAAGGAATCCTCACTACACGCAAGCATTTGCAGCTCAGACTACAACTACACTCCATTTAACTTATTAGAATCTAGAAACTTAGACAGTGAAAAAATTTCAACAGAAGCAGACAAAATTTTGGAATGGAAGAGCATGGCACTGCACGGAAGACACCCTCATGACCTGAGCAGCCCCAATGTCGACAAGAAAGCGTCGAACGCATTGCCCAGGCGAGGGACGCTTTTTCCTGAAACAGGAGGGTTTGTTATGGCCATCCAGGATCAGGTTATTCCCACTAGGAATTATAAGAAATATATTATGCAGGATCCCCATATGGAAAATGATAAGTGCAGGAAATGTGGAACTGCTTCTGAAATAATTCAACATATAACCGGAGCTTGTAATATGTTGGCACAAACTGATTATTTACATCGCCATAACCAAGTGGCTAACATAATTCACCAAGCATTAGCTTTAAAGTATTGTCTTATAGAAAATAGCACACCTCATTACAAATATGAGCCGGCTGACGTTTTAGAATCAACAAACTTCAAATTATATTATGACAGGTCAATAATCACGGACCGTACAATTCATAACAACAGACCAGTCATAGTTCTAAAAGATAAAGTAAGAAAGACAACCTATTTGATAGACATAGTTGTGCCAAACACTCACAACCTTCAGATAACAATTCAAGAAAAATATCAGAAATACAGTGACCTTAAGGGTAGAAATACAAATGATATGGAACATGAAGAGAGTTTACTTAGTACCGGTAGTAATGTCCTCTACAGGAGTCATCCCTTTCTCCCTCCACAGTACTATTAGCATGTTAAAATTGCGTAAGACCATTTATGAACAACTTCAGAAAGTTGTTTTGCTCAGCACATCAAGAATAATCAGAAAATTTTTGGATCATCCAGAGTAAGTGTGCTTGGAGTAGCCCGTACCTCACTACGACCAGTAGAAAAAGCTGAGATCCTAAACGGAATAAAATAATAATAATAATAACCCTTCCAGGAGACACCACATTATCGAAGCACTGTCCATGCGGGTGGCGAGGGTTTGCGTGTTTCAATGAAGTTGAGGACTATACCGCCAGTAGCATGGCTACTGGCAGGGTTTCCCAAGCCGGACAGATCTCAGTGGAGAAGTCAGACGAAGTGTGTTCCGCAACGACCTTTCTTACTCCCTGGGTGGATGCCGTTCCTCTTCTCTTCCATATTATTCCTAACTCACCCCATTTCTCCACCCCTCTGTAGCCTTGCAAGGAAAGGTGTTTATTCACCGAAGGATAGGTGGCGGATGCCGATAATACCTGTAACCCATAGCAATATGGAGCGAATTAGTAATGTTAATCTCGGAAAACTCGCTGTCTGGGGAGCGCCAGGGCACGTCTAGAGCCGATGATATGCGTGGCAGCATGCGAGTCGTCGGTGTGTGTGTGTGTGGGGGGGGGGGGCTTTAAGGAGCCGGAACCTGTCTCTTATACACATCTCGGAGGATTTTTCAGGGCGATTCTTNAACCCAGTCGGAAAAGAATCTACGACTGCATGAAGTTCTATCTGTGGTCAGCGATCTGGTAAGTTCACCTCAAGCTACTCCGTCTGCGGGTTTGTCCTCTCAAGCTCAAAGAGGAAGTATGCAAAAACGTTGGTCATGAATTATACTATCATCATATACTCCTTCAAAACCTGGAAGTCCCAGAACCTTCACAAGAAATAGAACAGGAATCATTAACTTCTGTTGATGATAATGAAGTAAAACTTGAATCGTCTCAGAGAAAGAACATTTAAAATTATTGGTGTTAGTACTCCATGTGATGAAAATCTTATCTTAAAAGTGGCTGAGTAAAAGCTGAAGTATAATAACATGGATATAGAAGTGAGTCGAATGTGGGGAGTTAAAAGAAGTTATCCTCATCATCATAGGCGGACTAGGTTTTGACTTAGGATGGTTGAAAAACTCCCATGTAAGATTAAAGATTGGGAATTACAAGACATTGCTCTGCGAGGAACAGCCCGTATCCTGCGCAAAGTATTGTAGGGATCCACAAGGGAGGACGTGTTCCTGAGGAAGCAAAGTGCAACATGGAACAATGTTGTATACCCCAAAGAATGGCACATGTATTTGAGAAATAGGAAAATAATGATAACAATAATAATAATATATTCTTTCTTCCAATCATATTTGTTGTTCGTTTATTTCCGGGTGCTGAAGGCTTTACGTTAATCTCCACATAAATTTCAAGTTTTAGAATTATTTCGGTGTGTTCGGTAAAGAAGGACGCAATTTATTGAGTTCGATTTTTTAAATATATTTATTAAGTATTTGAACATCTTTTATCTACATTATTTTTACTTTCCAATTACACAGAGTGCGTTAGGAAAGTATTGTAATCGGTTGAAAAAATGTATTTTGACCTCTTTAGGTCTTGGGTCCAGGAGAGTCTATTTTCAAATTTCGGTGATTTTGTCCATTGACGTGTGTGCATATGTGTATATGTATATATGTATGTTAAGATTTTTGTTCCCCCGATCACTCAAGAACAAACTGAACATCGAAACCAAACTTGGGATTTGACTTTGAGATGGTTCAGAAAAGAAGTCTAATTCTGGACATCTCATTCCGACTTCATTTTTACACAGCGCTCCCTTTCCGGTTTCTTAATATTAACAAAAATTGAAAATATGTATTGATACATTTTTATCGGTCAATTCGTTCTGCGTATAGATCGCTAAACCTTTTTCGAGGCGTTTTTAAGACTGCCAATAAAACTATCGCAAAGAGTTTAATGTGGAAGATAATTCATGCGATGTGTACTTGAAATTGTTATTAAGATTTTTATGAGTTTACCATTTTGATGATAAATATTTTTTAAAACCGATTCATCTTTGAAATATGTCATCTTATTTAATATTTTAAATATAATTTTATTTGTTTTTAAAGTGTTTTTTTTCTTTTTTAAAAATGTTTGTTAGTGTTACATAGGGTGGGGGATGCCATGAGTTTTTGTTATGAATGGTAATTGGAAACTGAAGTGTGGGAAGGACACTGGAGAGGATACTCCAGATTTTTAACTTTCGTTTTAAAATGAATGGTATTGAATCGTTCTCGGGTTTTCATGAACTTTTACCTTTGTCTTCAGACTTATTTTACCATTAAATCAAGGTATCTGCTGTGACCATTATTGCAATATTCATTTGAAAGATAATATTCTCTAATTCATAAGATTTAGATTGGATGACATTTTGATGTCGATATGAGACGATATATCTATAACAATCTTGCTTACTATGGACGGCCCATTTTGTGTTGTAGTCGCTGCAGTGAATTTAAATGCGTGTACCTGTAAGAGTAAATTGAGATGATACTTCTAATAACTAAAAGACGTATGGAAGAAATCATATTAGAATGTAGAAAACCGATAATTCACTAAATTAAATGAGCTCTTAATAAATTAGCGTTTTGTTTGTGCAAATGTCGCGATAATATCGAAAATTAAATAGTTCAATTTGTAAACATTTTCTTTGCAAAACATCCTAGCTTCAAATTAGAAATCATTCATATGCCTGTTGAAGTAAAGGTACAGTATAATTGGGAGGTGAGAAATTTTTTTTCACTACGTTGAACATTACAGTTATTGGAATATATGTCATACCAATGTTTAATTCTAATATTAATAAAATATATAAATATAAAAATTAGATATTGAAAACCATCGTGTACAATGTATATCTCGTGTAGTTCTTAGCTTCCATAAAAATGTCGTGCAGATACAATGTTAAATGTATGCCATAAAATACATGAATAAACACTTTTGTTTGAGTAAATGGAAATATCTTTATCTGATAACATTTTATTGTTCATTTTCACTTCAGAAAAAAACTATAAAGTTGAGATAAGAAGTGAAAAACAAAGCTAACAGCCATGTATCAGCGCATTTGTGGGGCACATTTATAAGAGAGTTCATTTACAGGCGTGTTTCTCCGTTTCCTTTTTTACTTTATGTGGAGAGAAGGAATTGCGCTTCCTCCACTTATTTCTGGTAGGAATGCACATGACAGTTCTGATTACAGTAACGATTCTGGAGAAAATAAGGAAGTACTCACAAAGAAATAGGTTTCTGCAGTAAGTGCCGAGAAGGAAACTAACGTGTTTTTCTGAAAAAAATCTGATTTTCCTGGTTTTGCGCAAGATTCTTTCATGTCACACATACACGCATTCCATCGGATACCAACTTTAGTGAGAGTACATTTTTCACAAATATTATCTTCTTTTTAAACACTCTAACGTCAATGGTCGTTAAATCACGAATAAAAATAAAATAATTTATGAAAATTTTGAAGCCTCTAATAGTTTTTTAAATTATTTTTAGTAATTAATCCATGGAGCAATTAAAAAGAAATTTTGTAATTAATTTTAAAATTTAATTCTAATTTAATTTTGAGACTTTTGTGTTTCACTGTATAGTTCTTATACTGCAAATACCATATAATCACTAGATGGATTTATTTGTTTATTAATGGTACTCGTCAAACATATTCATAATATGGATCAACTAAAAAATATGCCAAATATATTCCTTGAAACTAGGAAATTTTTTCAAAGTAATTATCTTCCATTTTTTCTCCGATCTAATATAAAAACTTTTATTGTAAGTAGAGGTTCGGTGTTGAAAGTATACACATGATTGTATAAAGAAAATGTAGTCATACTATCCAACTTTTTTGATTGTATGACTACATATTTATACAATATACAACAATAAGCTCTTACGGAAAGTTTATAAATAAAAATTAAATGCTGTTCGTTGCTAAGCGAATCACTTAAGAACGGTTGGATCGATTTGGCTAATATAAAAAAAAATGTTAGTAATAGTCAGAATAAGGTTTTTAGGGAAAGAAAAATGGAAAATGTTGCCCGAAAAATTGGAAAATTCCGGAAAACCTGAAAATGTTTTTTCTGTGGGATTTTTATATGAACTCAAGACCATAACTCACAATTCGAACGATGGATATGCGTAATTCTTTTCTTGTTTTGTTCGTTATGATCTTGGAAAAGTTTCCAGGAAAAGATATTTGAGAAAATTACAAAGGAAAGTCTGAAATTCGAACAAACTGCAAAAATCATAATTTCTGTATGCACGCTCGATCATAAATGACGATACGAGCGACATATTTAGTTGATTTTTTTTGTTTTGTTTTTTCAGTTGAATTCAAATTGCAGACATTCACACATTTCCAGTATTTCAGCGGTGTACTGCTGATAGAATTCATCTCACATAAAAAATTTCCCATTGGCGTACTTCTGAATGTACTCCCGCTTAAATTGAATATCCATGGCCACAATTGTTAATAGATATACTGAGTTACGTTTTTTTTCTCAGTTTTACTTTGTTTACACATTTAAAATAGCTTTTCACACTTTCACAAAACGATCATAAACAAATATATTGAAATTTGGACAGAGCAACGTCTGTCGGGTCAGCTAGTTTTTAATAAATATCTATATAAAAGTTAAGAAATGTGGGACAATGACCATAATAAAGGCATTTTTCTTTAATCTTATCCGTGTTTAAATTGTAGAATGTCGGGAGAATTATCGTTTTAATAAAAATTTTAAATTATATACAAGATGAAAAAAATATATTTTGTAATCATAAATCGCACATAGTTATGTACAAGTATCTTATAAACATAGAAATCTCTTAGATTGCGGTGAACCTCACCGCCAGGTAACAGATTAATCATGTAGCGCATGAGCGCGTAGAGCTCAAGGTCCCGGGTTCGAATCCCGGTCCCGTCTACCATTTTCATTCGACGTAACATGATTAATAAGTATCTTATAGTAAATATATTATATTAATTTCTATAAGATATTAATTATTTGCTTGATAAAATGAAATTTAAACGCTCAAATTAAAGGACATTCTGAGGTGAAATATTAGGAATTCATTCCCGTTACTTACCTTTCTAATAGTTCGGTTAAAACTTAAAATAGTTCCTTTGAAATAGTTAAGGTTAAATCCTTATGTGATATATTTCAGATATAAATGATAAATGATAAATTGCTCAACGAGAATACGATGAAAAGCACGTACAAATTTTCCAACATTGATATCATTGTGTGATCTTACGACAGTGGGAACATAATTAACCACAGAGGATGAAATGTGTAGATAATTAATGATTGCGTTATCATATATTATTTAGAACATGCACTATACAAAGGTCTTAATACAAATCTTGTTAAAATAATATTTCCTAAGCTTTTAACAGACAGTTTATTATTGAATCAAGGATAATATCAATTCATTGCATGTCCCAAATTAGAATACAAATTACATAAAATCAACAAAAGATTTTATTACAACACTTCATCTCTAATGCGAGTGATACTAGTATTAAACACACCTGATGATGAATTTTTAGAAAAGGTGACTGAAAATTAGAGATATTGGAGAAAATTAGAGAAAAAAATATTGACATTTCTAGGGGTTTTTATATAATTTATATTCTAATTTTTTTAATCTTTATCGATAATAAATTGTCTGTTACTCAAGTCTCTTGTTTATATTATTACAGTTCAGAACAGTGCAGACATTAAACAATATCATTCACATCACTCACTAGGTATAATTGTGAAATAATTAAACAAATAATGAAAGACTTACGACCTTTTATGGACAAATAATGTATACTTTGTGAAAATAAGTAACGTTTTGGCTTTGTTTTAAGTCGTCGTCAGATGATCAAATAATAATAAATTATAATAAAAAATATAACAAAAAACAATAGAACATGATATAAACTGGACAAAATTGAACATTTTATAAACACGAAATATGTTCATAAAAAAAGCATAAACGACACAAGCATGTTATAAAATATATATTATATATATAATATAAAATTCGTCCATAAGAGGTCGTAAGTCTTTCATCATTTATTTAATTATATTATAAAATAAACGTTAATTTTAGTAGAATTGCGAATAAAGTTATTTTACCGGTAAAAAGCAACATCAACAAGAACTAGACGGAACGGACTGAATAGTGCGTAACTTTTCTTGCTTTGAGAGTGTACTTCACCCCTCCGTCTCTTTCCCTAGCGGCGTCTTCACTGCCACGCGCACCCTCGCGGAAACCTCTGCGGCGTACTTTACTTTTTAATTCCGGCTCCTCTTTTTTTCGCCCGCGGAGCGCCGCGGGAAATGGCGTCACTCCATCTTCCGGACTGCTGCCGCCATCGTCCCCGCCCACCTCCTACGCCCGCCACACTCTCACTCTCCTCACTCACTGGCCATCATGTGAGTTATCTCTTCATTTGGCATCTTCTACTTCATTGTATCTTTTAGTACTACCGCCAGATTCGTCTCCAGAAATAAGATTCAGTCAAATGTCAAATTGGTGATGGCATTCTTTGTAAAAACCTTTCTCTTCTTTGTATGAAGTAAAGTTGTTTTAACTAACCCTTATATTTAAATGACCACAACTCCTCAAAATCAGCTTATTTTATTGTATCACAGCAGAAAGGTAATACATATTATATTCCTTCCAGTCATGATGAGAGATATCTAAAAATAGTATACATTTATATGAAAAATATCATACGTTTACACTCTATTGCTCTTCATGCATAGCAAATTCATTATCTGATAAGCTAAATACACGAAGATATACGAGTGTAAAGTTGGTATTGTTTACTTCTAACATTTCTAGATATTGATTGTTTATTTTTTTAAATAATATATATTTTTTGCTGACACTCGGAATTGAATGAATGTGTGTACATAGTACATTGATTCTCTTCGACCACAAAACGTTATGGATGTAAAGGAAAAAAAGGAGTTAATTATGGTTAACTCTCTTTCTACTGCGACGAGAAAATAAAGTTTTTTTGTTCATTTAAATTCAATGTTTTATGGTTAACATCACAGTGTTGTTCGGGTGTTCCAAGCATGGAGTAATTCTTCTGTATACTTAACAATTTTTCTTATCTTCTTATCTCTTATCCTTTTGTACCGTGTTCAGTGTCTTATCCTGCTCGTCTCACGTTTTGCAGTATATTCGACGAAGAATGTGTGAGGAATTAACATGCTTGTCATTGTTTGAGTTTCACAATTCAATACTTATATTAATTTTTATATACGTCGAACATTTCGTATTATTATATTTAAACAATAGATCTTGTGGTTTTATAAAATATTTTCAGGGCGTATTGTCATAATTCACGGAGTATTATCAAATTGTCATTTGACATAATAATAGTAGCATCATTTGCTTCGTCGTTTATATTATAATTTTTATTTATTTATTCATCATCATCCAATAATTACATTTTATATCTAAATAACATTCTTCGTTATCAAATTCGAAGGATGGACTTTTGTCTCAATAAGGTTTAACTTCTGTTCATTGTTGAACTTTATTTCTGAATTTTCTCCAATACGTACTTAAATATCACATCAAAATCTTAATTTCCGCTTTTCATTTTTCTGTTCTTTTATGATAACGATCCTTAAAAGAGAGAAACATGGGAACAGATTATACAATACCGATTACAATCGGAAATAAAAACTAAGCGTCTTATAAAAAATGGTGCCAAGAAAAGATTCCTTATAACGCTTTTTGAAGCGAACTTTTAGGATAACAGCAATTCACAATTGATCTTCTCTTTCTTTCTCGTTAACTGGGGTTCATTATTCCATGTATTTAAAAATAGGACTTGCTCCTTTTGTTATTAATTGTATTTTTATATAATTTTCGTTTAATATTAATGGAGACTTATCGTTTCCACGTGGTTGGGAGTCGTAAATGTTAAAACTAAATAATTTTGAAATTAATATAGCAATATTTTTCGAATGCTTACAGTAACTCTTTTGCCTATTTTTGGCATGGGAGTCAATAGGGAACTAGTAGAAACTAATACAGATTTTACATTTCAATCAGAATAAAAGTAGTCTATGAAAAAGGAATGAAGGGGATATATGTTGTCCATAAAAACAGTAAATGATTACAATTAATTTTGACATTACACTATGCAAAACGATTTATTAAAAATGAACTATCAAAAATAACAGTATACAATTATATTTCTAACTCTTTAACCTGTTACAGTACACCCTTAGACTTTGATTGGCTTATCCATAGTTTTGTTTGTCCCGTTGTGGACTCGACAGTCTCTACTGTGTTCTCGTCCCTTTGACTCAGCGAGCTGGAGTCTTTCCCTCGGGAAAGACTCAGTTTATTACCGTTTAATGTCTGCCTCTTTGACAGCGGCCCCGAAATCTCCGAGCAACTTTCCTTCTATGGGTCGACCTGCCGACCAAAAGACTTCCCGAGTAAAAAAAGTCTTCCATCAAGAGAGAACGACAGGGTGGGAAGAGAAAGTACAAATACAGGGATGTAGGAGGGAGGAGATACTCAATTCAATTTATTCTCAACAACAAGCATAATATTATTATCATCATCATAAAACTGCATATGTTAATACCTCACATTTTCTTTACAATCCTTATTCACATTCCCGTTTGCAACATTGTCATTCCAGGGTATCTGTCTTTTCTCTAGAATCTTTGCTGCATTATCCCATTCTTTTAGACTTGTGTCTATTTGCCGCTGCTTCTAGCGTTGCTTGTTCTTAACCAGGTGTTGTGTTTTGTATCACGTATCGCCACATTTATTGTTCCAATTTGGTGCAAATATTGTGCAAAGGCTAGAAATACTAACTCGAAAAATTTACTCTGCTAGTTTAATGTCATCATTCCTAGCTGTTAAATAGTTTCTATAACCTCCCCCCTTCGGTCCGTATGTCACATTCCCATAAGATGAGGTCAGACGTCTCCTGGACTTCTCTGCCAGTGCGTAGTCTATTGGTTACCTTTCCTATTCTTTGCAAAGTTCCGAAACCGCCATGTCCTGTTAAACTTGTTGATTTGTTCCGTTATAATGAATAAATAATTATCAAGAACTATTCAAGAAGGGAGTATAATTGGTTAAAACCTTTATTTGGCTGAAAAGTCTATTATCTTGTTCTACAAATGCCACCTACACGTGAAAATATTTTTGGGATTTCTCAGAAGTGAGGTATTAATTTACTGTCAAATACAATTTGATAAATCGATGTTTTGTCTGGTAAAGAGATATTCTAAAGAAAGATTTTGACCGTATTTTAAAGATAATTAATTGTTGTATCACGTCTATGAATTATTTGTGACACGAAAAACATCCTATTTATTTCATTATTACATAAAACTGTTATGTTTTCCAATTATTTGTAAATACCGCAAGTGTACGAATGTACATTTTCGACTTCATGCGAAAGAAATGTGTTAATGTATTCTGAATACATTACATGCAAAAGATAAATGTCTTGAATGAAAGATGTCAAGAAAAAAGGTCAAAACAATTGCTGCTACACCTGAACAACCAAAGAACAAATAATGATGAATATTTTTTTCTCCATGTTCTGCCGACTGTGGCTTTAACCTTGTTTTGGTGGAGTTGCCGAACTTGGCTGCCCGTGGAATCGATTCCACCAACAGCTCCATTTCGTTCGTTTCCTTCTTTGTAGCGAAACTCGAATGAAATCAATTCGCACGAACGAGAGGCTTGATTAAATAACTCCCTCTCGATTTGTCGCGAATATCCCGCCCGTGACGAATTTAAAAACAACATGATCCGCCGCAGCGCTCTCGTGCGTTCACCCCTCTGTATTTGCTTTTTCCAGAATATCTCGCGCTGCGCTTCATTTCACTACTAATATATAATCTACATATTATTCCTATTTTTTATTATCCGTTTGCCTATTAGGATATCCTTACTTTCGCGAACTACTTGATTTAACGAATCATTTTTAGTTTTGATTTCATTCGTACACATTAGCTATATCTATAGTTCAAATAAATTGTTATTATGCCAAGTAAGGATTTTAAATAGATACAAAGTTTTCTATTTTAGTTTAATTTCATATTTAAATTTGAACCCAATTAAAAAACGTTGATGAAATTACGAGACACCATCCCCAAAACATTATCTTGTTAATATTCGTCAGCTTGTTTCATTATTCTAGTGGTTTCATTATGTCTCAGAACTAACAACTATATTTTATATATATATAAAGAGATTTTTCACGGAGTAATGGATTTTATACATTCCATTAACGGATGTTCTACTACTCGGAGATTTTTTCAGTGTAGAATTTTGTTGCCTGACTAAATATCATTTATATGTATATGATTTTTTTTATCTTCTATCTGTGATTTTCTTTTTTAACGCCATTACTGAAGAAAGCTTTCTTTTTGAAACTAATTTCTCTGTTTTGAAAGAGTTTTTTTCTCTTCTACTTCCTCTACAGCAGCACAGTCATTATTGTTCGCTTTCCAACTTCTCCATTTCTGCACACTGTAATTATTTAATCCCGATTCACAATCTCTCACGAGAGGAAACTCGGCAAGTGGAGGAGGATGAGGTACTACAATGCTTTTTCAAATGGGAAAAGATTTAATCTATACACTTCCGCGTGAATAGTTGAAGTTAAATTTTTCTGGTATCTTTACTGTTTTCGTAATATAATATATTTTTTGTATTATATAAAATATTTATGTACGATCGGAAAGACTCAGAAAATACATCTATTTTGTCGACATTTTATTATATTCACGAATGCCATTTGTTTGTGAAGATAATTTGTTATCCTTTTGTTCTAGATTTTTCTTTTTTCAAAAATTAAAATCTACATCTAACGCCAAAATTAAAATAATTTTGTTTGGATTGAAAGATATTTTAGTTACATTGTTAATAAGAATGGTAATTAACTATCATATGAATAGACAAAAATTCTGCTGGTCTTCTTTCGCTTTTGCTGGTCTGCTAAGCCTCTTCATCCTCCTCGCTCTCACTCTTGGTGCGCTCCTGAGCTGCTGTACGTGCGAATCGCATATAAATCGACCTCTGAAATGTGACAGAACTGCACCACTTTCCCAATGTTTCGTTTGTATTCCTAAGTCATGAATCGGACCCCGCGGGTATAAAGTGTGAATAAAAAATTACATACATTTATCTCATTGTGGTTAAAAAATATTAAAATTAGTTCTAATCAATATTTTTATTATATGACAAGGACAATAAAGATTTTTCGATAATCTAATAAATAAATAATTGAAAACTTACGACCTTTTAAGGACGAATAAACTTTTTTTTTTGTGAAGAGATCACTATGTTTTGACGTGGATTAAAGTCGTCAGGTGATCAAGTAATAACAAATTATAACAATAAATATAACAACAACAATACAAATTAACATGATATAAACTGAAATATAAACACAAAATATGTTTACAAACAATTAGAAACACAAACGTATTATAATGTTGTATTGTATAAACCAGATAATTTTTCAGTGTCTGTGCGTAAATTAAAATTCTCGTGTGTATTTTTTATAAATATTATTTTCGATATACAACGTTAGTAATAATTAATTCTTTGTCCAAAATTAATGTATTTTCCCAATACATCAAGTGATCATAATTAATGCAATGTGAGGGAACTACACTTTGTTCTACTGATCTTAAATTTCTTTTATGTTCCTGAATTCTAATTTTTAACCCTTATTTTGTTTGACCTACGTAGCTCGCATTACAATCTTTACATTTTATTTTGTATATGATGTTGGTAGTATTCATGTGATCTATCTTATCTTTTCCTTTCATTGTCAAATTATTCCTTTTATATTTAAATGTTGAAATCAGTTTCATATTCTCTGACTTCAGTAATCTATGAAGTGAAGGAGTTATGAACTTGTTATAAGGAAACACTGCATAAATCATATTATCTAGTAGTATCTAGTAGAATTATCTAGTAGTTTAATTATTTATTTAATTATGTTGTATGATGGATGTTAATAGTAGTAGAATTTTTCGATAATATTTGTGTTTTCCAGTTCTTGAATATTTTACTTGGTGTTACATATTCATTTAATTTTTTTCGCTAACTATATTATTTTATGGAAGCTAACGCAGGCTTATCGTTATCTTTAAGAGAAACATCAGTCGTGTTTCCCTGTTTTCTTTTCGTTGAAGCGAAAACCGTGTATTGAAAGAACATGTGTCGCTTTCTACCTTTCCAGTACTCATGAAATTAATCGAAAGGAAATGATCTTCTTAACATATTTTTATTATCTTTTTTCATCGTGTGATTTAAAAATACTTTTAATTATTTCCTCTGTGTTGCAATGAACTGCTTCTATCTAGAAAATCTTATTGTCAACGCGATATACTAGAATGACTTTCAAATGGAGAACACAAAACTAATTTACAATTTCAGGGTATAGGACAAACTGGAGAGGTTGACGAGACACGTGAATAAAGAGAAAAGTCGCATGGATGAAAGTGAGAATAATAAGAAATATGAATAGAAATTTAGTTTTACTCTCGATGACAAGATGATGAACATATACACGTGTATAATGACTACCAGAAGCATTGCTGAGCGTTATGTTTTCTTTCCAGTTTTATCCACTCCCTGAAATTGCCAATTGTTATTGCTTATTTTCAATTTTCGAGCCAACTGTTTGATTAGACCACACCGCGGAGTGAAAAAGACTAGTTTTTTAGGGATAGAATTAACTTGCTTTTAAACGAAACAAAAAATGTCACACTATTTTTTCACTCACTAAAATATTTTATTCGGTTTATTTTCATGCACATTAAACATTTCGTATTATTTAAAATGAATATTTTGATGAAGAACTTACAAAACACGTTTCAATCACTTCAACACAAGATTCTATACTTTTTGTACTCCACTTAAGAGTGAAACCATTCCAAAACATCAATGGGGTAGGTAATGTCTTACAGGAAATTTCAGAAGCGACAGGTCTGAATCTACCCTGATATATTTTTTACTAGGAAGTGTCCATAATATAGAATACACAGGAAAAATATTACCTGCTAAGACTGGTATTTGTAAAAAAATGTTAAATACGACAAACAAAACTGCTCATAGAAAAAGTTTTTAAAACCTTCAGAGATAGACTGTGACAAACGAACTCATTCGTTCGACAGTTGCACGGCTACTCTCGGGGTTCTCGCCTTGTATTCTTGACAGTTTTCTCCTTTAAGATTTAACTATCACTTTATCCACGCAACAAAATTAAACTGATAGTAACAGTTATATCACAACATGATTTTTCCAAAGCATCAACCCCTTAAATTGTGTATCGCGCAAATACGTACGTAAAACAGATTCGAGGTGGTTTCGATTTATATTCAATTCATCACATTTAGATTCTCATTTTAATATTATTACAAAAACACGAAACTATCTTTAAGAATTTAAGAGATCATGACTAAAAATGATACCAAAACACTGCAGTCATGACAAAAAAAAAATACATGTAATTCGTGGAATTTGCTCATAATTGCTTACCTTTGACATAAGTCTATTTAATTAAATTAACATTTGAAAAGTAAACACTAATTGTTGCAGACGACGAATAAAAATGTACCAACTTTCATTACAATTCAAAACATATTATATAGAAAAAAATATATTTTAATTTTATAAAATTTGGAAGTATGTAGGATTTAGTAATACTGTATTAATTATGAAGGAAAAGTATTTATACAATTTTGAAGAGCAAATAAGTACTAAAACGAAATACTATTTTTGTGGTTTGCGGTAGTGAACGTGTCAATCTCATGGCGACGCCGTTTCTTATTCCGACGGGCACGGCGTATCGGCGGCGTTGTGTGCACCTCTGAGCAGAAGAGCGCGCGCGGTTTACATACACATGCCTTGTATGAGTCTGGACAACTGGGTGAGGTTTTCAGATGAGGTTCTCTTCCCTAGTCCATAACAACCTACACTCCCCAGAAAAATAACATCTCTCAATCTCTTCAACGATTTCAAGTATAAAAAATGATCAATTGTATTCTAAATATAGTATTTAAAGTATTCAAAAAGCTTCGCAAAAATGCATGAAATTCCGGGTAATTCAAATTCAATTCAAACTATTGGATGGCGCTAAGTAATTTCTGCATGCATTCATTGGCGTCTACCCTCTAATAATATGACCTGTCCTTTGAAACAGCTCATCAATACTTTGAATCTTGATATTAGGACCCCACTATTTTTTTCTTTTTAATGTGAAATGAAAGAATTCTTTCTGTCAAATTTCATTAAATTTGGCATTATACGTAAACACCAAAAAGTTGGAAATAGACGTATATTAAACATTTTCTTCCTGAACATGCCTTTTACAACATTGTATCCTCCAGTCTTGAGTAACTTAAGCTTCTAGCAAACAATAATACCAATGTCTCTCACTATTCTCTCTTCAGTTGACAAGGAAACCATAATGTGCCCATGTTTCTTGGAATTCCCCGTGAGTGTCGTTTGGGTATGTGTTCTCTGAGGACTTGAGGCCTTTCGAGGAGAGACTCTGTCAATATTTAGAGTGAGTTGTCTTGTTCTTGGGAGATCTTGGTCCACCAAGGAAAGTACTACTGTGCACATTTGGGCTAGACTTGACGCACGTTTTTCTTTGTTTATCGTTATCGCATAACCGTATTTATGTTTTATAAAACTAATTGATGAATGAGAAGAGAACCCAATAAAATAGAACAAGAAATGTGTAATACATCCCATTGATATTTCAAAATAAATTCACTCACAAATTTTCTGGTAACCTTGTTTTGAAAAGTAATGCCCAATGTAGCTTTCCATAGATTTTACTTGAAAATACTTCCTAGTTTATTAGATTGTCTTTATATTTAGATGGAAATTAGATAAGATTTAATAAAAAATGAAACTGAGAAATATTAATTTAACACTGAGATCTGAACTTCGCTACGAATGCTCAAATAATTTAGGCCTATATTGTCATAAAGAAAACTTAAATAAATTAAATATTTACTCATATTCATTTATAAATTATAGTCAAAACCAATTTATAAATTGCATGTAACCACATGGAACACTTATTATAAGGAGATATAAAATTGTCTACGCTATTAGTTGTTGCCTTTTTCCTAAAAATAAATTACAGAAAATTCGAAACGTTTAGTGCCTCTGGAACAGCTTCAGCAGAAAGAAAAATAATTAAATGTAAAATATATTTGATACATTCGTAGTAAATGATCATGAAAATAGAAAATAGTTCGGCAATGATGTTCTTCAAAGCTGAAATCGTGTGAAACTG
Source organism: Laupala kohalensis (assembly GCA_002313205.1). Lineage (NCBI taxonomy): Eukaryota > Metazoa > Arthropoda > Insecta > Orthoptera > Trigonidiidae > Laupala > Laupala kohalensis. The sequence continues at coordinate 2,101,281 of NNCF01127001.1, forward strand.
ACTCTCATAAGGAAAAGTATAAGCAATGTAAACGGATAACTCGCATATTTTGTATGTTTCAATGATGAAGACTGTATAGTATTTCTAAACATTTTTTAATTATATAGTTATTAATTATATCATTATAGTAAAAAGAAGTTGTTTTCAATTTTTCTGTACAATATTAGTTCACATAAAGTCATTTTTACACGTTTGTTTCTTGTGAAGAAATTGAATTTCATAAGAACTTCGTTTGGTTTTTAAATTTAAAATGAAATTCAAAAATTCACTGAAGAAAACAGAAGTATATGAAGTTCCTATTTTTAAACAAACATTAATGAGAAAAATTCAGAACTATGTTGTACCAGTCTAGAAAGATAAAACTTTATAGATGCGAATATTCCCTTTTTAGAGCAAAATAATACGTTTTAAGAAAGGGAAATTTATTTTACGGACAAATTAATAGTCCGTTATTGTTTTTGGAGTTGTCTGACAATTACGTTTTTTTACGAAACACTTATTCGTCTACACAACTCCTCGCGAAGTAGTTATGTGAACGTGCTAACGATGCAGATAGCCTTGCACTGGCCTCTGGCGACTTTCCTGAAAGTTCGAATGGAAAGTTTGGGAATGAGAAGAGTCTGGACTTCAGGGAAATAAAGGCTCAAGGGCGTTAGTGGAAGAGGATATAGTAAAAATCACCGGGAAAATGGAATATTCAACAGAAATCGAATATTCTGTGGAGTTAGTATTGAAGTATGTCCAACGTTTTTACCTCGAATATTTATAGTTTCAATTCACAAATTTGGAGAGACAGAGTTATACCCGGTACTACGCATTTAATAGCGTATGCGTTCACCTTAGGCACGTAGTAATGCTTCAGCTATTCATCGTGTAATGCTTTGTTCTAGGTGTGTTGTCGGGTGTAACAAGCAACAGATGTCCACGCACTGGTCAAGAGTTTCACTTAAATGACGGACACGGTTTTCAGGGAGCGGGACAGGTGAACGTGATAGCGTCTCATATCTGTCCAATCGGGTTGAGATCAAGATCATTTGGTGTCCTATGAGTCAACGTTAGTTCATTATCTCTGTATTCCAAAGACTTCCGTACAAATACCACTTTGTGACACAATGTCCTCCATGAACATTCCATGACCGGTGCGGAATATATCTGGCGTATCGGGATGTGGCCCGCATAATGTTTACGTAGTCCACAGTTATCATGGTTCTTCCGGTTACTATCACAGGACCTGATTGCCTGGGAGGTGGCGTATTCGGAGACTACCATTGACCTGATTTAACAGAAAACGTGGTTGATCAGCCCAAGTCACTTGTTCCATTAATCTATTGATTACTTGCCATGTTTCCGTGCCCACTGCTATCGTGATTGACAATGCGTTTGGGCCAATATCGACGCAGGTATGAGTCATCTGCTGTGAAACTCTAAGTTTGCTAAACAGGGAGCTCCAAAACACTTGTACCTCCACTTTAGGTCGTATCACTTGGAAGGTGGATGAGACAGGAATTTGTCATTTAGTCGTGGTTTCACTATCCTTCAACCAATGTGATAACGTTCAGTCAAGTAAAAATGACGACCAGCCTGGAATCGAACCGGCTCTCCTGCTTTGATCGTAGGGGGGTTATCCACTACACCACTCGGTCTCCTTCCACAACTATACACCATTTTCACCCACACCACTTATATCCTGTTTGGTGATGTGTTTCAGGTCTTCTGGGGTTTAGGTCTGGGTTGAAATGGTGTACAATTGTGGAATGCAAACGGGTGGTGTAGTGATTAACACCACTGCGATCAATGCAGGAGTCCCGGGATCGATTCCCGGCTCGTTGCCATTTTCACCTGACCGAATGTTATCACATATCTTCTGCACGTGTAGGGTACATATCTTCTCCACGGAAGAAATATATGCTATTTCCATTGATGCTCACACCAGCTGCATGTTATCAACGAACTAGCTTCATCTTCTCCGCGATACTCTTCCCCAGTCACCGTGCCACTACAGCCTGCCTTTTGTGATAGTCACGTCAGTGGCATTCCCCATTCTTGGCTTATGCATAATTGGTTCCTCGACAGTTCTTCTCCCCTTCATCACTTTCTCTACCGCGTCACGTGGTCCCCACGTCACCAGAGCACGTTCTTCATAATGGACACTGGTCATAATAATCTGACTTAGTGTATAAGACTTTGTTTGCAAGCAAATTTGCATTTCATATTGATTTATGAAAACTTTAACTAGCTTGATATATTTTCATGTTATTGCGAATAGTAAATAAATTATATTAGTATCGGCTACCATTACTATTTTTATGTACTACCACATTATTTTTTAATGAATTAACCTTTTTTAGTTAAGCTAATTATACATTTATTATCACTCACTACGTTTCTTCCCAAATAAGCAAAGGTCTAATAATGTACTATAAAAGGTCAATTTATTTATTAATTACATAATATAAAATAATTATATTTAATATTCAGTTCTTTTTCTTTCAGAAAAAAACCTGATGACATATCACTGAATAATGAAATGAGTTATGTCAAGTTACTATAAATATCTACCACTCAAAAATTGAAATTCCAATTCAGTTTTTATCTCCGTCTATGAGAACTTCTATCTCAAGTTTTCCAGCTAATGTGCACAACAAATTATGAAATTTCTTGTAAGATTCAATTTTTGTACTTTTGGAAAGTAAACATTTCAATTTCAGTTTACCAATGAGACCTTTTCTGTACTACTATCGTGAAGATATTTTCTCCATGTTCTTTTACATCAATATTGGTACGATTTGATATTCCTCCCCTCACGAGTTCATTGATATCAATATCGATTAGAACTTATTTCGAGGACTTTCACCGTAACAAACGAGTGTTTATTTCCTACATTTCGATTAGTAATTTGATTTTAATTCATGAGTAAAAATTACCCATTTGACTTTTTATGTATTCGACTGGATAACTGGCTACAATTACAGGTGATAACCATGTTCAACATAATGTTGTCAATATTGTTTCATTCACGGTAGTGATACGATATTGAAAATGGTTTCATCTAACGTATTACTCTTTCATTTATATTGAGAGCTCTTTTATTTCTTAAATGAAGTTGAGAGCTTACATAAATGAAGTGAGTGATATGTAAAACAACTCTTTATTTGTAGAATAAAAAATTGTGTTTTCAAAAACTTTTTATTCAATAATTGACTTTTATAACGTATTTGCTGTTCAAAATGTTATGTACTTTATGTATACATGATTTTTCATGTATCGAAGATTGGCTAATACGAATTTCCAAAAATCATGATCAAAGGAGTTATGTGCAAAACATCGATGATTCGTGACTCGAAGTAAAATGATCTCGATATTTCTTCTTCATAAACGACGCAATCGATCAAAACGAGAAAGAAATATTCTAATACTTTTCTCTAAAGACACAAAATTCCCTCCTTACTTTTAATGACGTCTCTAAAAGTCTCCATTTCCAGTATGAAATTCAATTTTGATGTTGTTGGATTAAGCTACTTCCTAGTATACTGTAAGAGGATTCGTTTATAATTTTAAATGTATCTCGTCCTCATTTTCTTGTTTATATAAACAATTACAATTACATAAGGTAATTATTATTCTACCAATATTTCAACGGTTATAGCCTTGTCACTACATACATGACGTGTATTATACCTTCATGTATTTAGATATATCATTGGTGAATAAAGGTAGATATGCTTTTTCTGAATTCGGAATTGAGTAGTTTCTTACCCTGTCGCTGGACTCCGCCCAGAGAAGTGACATAAGAGTGTCGCAATGCGCAGACGGCACTATTCGGAGCCACAAACCTTCCAAGTGGTAGTTTATGGTATGGGAAATTGAAGACACTTCACACATTTGATGTGGAATGCAATATATTGGTTGGTAATGTGTCAATTATCAATATAGATACATTGTGTTATTATAGAATATCATATTCATTCATTTAAAAGGAATATTTACTCAGGAAATTCTGTTTATATATTTTCAATTTTTTTATATCTTGTCCTTATCTGTTATAAAAAAAACCTAGTAACTTTATCTATCTTTGGATTTGTCCAGAAAGCAATAATGATGTATGCTAAAGGACTTAAATATGAATGCTTAAGAAGTGTAAAATGTAGAGTGTAAATATACATGTATCAATTTAGTTTAAATATCGCACGAACTGTGGGTTGTAGTTCCAGTGCTCAAAGGAAAGCATGTACTGAGCAAGTAAACTTGTAAAAACCAATTTAATCAACTGGAATTGGCGCTGTAGAAAGCTGTGGGGTATTTTTACTTAAAAATAAATTTTACATGCTCAGGAAATCTATAACAGCTTGCTCAGCGAGTCTATAACAGCTTGATCAGCGAGTCTAGACCGACTTGCTGAGAGATATAGAGGTTGGCGGTCGGCAGTGGGAGGAGAATCAGTGAGAGAATGGCCGAGTGACGATCAGGCAGTAAGTTGAGTGACAGTTAAAAATTGGAGAGAATTTTGTTTCGTGCAGTTTTCAGTGATTTTGGGGTGCCTGGTTGTTATCGTGAGGTCCTTTATGTAGAGGGCATGGTTTGCACTGTACAACGACCCTTACCATATGTTCCTGGTGCTAGTTCAGTTACGCTAGGCCATCGTCGCTGCACATTACCCGCTATTGAAATCACGCCATACCTGTCAGCGCCTCCAACCAGAAATCCTTGCCCAGCCGATGAGCAAGCTGAGTATGATGTATTATTCCGTGGTTTCACTAGAACTTTTAAGTTGTTTCCACTTCATCGATTTTGGCGTACGTTATTTCAGAACTATATTTGCCTCTTGCGTCATCGAGTAGGTCAAGCCTTATTATTACATGTTATCAATAATTAATATTCTCAGGAAACATAATATTGTTTCAGCTATTAAATAGCATTACGAAATGTTGTTAATTATTCTGTAAGCATTGATCTGTCTTTCGTTTGATTAGTAAACGTGAATGTGTTTGATTTGGCTAAAGAACTAAGTAGTAATGTTATAAGAAACACAAATATTATACTTTAAACAGTACACCAAAAGGTTATTTGTATTTTTTTTTTGAATGCAAATTTGCTTGATTTGACTATGTAAATTCAAGTAATATAATTTCAGTGTGCATCTTCTTTTCTTTAGATTTTCCTCACTAGAAAGTCTCAATTCATTCTTAACTAATTTGTAATTTACTGTTTAATAAAATAATATTGTTCCAATATCGTCTATTATAACTTAGACCTTTATATTACTTACAAGTTAGTTAGAATTCGCTCCAACGTATGGCAAGTTGAGTTTTCTCATATGTCACAACAAATTAAGTAAAATTTGTTATAATACTGGATAAATACTTTGCTGATAAATCTTTTTTAAACTTTTTTTAGTGATTTCATTTAAATGAGAATATTTAAATAGCATAATTATAGTGAAGGAGTAACTTACAGGGTAAACAAATTTCAATGTGCTGTGAATTCAAAAAAATATTATATATAAAGAATTCATTTGGTTTTATTTAAATAATTCATCATTTATAACTTTTAATTATCATGTTTTACTGCAACCAATGTGCTGTCTCTAAATAATGCAATATCAACTGAAATTTATTTAGATAAGCCAAAAAGTTTTTTTACCGTTTGCGATGTCGTTGAGTGAAAAACTATTGGAAAAGGAAAAGCAAACAAATCTTTGAGTAAAAAACGTCAATTTCGATAAGACTTCGTATTATTAATCTTTTTAAACATGTTCAAATAAATGTCTGTTTCTGATTCCTGTAATATATAAAGCTTTTTCGACCATGTTCAGTGCTACAAAATTAAGAATTTTTTATAGAAACCATTGTAATATTTGAATAATGTTGAAACAAAATACAGTGAACAGAGTATTATAAAACAATTTAAATTTGAATACATGAGGAGAATCTTTTTGAGGGGATTTTACATTAAGAAAAATGTGATATATTTGACCTTTTACTGCGTCATCTGTCGAGGTGCCAACGTTTCGAACTCTTTGAAGTATTCGCCCTGAAGAAGATCTCAGTATGGAGGACAAAACGTTCAAATCTCGACAGATAACGTGGCAAGAAAGCGGAAGCTAAGATACAACACCGGCTGCAAAGACTCTAATAACCTTAACGTTGACGAGCCCTAAAACCGCACACAATATATATATATATTTGGGATCAACCAATCATCAAGAAATTATCGTTATTGCGAGAAAAATAATTGGAAAAACANTTCACTGGAGAGAGGAAACGGGATAAATTAAAGAAATTTTGGGGAGTTTCAGGTGCCTAAAATGTAATTTGGATTCCAAGTTTAAAAAAATGTTTTTGTGATAGATGTAGAATTCGTTTCATGTGGAGGATTACTTGGTAATTTTAGAATATGTCAAAATTATTACAAATTTAGCTTTTTCAAACCCTTTTCCCATTGTGTTGGATAATATTTTTTGGAAGTAACACCCTTTGTACATGAAATGTGGTAATATTTTATGTTAATAGGATTAACATAAAATATTCCTATGATTAAATGTGAACCATAGGTTTTCTGATATACATTAAAGTAAACAGAATATCACCTTTTCAATTATCGAAGGAGAAAAGTCGTAAATTTTAATGCTTCTTCCATACTACTTCGGACACACTCTGTTCTGTGTTGTATAAAATCCGTTACCCGAAACGTGCCGTTAAAAATCTCTTGGAATGATAGGAAAATAAGTAGTTCATTTATTTTAAAAAAATATTTCAGAAGTACTTTTATGCCTAATTTTACATGAATTTTGTTCAAAATATAGTGACACGAGTACATACAATGACATGAATATAAACATACATATTTTTTTCTCTTTCTTTCTTATTAAACGCTTTACAATTGCTTGTACCGAACACGAAGCAGCGTTCTAAGTATACAGGTACTTACGTGCGCATACTTCATTTGGGTAGGGTCGATCTTCTCCTCCGGTTTTTCCTGACGACCTTTTCCTTATCGCTACCACAGACGTAACTTTTTGACAGTGAGTGCCTCATAATTTGTCTTTGAAAGATTGAATCAAGATTTCGATCTGTGATACCCCTATGCAGGTTGTCACTGTGCATCACCATTTCTATGCTTCTTTCATCCTCTTGTGTTATGAATGCTTCCTTCCATGTAAGGCGAAAGTTCAAATCCCCTGTGGTTCGGCACATGAAACATCTTGTTCGCGTGGCGTACGGCAGTACACGAATAACTAACCAAATTGTTTCCCATATCTAACATATTGTCTCACTTTTTGTTCTTTGTTCTTTTCGTCTTTCTTCAATGTCTCTCTTTCGTGCCTATCTCATTAACATACTCAAGATACAAATATATATTACACCAGGCATTCTTATGGCAATTATACTATTATTACTACTACTATAATTATGAAGAAATCCATCTCCATCAGAGCCACCGCCTGTGACAATACTTTCTCATTTGGGCAGGAATGTCATTTAAGAAAGAAAAAGACAAGAAGGAGAATAGTATGGAAAAAGTCTGACAGCGGGACGAGTTCAACCGTTCCCGGTAAAATATATCTTAACTCTGAAATAATGGCAGTGTTCGGATATGTTTTCAAATTACCCATGATGCACTAAAGAAACCGCGAATTCAATAAACGGTTTAGCTCCCGTCCTGTCCCAGTATGAAGATGTGGAATATATTCTGATCAGGGTTTCGTGAGTAATGGGCAAAGGTCGGTTCGTCCATGTTTTCCATTTATTTCTTTTGTCCTATGGTGTAAATGACCGTCTTGCCTTTAAGAAAGGTAATTGCAAGACTCTCATTGCAATGACCTATGTTAAAAGCAAGAATGTCATGTTCATCACAGGCCGAAAAAAAAAAGAAAAGTTTTTTATGGAAAACATGAAAGGACCGACCTTTCCCATCCCTTCCAAGTACGAAATTATTCCGCAATTTTCGAAAGGATCATTATCATCACATTGAAAATCGTGACCGACGACTTGATTATTTTCTCAAAAACACAAGCAGGTTTACAAAGAAGTTTAGATGAATTAGAAATTTTCTGCGAAGAAACGAAACTAAACGTTAACGTTAATAAGACAAAAACCATGACTTTTAAAAATGGGTGGGTCTACAGTAAGAATGAAACTTGGTCTATAAACGAGAAACGTTAGAAAACGTTAAAGAATACACATATTTAGGAGTAACCATCTGCATGAACGTAACTTGGACGAGACATATGGAGAAAGCTCGACGAAAAGGCAAATACATTTTAAATACAATAACAAAATCAAAAATTACAATTCCTGAAATTGGACCAAGACTCATGGATAAAATGTTTCAGTTTCTACTCATCCCGGAAATTGCGTACGGAGCGGAAATATGGGGCGCGGGGAATAACGATATTTTAAACTCGTTTCAAACGAAATATCTTAAAATGGTAGCGGGCATTGCTCAAAGCACAGCAAACAGTGGCATTTTATGGGAATTTGGGTTGCTTCCCATTGAACTAACTCTACAATTAAGAGCAATTAAATATTGGCTTTCGATAAGGGCAGGTACCAGGAACCCACTTGTAACTCAGTCTTACCATTGTAATACAGACGGAAAATGGGACAGGCAAATTAAAAATTTAATTCATAAAGCAGGAATCACTTGTGTGAGTCAGAAAGTCTATCGTTAAACGACCTAAAAGATATTAAGAGAAAACTCCAAGACTTATACCGTCGTGAAATAGAAACTAACAGACTGGAAAAGAGGTCACTTGTCGTGCAAACCTTAGTAGCTGGACAATGGGGCAGAAAACCATACATTGACTGTCTCAAATCAAAAGAACGATCGGGTTACGGATGGTTTCACGTAGGAGGGTGTAAATTAAGAAAACTCAGGGGGGATCGAGACTCTATTTGCTTACTTTGAGGGGATCAAATCGAAGAATGGATTCACATTTTACTAACATGCCCGAAAACAGATCAAAAACGAACTTTTATCCAAGTTGGTGCATTCCAAAATTATCACATTGACTTAGCCATTGCGATAATGAGGGACAATAGAGTATCTGTAGTGCAGTCCCTGGGTCAGTTCCTAAGCTATGTGAGGGACATGAGAGAAAGAGTAATATGCGCTGAAACCACTGATTCAAATGAACCGTGATTCTGCCGCTTCGTCTTTTTCTTTTGTTTCAGGCGGAGACATGTTGAGAAGACCTTCCAAGGCATTACGTCAATTATGTTTTTTTAATTATTTTTTATTATTTTATTTTATTTTTTTAGTATTGTAAATAATTGAATTTTATTTTAACCTTTATTTCTATGGCAAAACTGGTATATTTTACATTATAATTTATTTCTCTTATTTAACTATCTTTTGTAAATATGTTTATATTAATTGTATATATTCGTGTCCTGACCGTTGGTTTCCCGTGGTTCCCAACGGTGCTCATTTAATCGGTAGTTGCAGCATACTTAAAATATATTTTACAACTAAATAAAACAATATTAAAGATGCACTAAAGAATGCTAAATAATAATAATAATAATACGATACAAATCACAAGAAAATAAAATTACAATCATTTTAAGTTTAAAACAACGATTTCCGAAAATTAAAACTGCAACTATCCGTTCAATGAGAGTGAATACCAAGGCATTGTATGCACAGCTCACGGCCCTACTTAAGGGGAATTTTACAGGCGTACAGGCAACAAAAAGCCTCGCCACACATTTGTACATAAATAATATTTGTAAATAAAGCGCCCTATTGAAATTGAATTGAAAATCGTTACGGAGTGATTCCTCATTCTCCACAGATCCATCGTTCGATAAATCGTCGTTTGTTTCACTTTCTTTTCTTCATCCTCATCACATGGACGAATTCAGATTTTATATTCTCGGTAATTTATAAACGTTCCTCAGTCATGGACAGTAAAAGAGTTGCTAAATTACCATCCTTATAAAAAGAAACATTTTTCGAAAGCCCTAAGAAATATTATACTCTTGTGTCGTTTCCGACACTTGCTTGGGATGTGTGACAGAAACTCTCTAGAAAGAATAAGTAGGCTTACTATATCACATGCTTTGAAGGGTAATTAACCTCCAGACGCTTCATCACCCACCGCCGGTTACGCAATACCTAAAATAAAGTGGATAGTGTCAGGTAAGACACAGTGGCAACGCCAGAAGTTTGAAATTGTTCTGACAGATGAGAATTCTAAGTCGAATTATTGTTCTTCGTATTCTGATAAAAATGTATTCTGCAACTTTCATATTCGTGGACCAATAATTAAAAAGAAAAAGATAATTAAATAATTTGTTACTTTCTGATTTATTTATACCTATATTATACAGGAGTCGAAGTAATCAGAAATTGTAATAATTTTCGGTTAACTTTTCTGTGGTTGGAGGGATTGTTCTTTATACGAAACGTTTCACTAATTACACCATTGTATCTTTTACGAACTGGAAAGCTGTATTAAGGTTGAGTCCTACGGAAAAAGACGATATAGTGTTAAATGGTATAAAGTATATTTTTAAATTCATTACAAGAAACCCAATATTCCCTTCCAATATTAATATATGATTGTTTCTTTTTTATACTTTTTATCCTTAATTTAGTAGTGGGTCTTTCCGAAACTTCAGTCGAGTCTTTCACACTTACGTTTACAGTCTTAATCATGTTATAACGTAACATAATTATTTGAATTTCCTTCTTTCATCGTAATGCCGTGGAAGTCCGATATCATCACTTGAAATGAGTCACTATGAATTAGTCAAATGAATTGCATTGCACTTGGTACATTTGTATACGTCCAAATAATATCAGCTAAACACGTATCAATTAGAATGTCAATTAAATTTAATAAAAATATGGAGAAAGAAAAACGGTTACGAGGGAAAAAGGCAGATTACATTCAACGTTTCAAGAAAATTCATAAGAGACACAAAAATACTCGATTTTTTCATTAAGAAATGAAATAGAAAGAAAAATGAAACTATTTAATTCTATCAGTAGAAATTACAGCATTTACGCTTATTTTATTCTTTCATCTATCAATCTTGAGATACTTTTTAGGGAAATATTGTGAACGCATTGAAGGAAAAACACGTCCAGGAGAGCATGAGAGAGAACTTGACGCAAGAACGATTCAAGACACGCCCAAGAAACGCTTATGACAAGAAACTGGAGGAGCTGATGAAGGGTCTCAAATGAACAAGGGTAGATTACAGTTTCAAGTAATATTGCACTGAAGTTCTTACATACAGACAGTCGAATTAATAAAGACAAATAAAATGCAACGAATTGATAAGAAAAATAATAATTTATTTGAAAATTATTGTGCAAATAATTGAATAAAGGCGGACTAGCTTCCTTGAATTTTCTCTTACACAACAAACATCTTTTCGTGATTCATCATTGCCATCTTTTGGAAATAGGTAGTAATAGTTTGAAAGTGCAGCATCTTAATAACTCACTAAACGTACTGTTTCAGAAACAATCCTGAGAACAACGCATTTTTTTAAAAAACGATGCATTTAACTGTTGAAAATTTATCAACAATTGAGTTATGAAGACAGCTCTTCCTATTGTTTCTATGACTAGTTCCCGAAAAAATTTTATATTTCTCGATGTCTTGAAATCAATACTCTTATTTGAATGAATGTATCAAATTGTGTTGGGAGTTATTAACACATAGATACGCAACAATCATTTGAACATTTTTATAGATTTAAATATCTGACTCATAAGCTGCATTTATTACTAGTACAAACATACCAAATATAGTTTGATGAAAACTAACAGGAAAGAGAAAAAAACAATGGATACATCAACAATGTGAAACACAAAATGAAATCTGCATTTATATTTATGAAACGGACGTGTTTGTTAAGACCGAATTACTGAAGCACCACCCTTGCTTTATACGAAACAGTCTCGTTCACGAACACAATACTCGCAATAGGACTAATATTCATCGCCCTAGAGTGTCAACCACTCTTTGCCAAAAATGACTTTATCATTTGGTAATCGTTCTATGTAATTCCCTGCCCAAGAATATAAAAGACATTATGAAATTGAATATCTTCAAATCAGCGGTTAAAAACTACCTCCTGCACCAGTGCTTCTACACTGTAAAAGAATTTATTGATTTTAACAAAAGTTAAATTCGTCTTGTACTTTATCACGCCATTGCTGTAGCACTTTTTAAATAACTTATAACAATTTCAAAAACTATTTTCTTGCATGGTTGTGTTGCCGTATGGCTCATATTAATTTAGTTTTATGTGTACTCAACTTTGGCACGGTTGTGTACATTAATTCTGTAGCCCCATCCAGGCCCGGGTTTTTCTCCGTTTTTACTTCGGGTAGAGGCGGATTTCTTATACAGATTCTCTTGACTTTGTCTAGGGGCGTGTTTATTGTAACAATAAATCGTGAATTTAGTGTTTTTTCAACTCTTATGATTTTTAAACACTATACTCAGAATAATCTATAGTTCGATAATAACTTGTACATGTAAATTTACAAACATATTTGCGTTAAATTACAAACATATTGACATTATATATGTATTATAACTCGCAGCTAACTTTTTATCTTATCTAGGCACTTTTGCTGAAATTTTTGAATCCGCCTGTGCCTTAGGGCGCTTGATCGGAATTGATGGGATGGTCCCTTGCTTGCTTCCGGAGAGTAAATTAGTTTATTGTCCTCCACGTGGTCATACGCAGTCTGTACTGTTTTTTGACAATAAATTTATTATTTATTTATTATTATAAACAGATATGCATTCTGAAATAGCTGAAAACCCTCGCGTGAATGGATTGTTTGATTTTTTGATTAAAGGAACTGTTGCCATTTCTATACCATTGCGAAGTATTATGTTAAGTTCACAAAATTGTACTTAAAATCATAAATAGAAAGAAACTTTCAATTGCGGAAACAAAAAAATTGAGTATATGAAGAGGTAACAACATGAATATGATAACATACAATAATCCTTTTAAAAAAGAGTTTTAATGTATTTTCATTTACATTTGACAAAAATTTTCATTTCACTTCAAACTATGTTTCATCACGTACGTACTTGAAAAACATTGAAATTGAAACAAATAAACATGAAATTCGAATTATTTTAACCCTAGTAATACAATACTTTAAGAAGGGTAAAACGAAGGGAAATGGTGAAGCAAAACATTTTTAGAATTTACATAATAAATATGTACCTTTTATTTCTTATAACCCTTACAATGAAAGTAGAAATCTGCTGTTTATTATAATTACTACGATGATTATGAATAAATTATAATTTCCGTCAAAATGACATTTCATTCAAACCCTATCTCCAAACTTTGTCCAATGTACCAATCACTTGAGTTTATTTACTACTAAATCGATAGTTTTCCTTTACAAGAGGTATTTATTATTTCTTAAATAATCCTTTTATGAATAAAAAACTTTTTAATTGGCATAAATTGGAGATTAAAAACTTTTTACGGGCATAAATTGAAGATTTTCTTGTCCTACTCGTAAGCAGCCATCGTGGATTGGTGAGTGGAGCGCTCAGCTCTAACTCGAAGGCATGTCAGGACGTCGGGGACTTTTCCTCTTCACGATCAGACTGACCCTGAGGTCTACTCAGCCTGCTGTAAACTAAGTAACTGGTCTATCCGTTGGTGAAACCTGCGGGAGCAGGATGCTGCCCACATCTCTTCCTAGTGCCGAGGACAAGGAATTGTGGAGCTCTATCCTCCCTGAACCCCATGGGCTCACCTTTGGGCCTGTTATGTAACAGTTTGACTTTTGACTTCGATCATAAATTTCTAAACAATTTATAAACACTACATTGTCTGTAGCATTATTGTACCTAATCAAGGAAAGCAAACTTTTAACTTTTCAATGCCAAGAGGTCTTGACTTTGATTTATTTGCAAGATTTACACTTCCGCGACACTTCCACCGCATCAATTTTGAGTCACAAACGAAATCATATCACATTTATCGTAAAGAATAACGGTTTCAAAGTTGCACACAAATATTTTAGGCGTGAGCATACATGTTTTTGCATCTTTTCAGGTTCACCATCTTGCAGATAAGTGGGCTATTTGAAGTCAATCCATTCCTACGTGTTTTACTTTCTTTACTGTAAAATGTGTATGAGTACAGAAATGAACAAGAGTTGTGGAACATAAATTGACATTTGTTATTTCACTAAAACGGATACGTTAAAACCCCTCTTAACCGGCCTCGGATCAACCGGTCCTAGGATTACCCTGCCTATACTATGGAACAGATTTTTTTTCTCTTTCAGCTGTCAGGTAGTGACTCAAACCATCCATTGTTTGACGGGCATTCCTGTTCCTGGAAAGTAAAACGGGATGACGCGACCTTAGGTGTGCTTTGTTAGTGTTGACGGGCAGAACTGAGAAAGGGGAGGGAGGTCTTGATTCCGAGTCTATTTCGCAAAGAATAATTTTTTTCATGTTCATCTATGAATGTGTGTAAGTTTGAATATACAGTATAATGAGTTACAATGACGTGTCATTTGCTTGTTTATTCGTGGCAACCTAAAAAAAATTGTACGAAAATCGAATTTTCCAGGAACAGGTAACCGGCCTAGGCCTCGTGCCAGACCAGACCGGTAAAGAGGGATTGTGCTATAATTTAATATGAACCACCCCCTGAGCATAGATTGTTGTAGACGAGGAATGAAAAAACCCGCAAGAAATGGATTACACGTGGAAGGAACGTTTTCAATTCCCGGCGGCGGCGGCGGCAGTGGCGACGACGACGACTCGGATACTCGCGACCTCAACCTCGCGTATATTTCCACACTCCTCCCCGACATCTCCGTCCGAGCCAACTCCTCGCCACAAATGCAGTTTATTCGCTTTCGCAGAACGAGGTTAATGCGCTGCCGCCCCACACGAGTTACGATTCTGACCCCGCCCACGCTCTCTCTCTCTCTCTTTCTATCCTTCTGCCACTGTGTCGCCAGAAACACCACCATCACCTCCGGACTCACAGTCCTGGAAATACATCTTGCATTGCAACTGCTGAAATTCTGCTCACAAGAGTTACGGCATTACCTGTATATATATATATATATATATATATATATATATATATATATATCTACCCGACATTGCTCAAGATTTAAAAAACAAAAAGAAAAACAACTTCATAATTACTGAACATTTTGGTTTTTAAACATCCCTCGACAGAACTGGATTTTTTAGCTTATTTTGCCCGGGGTTGTGCAGGGTTGTTATATTATATTATAAATTCACATGTTAGTTCACAATTTTTCTACTTAAGTGGTAATAAATTTTCACTTCTGTTAATTTCAAGAACGAAATACCACAAAGAAAACCTACAAAAATACTAAGAGTTTTCATTATTGTATGTACGAATGTAATTAAGAATTATATACGTCTGTATGTACGTAAGTACAAATTATTTTAAAATACAGTAAGAAGAAAAATAAGTACATTGTTAAAAGTACGAATATTGTTATAATAGATTGGTGTATAATGTTAGCAGTTAAATTATGCCGGTGCAGATACTGTGTTATCTAAATTTGTTCATCTATTGGCAAATGGTAATGTGATCTATTGTTTCTGATGGCTGGTGACATATCTACATTTCTCGTTAACATCTTGCTTTTCAATTATTATTATTATTATTATTATTATTATTATTATTATTATTATTATTATTATGGATTCTTTCTCAGTAGAAACTGGAAACATTCACCCATCCCATAGATGGTATTGGGATAGAGTTTTATCGATACAGAACGGAAATTCATCGTGGCCTGTACGATGTATGTATTTTCGTTTCGGCCAACGAAGGACTTCGATGACGAGTGTTAGTAAGGCTCATTTCTGAACACGTTTACTTACTAGACACATCGTAACTTTTTGGGGGAACAGCGTCTAGACAGAATCTAAATTGCTGTATCAGGGTATTACAGCTACTGTTGTTAGCCACATAGGATGAACTTGGTGACGAGCAATCACGCTGACACCATGGCCACGACGGGAACCCTGGCTGTATGTTGTTATTAATTAATTCAAAAATTTTCGGACGATGTGACATGTCTGCAGGAAGATAGCTTTTGGTGCAACCTTCATAATATTCTTCTCTAGTCCTAGCTATTCCAAATTATTCTGAAATCTCTTCGATAAATACCTTTCTAATTTCAACCTTGTCGAACTCCATATATTCTTGATCTCAATTGCTAGGTCCTCGTATTTCCTAACTTTTTCTGACTCAGTTGAACTTATTGAGCAATCTCCTAGTCAACCTGACTAAGTCATTCAGATCCGTGTCCGACAACATATGTCAAAGGAGTACGTCAGGACCGAAATGGCCCAGGTATTGATGGTTGTGATGATATTTACCCCAAACAATTTAGTATTGAGTGCCTTAGTTAGGTGCCTCTTGTACTTTTTCGTAAATTCATTCTTGAGATTAGCATGGTCAATTTTGCTATTCTGAGTTATTCCAAGTTACTGATATAGAGCTTTTGGTTTTAGCTCCTCTATCCCTTCAATAGGTTCACCAGTTACTTCCATGCCCGAAGCTACTACATGCCTAATGAAGGAGATGTCCATATCTTGTTCGTGGTTTCTCATCACAGTCGTTGACATGGTAGAATGCACGCATAACATCTATATTCATCTCTCGAGACCATTTTACTCGACGTGTGACTTCTGTTCGACCTCCTCTACGTGCAGTCCCTCTTTGAGCTTCAGTGGACGAACCCACAGATGGAGTGCCTTGAGGTGGACTTGCCAGATCGCTGACCACAATAGATCTTCCTAGCTTCTTTTCCGACTGGGTTCTGGCTCCTTAAAACCCTCCCACCGACGACTCGCATGCTGCCACGCGTATAATCGGCTCTAGACGTGCCCTCGCGCTACCCAAACACTATTCGCCGGTAAACTATTCGCGTGACAATAACACGCAGAGGAAAAGATTAGAGAAAACTTTGTTTACAATAAATGTTTTTCTTTAAAACATGCGTATATACAATGTATAATTTAATTGTAAATTCAGTTGATAATTTTTATTGATTTCAATTTTAGATGCATCATTTTTTAGAAAAATTTGTGAAATGAAAAAGTGTGGTTTTGCGTTGGGGTATATGTGCCATACATATTTAAATATGCATTTTTAGTCTATCTTTACACCAGTTCATATTTGCTTTTAGTTTTAATTGATGTTATATTTATTTATTTCAGTTTATAGTGGAAGTGAGTGGTGCAAGAAAGAAAAAATTTGATCAGGATTCGGAGGAATATTTATAATTTTGTTTCATATCCGCTGTCCACGATGAACGTTCACCTTTTTGTATTTTATGTCAACAATACTGGACCAACAAATCAATGAAACGAGGTCGTCTTGAGACACATTTGAAGGCGTAACGTAATGATCATATTAATTTAGATTTGATTTACTTTCAAACTGAAAAGAAATTTTTGGAAAAAAATAATATTAAAGTCTCTATTTACTGCTCAAAATGAAACTATGAATCGAACTGTTGAGTCTAGTTATCAAATTTCATTACTATCTACTAAATCTGGGAAAAGTCATGCTATAGGGAAGAATTTAATTAAACTATATCAGCATTTCTTAAAAGTTCTGGGAAAAGATGAAGACGTTACAGCTATGCCACAAAGTAACAATATTGTTAGCAGAAGAAAAGACGAAATGAGTGGGGATATTGAAATACAACTTGTACAAAAGGTGAAAACAAGAAAATTCTCGCTGCAAATGGATGAATCAATTTCGAGAAACAGTGAAACCGCACTTATAACTTACGTGAGATATATTAATTAGGGTGATTTTGCTGAAGAAATGTTGTTCCTTAAACCATTGGAAAGCACCACTACCTCCAAAGATATGTATATTAAGCTAAAAGATTACTTACATGTCAATAATATACCAATGAAAAATATAACATCTTGTGCTCCTGATATGATGGGGAAGAAAAATGGTTGCTTAAAATTGATAAAAGATTAGAATCCACAAAAGCTTCTTGTGCATTGTGTTATTCACAGGGAAAACCTGGTAGCTAAAAACATTTCGCCTGTTCTAAATGAAGTACTAAATTTTGTTATAAAAGTGTATCAATGGTATTAAAGTTAGTGCCAAATGTGAACGTCTATTCAAGTTATTTTGTGAAGGACAAAAGAAGACCATGTAAGACTTATACTTCACAATGAAGTAAAAAGCTCTCGAAAGGGAACTGATTGAAAAGATTTATGGACATATTAGATATGCTAGTGAATTTTTAAGCTACACACCTGAAATGAAAAATCTGTTAACGATCGATGGAAATGCTTTTGTGAGTTATTTAACCGACATCTTTGAAAAACTAAATATATTAAATAAACAACTTCAAGGAACAAATAAAACTCTTGTTGGTGCAAAAGCGAAGATATATTGAATTATGTCGGACATATATTTACAACAAAAATTTTGAAAAGTTTAATTGGCTCCAAAAATGTGAAGTGACTGATACCTGTATAGGTGTTTTTGCCGATCATCTAAAAATTTTATCGGCTGATTTTAAAAAAAGGTTTCTCAATTAAAATAAATTGATTTCCCTCTTTGGATGATGCAGCCAATGTAAGGGGATTTGTCTGATACTTCAAATCTGCAGTATCAAGAAGAACTCGCAGAAATGCAAAATGATGAGTCAATGAAAACTTTGTTTTAAAGCACCGATGATGCATTATTTTTTACTTGAATTTCAGTTCTCCATAATGTTTTGAAAATTTACTTATCATGTTTCCTCAAAAATTTCCTAGTGATTTCCTCCTAAAATCTATCATTCGAGTTTCTCCAGTGAATATTTCAAATTTTTAAGATTAAAAATTATGTATATATTTGGAGGCGGAATAAGGATTTTAGAAAGGCTTAGATGGGGCATAGCACAAAAGAGGTTGGGAAACGCTGCTCTAGAGGCTTTCTCAGGTAGACTCCAAGCGTGGGTATCTGCTAGTTATGGACATCATGCGTTCCGTTATTCTAATGCTTTCTCATAAGGTAAGCTTGTATGGTTTCGTATGTTCTACATTTCGTAATGCGTCTGGTATAAATAAAATTAATCATGTTACGTCGAATGAAAATGGGAGACGGGACCGGGATTCGAACCCAACCAACCACATGCGCCTACCAACTGCGCCATCCCGTTCGCCTCTCGGGCCCGTCTACCATTCTCACTCAACTTGTGAAACCCAAAGACCTCTGAGGTGGTCTCGTAGAGACTAGATTCCTCATCTGAGGCGACTCCCTTAGGAAGTACTTGATTTGGGTATTATTTTCCCGGTTCGAATCCCGGTCCCGTCTCCCATTTTCATTCGACGTAACATGATTAATCTGTTACCTGGCGGTGAGGTTCACCGTAATCTAAGAGATTTCTATAAATAAAATTGTTGTTGCATTAAGGGTTACATAGTAAAAATATTTTATTACAGCTATCAGCTATCTTTATTGAGAATGGATGAATAAAAATAAAAATGAATGTGTGAAACGATATGCGATCATTCATATTTATTATCAACGAGATGATCTATCCCAACGTCGAGGTGAAGCTTTAATTGATTTATTCTGGGCTGTTTCTCACAATTTCAAAACTTTTCAATGAATGATTAGTCAACAGATCGGTTAAAACTTTCTGTTAGTATTTTAAGAGAGAAAATTTTCTCAACCAGCTTCCCTTGATGTCACGCATCCTCATTGATCGAGAAAACCTATGTGGGGAAAAGTATCACGCGTTTACTACTGAACCTTTGGAGGTTGCCATTGAAAAGATATATTTTGATTCAAAATTAAATCCAACTCAAATAACAAAACAACAACAAAAATTAAACTCTCTCCCGTCCAAGATTTCTTGTTCTCGGATCAAGACTGACAACCCAGCGGCCGCGAAGTTGGAACATGGTAACCTCTTGACAAGCGGGTAGGGTGCTCTATACCGGCGCAAACAGTTGCCTCGACCCAGTCCACCAACTTTCCCGTGCGCGCGGGGTAGCGTGCCTCATTCCAACGTTAACCGTCGCCTCCTTGCGCGCCGATGTCGTCTCCAGTCTCTATCGTAGTGTAGTCTTCTCCTCCTGCCGTCCCGTGTCTCTCGCCGCCGCCACCGTCGCTTCGGTCGCCGCCTCCGCAGCCGCCGATTCTTCCGATTGGTGGTGTTGGGATATGTTCCGCCGGTCGCCGGCGTGGCGCTGCTCGGCGAGCAGCGGGATTCGGATTCTCTCTAAGCGGGATTCGGAGCGGGAAACACAAATCCGCTCATGGGAATTATGGGTTTAATCCGATAAAGTCTTAATATATTCCAATAGCATGATAAAAATGATGCAAATTTAATTGCTAACTATGTTTTTGATTGGATTGGATTTGTTGTGTATTTCAAGAATATTTACGAGAAATAAGATCTAAAATAATTACTATATTGAAATATGTATTCAATATTCCCCTCTGTAAAATCGCGATTTTTTAATCGCGCAAAATGTTCATATTTCTTTTGAAAAGATGGGATCATTAATTTTGAAAAGAGTATGCCGAGAAATTTAATGTTTATCAAGTGACTTATAATGACATTTTTACCTACCAATTTATTAATGGTGATATTTTTTCATTCAAGTGATGGAAAGCAAAACGAGTTAGATAAATTTTTGAAGAAGACTTTTGAAGAAGCAAAACGAGTTAGATAAACTTTTTCGAGAAGAAGAGAAGTTGAGGGGCATGTAGGTACAGTATTACTTATTTGATTCTAGAATGTGGTTCCTATACATGAGTACGTTTTGTGCTAGTTTTATGTTCCTTTGGCTAGATATAAATCAGCATATACCGATTTTAGAATCAAGCAGCGAGTAATTTGTGGTATATCTACAAATTGTGAAAAATGTTAGAGAATATAACTTTTGTTCTATAATTTTAATTATATAATGAATAAACGTAATTTTTGAAAATAGTAATATAATATAGGACTATTGCTATTATGTACATCAAATTAATTGGAAAATAGTTTTCAAATATTAAGAGAATTAATTTAGTGAATAATTGAAAAAAGAAAACCCGCAGAATCTACATTTGCCACAGAAGTTCGACATCAGTAGGAAAAATAGTATGATTTATTTAGAGGAAAAACTACAGTAGAGACTTTATTTGAAATGAACTATCAATTAAATGAGAGTAGCGAACATCGAACTTTATTTTATAAACAAGTAATTTTAATATTCAAATCAGTCAAAGCAAGCAATTAAGCTAGGGTTTTGTTTGTTCATAATTTGATTTAAACATGGCAAACATTTAAGCATCATTTTACTCAGCTAAATATAAGGTAATTTTAATACGTCACAGCGCCATCATTTGTTAAATAATAAATGATTTTGAGATATAATGTATTAACATGGATATTACGTATTTTGTATACTAGCTCTTCAACTGAACTTCGTTGTTATATTTCACCCAATTTTTCTTATGTGTATTAATTAACCCATGTCTGCTGTATCTGTCCATCTTGCGACGTAGGATTAGTCAATATTGAGCCTACGGCACTTGCCAACTGCGAGTATTAAGCTTTCGCCTGACGAGTAATTAAGTTCGTAATTACTTGGTAAACGTAGGCTTGGTTCCTTAATTATTCCACGTTTTCGTGGAGCAATTGTGGGGATGCCTTACTTCTTCCCCTCAGTATCTATTGATTTTATCGCTGATGAAGTGGGATGAGGCAAGAAAATATTAATGAGTAAGGAAGTTTTTATTCTTAAATACGAATTCTAGATATAAGCGATGTATATGTAATATAAAGAGTACTATGTATAGCTGAAGATCGCATAACTATCTTCTAAGTAAACGAACCAAACATTATGCAAAATACTTCCACAAAACAAAAGAGTGAAAATGTAAAATGAATTGCTAAGTATATTATTTAATATTTGGTTGTTTTCTGTTAGTGGTACAATTTTGTAACTGGTAAAATTTTGATTAGGTAATCTAGCGTATAATTTCGCATTTGTAATTTTATTGATGTTAATAACTATAATTCACTGTTGTCATATGTTATAATAAAGATATTTAAAAACATGTGTATTAAAAACAGAGCATGTCGTTTTAGTAGCTTAGGTCATATATTTGAAGGATTAAACTCAGTGTTTTAAATAGAGGTAGCTGTCATATATTTAATTGAAATATATTAACAGAATATTTTTCGCAGATTTCTTGTATCTTCTCTCATAATCGAATTTTATTATTGCTGTAATTTCGGAAGTCTTTCTTCCCTGAAAGGAAAATTCTTCATCAGCGTCGCATTTTGTACTGCTTTTAAAAATAATGTTCCATAAGAGAAATAACCTTTGACATTTCTCTATTCAATGAGAGGAAACAACCTAAATTTGTAAAAAAGACTCCATTGTATGATTAATGGCAGAATTCATTCATTCAAACGTATCAAGTAGTCTTTTGTAAGGAAAGTTTGAGTTGGATGAAGACAGCATTCTTTTATTCATTAATTCATTCACGTCTTAATAACTCAGAATTACAAAGATTATAATCTCGCGAATGAATATCACATATCTTCGTTTCTTCATTTCTATCACCTTTTTCGTCTTCTATGAAACATTCCTATTTCATGACAGTTCTTCTCATTGTATTATTTTCTTTTGCGAATATGATCGCTATTTCCAATCACAGCTAATTGTATATCTCCTCTTAGAATTCATACTTGTAAAATCTGCAAAGTAGTGTAGCAATGTAGAGAATTGAGAGGTGGTACCTCTCCTCTACTATTCCATTCTCGTACAAGTTAACTAATACCTAAATTAATAATATTATAAAAATACTTAAAATAAACAAGGAAAAACTCAGACAAAATGTGCTTACGAGGATAATTAATAATTGAACTTGGAATTACGGCAATAATGCAAGAGAAAAGCGTCAGTAACGAACGCAAGTCCAATGTAAAACGTGTCCATTATTTTTCAATGAAACAACGCGGAGAGTGAATGAAGAGTTTTCTCTGGTTGGTATTTTGGAATCAATTTTTGGGGTATTCTAGATGATGTAACAGTGGACGGACAAATTTTATTCTCGGGGAGCGACTGACACGTCATGGACTCAGAAGATCGTGATGTATCAGTTAGTACTCTAGTATCGTAAATTGTTCTCACTTGTTTCTGAAAAGCTGAAAGAATAAAGAGACGAGAAAGTATAAAGTTGAATTAATAAATAAAACATTGTTGTTTATTGGTTTCGTTTAAAATACTGTAGAAAGAACGAGAATCTACAATTTATTATTATATTTCGTCGGTGGTTAGTTGACCCATGATGTAGTGAATAGTTCACTTACCTCTTCACCTGTGGCGATGATGGTTAAAATTCCATGTTTTCAATGCAATTGTGAGAAAAGTTTTTTTTCGAAAGGTTTAGTCGTGTACTATAGTTTCCCCTACCTTATATTTCAATACAATAATCACTCTTTGTCGTTAAGAAACTTACTCCATGTTTCATTAAACAGTCACCTCAGGAAGTTGCGTGTGGAAAGACATTTTGTGTCCTTAAATTTCCTCAGTCAAATCCATCATATCACCCTACATCTCCAACTCCTTCAATAATAAAGGAAACTAATTGCTGGCAAAATCTCTATTTTAGTTTTGTGAATATTACATTTTATTTAGTTCGCGACACCAGAATTTGGCGAACCAAGACTTAAGCGACAGAACAATTCCTTTTTCTTCTGTTCATTAAATAATTCTTAATTGATGTTTTCTATATAAAATAGCTTTATATCTTTTTCCATCGTGTTTCTCCTGCAATTAACTTGGTGGTTTCAGTATTCATAGGTTTTTCTTTTTTAGTTATATGAGCTGTACGTTTTAATAAATTGAAATATAAAGGGATTTCTTATAATTTAATTCTGGTTCGTCAAATAATGAAATGCTTAATTTTTCATTCCCTCTCTAAATCTCATAACCATCCACGCTGAATGTAAAAGGAGCCTCAGTTGATAGGTAACGTCGAGGGAGGTGAAACTGGGCGCAGCGTCGCCACAGAGGCGTCTTGCCTCTAGGCAGGGTGTAGTATGGGATGGTATTGCTGGGGATGAGGTAAGCGAGCCTTTGAAACGAACTCCACCGCCGCCGACGCTGCCCTCTCGTGGCCTCAGGCAGTACAACTCCATTAGAGAGGCCTCCGCTGTTGGCAGCGCATGCCGTAGAACAGCGATGCAAGCTGCTATGCTGTGCGGGTAGCCTACTGCGTGCTGCTGGATGGGCAACGTGGCATGGTGGGTTGCGGTGCCGTAAGGGTTAGGATAGCGACGGCTGCTGCGCTGACGTACGTATAACTTGAACAGAGGTGGCGAACTGAGGGAGAGGAATCTGCTTGTTACGAAGTAAGGATGGTGGATTGAAAATGAAAGGATGAAGTTGTTAGTAACAGATGGACTGTACAAGTTACGTTTTTAAGGATAAGACTTTGTGGTCCATACAAGGTAGGATTCAAGTATTCCTTCGAATAAAAAACAACAGACAATAAATCAATCATCCTGTTTAAAATAAAAATTTAATTCTCGAAGATGGTGTAACTAAATGGTGACAGGAACAATTCTTGATTTATTTTATTATCTTTGAAAGTATCATGTGATATTCTCAAAAGTTACAATACGAAATTTCAAACGTTTGTCCTCGTTTCATAACTTAGTACGAAATGTCATTAACACATAGTATGTGAAGCTAAACGACTTATAATGTCGGGTATTTAATAAGCACAAATTAGAACTTCTTCGTCTATAAAATGTCGTACGTTTACTAATTTTTATTGTATAAACATTTTTCTTTTAAGATTATATAATTTTAAAACTAGAAGGTCGGGTGTTATATATTGACATTCGACATTACACGGCTTTAGAAGCACGGCAATTATAATTAGTTAATTGTGACCGTGTCACTTACGGGCAAACTTGTTTTCTTTAATTAATTTTTCATAATGAATATGTAGCGGATGCTACATACGATATAGACAGTATATTTCAAAACACTAAGTGAATTAGATAAGTGAAATAAATTCTCACCCAGCTAACATGTGATCTACATTGTTAATCACATGTCACTGGCTTTGGATATTCTGGAATTAGCTGGGCGAGAATTTATTTCACTTATCTAATTCACTTAGTGTTTTGAAATAAACTGTTATATCGTATGTAGCATCCGTTACAAATAATATTCCATTTCATACCAAACCATTAAATTGATGCCGTAACACATTTCATGAAATCACTTATAGCAGATTACTTTCAAATTTTCAATACCGTATGGATTTTAAAACCCTTTTTTTGATATTTATTAGTTGAAAGTACGAGAAAATTAATGGTAACAAACGGAAAAGTAAACCGGTAGACTTTTATTTCTACACAACAATTGTAGTACTTTGGCAAGGTCTGGGATCTTTGTGACAATTGGCATTGTTGAAAATGATATTACATCACATATTATTAAGAGCTCTCTTAAGGGATATGGTTAAACTAAGTCCGCTTAGTAAACTACAATCTTCCAAAGCCTTAAACTTTCACGGAAATGTAATATTTTTAAATTTGAAAATATGTTTTTCTTTTGGGGTATTTCCTAAAATGAAAGAGAAATATAAAAGATACTGAATATATAAATTCAACAAAGATTATAAAGTAATGTATCATATCTGCAAATGAGAGAATATATTATTATGAACATTTTCGTATTAATTAGAAAGAGTTTTGAGCAGGTATGTTGGAAATACTTTTCGTCAACTTTCAGATACTTTCTATTTGTATGGAAGTTGGCAGTAACATACTTTGAGAACAAACGTTAGAATGCAAAGCAGAAACGCGGTGCGATAAATTCTTTCTTTGTGACGCTATAAGATTCCCCTTTAATTGTAAACTGAAATTCTTCCCTTTTGAAGACGCATTCTAGTCAGAATATCTTAATCTCTTGGAATGTGCTAGGTTACCTGTAATGTTAACGTCGATATTTAAATACGTAAAAATTTATCAAAAAAGAATGTTCTTCTATGTTCTAAAATTTATGTTGTAACGAGTTGCTTTTTATTATAATTTCTCACAAAATAAGTTTTTAGACTTTCTATACCCCTTGGTAGAAGTAACCGGTGTAAATAGAACTTGAATTCTTGATTCATACATGCGAGAACGCAACCTACGGCGACCGAGTAAGTCATAACAACTGGTGTCTGAAATGTGGGATGTGCCACAACTTAGTATATTCCGGTCATCACAACTTGCAAAGAACGTAAGTGTATTAGATTCGATGTATATTTCCGGCGGTTTGTGATTGGTAACTGGTGAACCAGGAAAAGAAATCAAATATATCTTGGATCAGAATATATACTTGGTGATGGTTGGTGACTTTGAACCGAGGTGTAGAGAACAGAAACAGATAATGATGTGCCTGACGGAGGTAAAGAAAGAAGACAAAATAAATTCTAAGTACTAAACATAACTTAAGCCTTTTTAAGCGCAGGAAAGATGATATAATTTTGAGGTGCAAATGGAGGTGGTTGGGAGGAGAGAGTAATTATTCCTGATACTACTCATGTGAAAACAGTTTCTGATTAAATTTAAGATCATAATATCCTCATGAAACAAGGGTAGTATTGAGGAATAGTGAAAAAGGAGACGTGAGAACATACGGAGTGGCAGACCCGCGAAGAAAGACGTGAAGAAGAGAAAATACATTTCGAGTTAGAGTTCATGTTTCTTCATTTACTGCTTCTTCGATGCAAACTGGAACAGAACAAAGAAAATACTGAGATGAAATAAAGATTTTCAATTTTTTAAATAATTGGCTGGAGAACTAAAGATTTAACCCCACATTTGAAATTTTTTTACAAATGTCGCTGTTGGAGATTGTCAAGGCAAAATGGAAGACTTTATTACCGAAGGATATTTGTAAGTTGATTTTCAGAGATTTGAGAATACGATATTTTTAAGAATACAAGACGGATAAAAAATTGATTTAATTTATTAAATGATCCCAGTAATTTTTTTTTTTAATTTTCCATACCAAACGTAAACCTATCGAATATTTGACGTAATTTACGGATGAACTATTTACTGATTTCCGAGAATGGATTGATGATTTGATGGTAGATTCAAGTTGATTAAGATGATGGTCACAGATAATCTCAAATAGAAAGTGCACGTGAAAATGAAATCTCTTCATTAGTAGTTGACCAAAATCTATGTGTATCAAAGGTGATAGGATAGCTGGGAAATAAGATTAGTACGTTAATTAGATTATATTGCGCGTACCCTAGAAATTTTAAGGTAGAGAGACAAGACTAGATCGTACTTTAAAACTATTTTATATTTCGGGTTGTAATAACGACGGAGTTTGAGAGGCCAGCGGACTCTAAGTGTTATAAAGATACAGTAAAGGCAATTTATCGTACATATAATTTGTTAATGGTTTGGACTTTTCATAGAAGTTTATAATTTGCGTGTTTCGGGAACTATTATAGACGCTGTATCTAAACTACAGGAAGTTATCCTAATTTTCCAGCCAAAAATTTCGAAAATCGAAAGTCAACTTTAGAATTTTTTTAAATACGTTTTTTTATGTTTTGACCTTGCAATGCCACTTCGGTGAACTAAAGCTAGGTTCTGAAAAGGGTTAGCAAATGTGGTTGTTCATGCAAAGTCTCCAGGAATGAAGTACGTTCGGGAGGCGACTACGTTACTTTGTGATGCTCAATACACAGACCTGGAGGTGAATGTCACCAAGGTGTCGGTGATAAGTCATTTATCTGGCTTGATTTTGTCAACCTTTAGGTATGTGTCTGGAGTCAACGGTAGCAGTGCTTCGATGTCTTGTTCTTCATTACAGGTCTCGACAGCCTGTGCTCGGGCGTAAGGTGCGATGTTTTTGTATTGTCCAGTACTCTGGGACTCTAAGATGGAAAGTTTTGTAGGAGAAATAATGTTTCGTGCTCTTCAGTTTTTTTGGATGCTGAACACAAATCGGTGTTTTGGCAATAAAACGTTTAACTGAAGAACCGCCTTTATGTCAAAAATTGCACAAAAAAATCAACTTTTTCAAAAGATACGAAAATTATGATGAAATACTAAAAAATAGAATAAATTTCCTAAAAATGGTTCTATTGAATTTTTTGTAAGAGGAACTGATGAATTAAAAATTAAGCGATAAAACCAACCCATTATGGACACTCCATCGCCGTTTCGCATAGAAGTCATGCTCCTCTTTCCTTACATTCTACGAGTTCCCCCCGGCTTGTGAGGTTATGTAATATGTCTCTTGCTGGCTTTGTTTTAGTTATTATAATACAAGTGTGTTCAACCATCTTATACTAGTAGTATGTTTTCAATATTTACGTTACATCAACAAAAGTAATATAAGAGTAATTATATGTGAAAAACCTTATTGGAACGATTCATGGATATGGTGTTACCATATACGTGAATTCCACAAATACTTTTGTGTTGTTCTTCCTTAAAATTCTTTGTTATAAACTATAGGTCTTGAACTTGGCCGGCA
Organism: Laupala kohalensis; assembly: GCA_002313205.1. NCBI lineage: Eukaryota > Metazoa > Arthropoda > Insecta > Orthoptera > Trigonidiidae > Laupala > Laupala kohalensis. Next base: position 2,129,830 of record NNCF01127001.1, read on the forward strand.
AATCTGAACATTCATTCACAGTTTTCTCACAACTTATTTCACGATAGATTTGCAAAATACGTTCATTCTGGATTAAATTTTCTTTGGGATGGTTTTGATCCTGTCCATTTACAAATTTTATTCATCGTTTACGACATAAATTAATTTATTCTATCAAGAAAAACTATTCGCGAAATCAGTGGTGTATGTTGATGTCGGCCATTCATCTTAAATCAGTCTTCATTCGCCTTAAGCCACGCCCATTTGTCAGATTTTAATACTTACAAAAGGATGAGTCAGTGGTTGGTGAAGTGAAGGAAACAGAAATTCAGAAATCAAGACGTTCTCGATATCACTACACTTTCATAATTTCATACAATTGGAAAACATAATTTCATAATTTCATACAGTTGATGATGAATCAGCAACGAGGGGATGTTCCACGAAAATCACGACGTAAACACATTTACCACAACAGGATTGGAAGTTACGAAAAAGATCTCAACCAATCAACACATATTGGGGATTCAGCTCATTCTCTGCAAGTATAAAATCCTTAATTCCTGGAGAAAGTGTTGTTAATCGGCGGTTAGTAAAATAACTTCCCTTACATCACACAAGAGTTAATCTGGACTTACAGAACTTTTACAAGAAGAATGAGGAACTAACCTTTTCCGTTTCTTTAAACCTTTCCATTTCTTGTCATCTACATCATCCATCTAGGGAAGATGTGACAAGGAATTCATCTTTACAACAATGAAAAACTCACCAAGACATCATAAAACCTTTCTTGATTGGAATCGGTTTGACAGCGAGATCAAACTGAAGAATAATTAACGAAACGAAGAAGTTTTTTTTTAAAAAACAGTTTTAAGTTTTCGTTACTGTTTTCGACGACCCGACCAGCTGGAACGGTGGTTAGCGTGAGATCGGTAACAGTCTCAAGTTATCACTAGAGCGACAGCAGTCATCGCGAGAACAGTCTTAAGTTGTCACGAGAACGACAGCGGTTATCGCGAGATCAGTACTGTCTCCAAGTATCATGAGAACTGTCTCAGAGTATACATGATAGCCGTGAAGTATCACTGTATAACAGTATCACAACGACGGTAGTAACAATAGACTCAATGTCCGCAGTGACCACAAAAGTAGCATGCAGCACAGAGCGATAGCGTGAGAACGGGCGAAGTACCATCATAGCTAGCGGCAGCGTCCTTCAGGCAGCCCAAGGGTTAGCAAGTTAGAGTTGGCTTCGTTAGACGCAGATCATTGGACTTACTGCGCCGCGTCACCTGCCAACCACGCAGACGCTGGGTTCTGTTGCGGCGTTGTTGGAGCGACTTGAGCAAAGATGCTCGAGGTATGTTGTAATTTGTAAGTTGCAGAGGAAATGTTTTTCAGTGTTCACATTTACGAGTTGTTAATAAATGAATCTTGTTTGTTACAGGTGTCTCCTATGTGTAGAATCTTCCTTCCAGGGTTTAATTAAAAATGACCAAATATTTTCATGGTATTAGTAGATCTAGGTAAGAAGGTTCATCCGAGATCATTTGTGATTTCTAAGAACTCTTATTCCACATGTTCAACTCTAATAGTTCTTCATGTGTAATTGAGATAAGAAGGTGCACATCAATTAACGGCCCGAACTTGATTAAGGGACGCATGCTCCTTAAGATCCATCCATCTCTCTCTCTCTCTCTCTCTCTCTCTCTCTCTCTNTGGCATATTGTTGGGGTGACTGCTCAAGGCAGTGTCCCAAAACCGTTTTCCCCGCGCGTTTATCAGTGGATTTATGGAACTAAAGTAAGCGGGCGAATGAAAAGCGTAAAGTGCGAGTGAGACGAGGGGTGAATGATGAGTAAAAATTGTGGTGAAATGAAAAGCAATGGAAAAACAACCGACAAATCCAACCGCGAACCCGCCTCGTCCACTTCCGAAAATTCATCTTCGATCAATTGTTATTGGAACCAAAGTCACTATTGTTAAATTCATGTTTGTAAAATAAACATACAAAAATATAACTATAAATATCACAAATCATGTCTTCCAAAATTAATTTAACATAAACATTAAAATTTTGAACTCCAGAGGAAAATGTCTTTTAACTTTTTTGATACGTAACTTTATATCATCGATTTACACCTTGTTTTTTTCTCTCTTTCGCTCTACCTTACCTTGTCTCTCCTTCCTCTGAACACCCCCACCCACACTGGAAGAGCAGAGCGTCGAGGAAGCCAGGCCGCTCCAATCAAGGCGAAAGCTCCCGTTGGCTTAGGAGCTAGGCCCAGCATATCGGCCCACGACAATCAGGCTCTTGGTCCTTGGGTCCCGCGCCCCTGTGTCGGTCAGGAGATATTGTTCTCGTCAATAATCCTTCATTTCCTACGTTCGCTTCCTTGCATCCCCGACAGCTGCGTTACGCTGAATCCCACCCACATAGCTGTTGTTTCTTTCTTGCTTTCCTTATCATAATATATCGCGATGAGTGGTTTGTCTTGACTGACTTTTTTGCGGTGTGTGACCATCGACCAACCAATGTTCCTAAAATTCACTTCAACATGAACATTCACTTTCATATTGGAAATCAGTATATCTTATAAACAAAACGAAACTTTTCACAAGCATTCTTGTTTTTAAAGTATCTTTTTTGTTAGTTTTCACTGTCAATTATTTTTTAAATAATAAACAAATTGACGATAATTAGATGATTTTCTTAACCCAGGATATTATCCAACGAGGAAAGTACGTATTATTTCCATTATGATTTTTCTTTTGAAGAAAAAATTTGAATTCAAATTGCGTTAAGTTCCTATATTTTTTCCCAAATAGCACGATAGACTACTTGAAAATAAAAAATAATTATAATTGTAAAAAAACGGAAAAAGAAAATTCTTTCCACCTCGCGGAGGACAAAAGACTCTCTGGATGCAAACAAAGCGCCATCAAAAAGTACAATAATGGTATGTCCACTCCCCTAAAAGAACGAATATAGTTAGAAAGTTGCTATTATATAGAATATTTAAAAACCTATCTTCAATTGCTTTAGTGTGACAGTTCTTTTATAAATGCGTACTATCATCAATTTTAAAAATATTTGTGAAATGTTATTCATTAATCACAACCCGTAAATTCAATCAAAATTTGAGATCATTCTAAAGAAAAGAATGAATGACACTGATCGCTTCTACCGGAAGGAAAACCCGAAGAAAACACGGGTTGGTAAGGGTCCACAGAGATAATGTACACATCCGAGCGGAGGTTCAGTGCAGATAAATTCTTCGATGAACTTCAATATATTTTTCGATTTCATATCCGCCCTCATATATGAAAAACTCACGGGTATATAATTTTAGATTAAGTTATCAGAATGAAAATAGTGATTTGTTGCGCCAAAGAACACAATTTAAGTTTATTAATAAGTTTATCAAGTTTAGTTATCTGAAATACGAAAACTTGAATGACCGTTCTATGTATAATTTCGTGCTTTCCCTTGTCTATGCCATTCACCTTGACTACTAGGGGCCTGCTTCAACTCTTGTGTCAAATGTCTATTCATTTTTGGAGTCCATAATATGTACTTTAAGACATAAATGTATATTGTTTTAATGTCAGTAAAATTAAACAGATTATTTTCTTACATTTAGGGTTAAGTACTGTAAATCATTTGCAAATGTCATGAAAATAGCGAAATGATAAATAATAATCACGATATATTTTACCTATAGCTGATATGACATGTATAATAATAATAATAATAATAATAATAATAATAAGAAATGAATAATGATAATAATAATAATAAATTATTATTATTATAAGAAGAAGAAGAAGAAGAAGAAAGAGTGCGGCAACTGGAGTGTGTTGAGATCATCCCAATAGTCATGTCATCAACTGGGATCGTTCTGTATTAGTCAATGGATTGGATGCCCTTAAAATCTCGAGAGATCTCTGCTACCAAATGCAAAAAGCTGTTGTTTTATGTACAACCAGAACAGTGCGTAAATTTCTGCAGTAGTCATCAATAACCGTCTCAATTTCATTAATTTTCCGTAAGGATTTTTTCACATCAAGGGAGTGTGCTTGGCGTAGCCCGTACCTGGCCTTTCTCTACCAGTTTCTTGTTTTAAAAACTGTGAATTGTAAGATGATGATGATAATAATAATAATAATTAATAATAATTAATAATAATTAATAATAATTAATAATAATTAATAATAATTAATAATAATTAATAATAATTAATAATAATAATAATTAATAAACTTGTAGGATGATCATTCCTCCATAGTTATAATATGAAATCACATATTAAATGTACGTTTTCTATATTTATGCCAACTTTTGAAATAACTCATTGATTGATATAGTTTTAGTTCATAGATATCAAATATTAAATGCAAAATTAGAGTAACGATAAATAGATTTTGAAGTTAATAAAAAATGCGCAAAAACTTGTTTTGCGTTGAATAAATATTGATATATTCTCCGATAATTAGTCACTATCAAATTGTTGGTTATAATGTTTTGTACTATGATATGATCCATATAATAATGATTGTGATGGATTAGTAATTTCACCGAATTTCAATACATTCTTACTACATATTTCATTTACTTCATAATCGCAAAACCATTTCATTGAAATTTGCATCAGATGAAGCTATAAAATTTAATTAACTCGGCCTGGATCGCTGAAAGTGAACTCAACATTTTCGCAACCAATTGGAAATAAAACAATACTATTCGCGTCAGATAAATGCATTACGAGTTTAATGAACTGGATATATGTTGTAAATACTCTCTGTGCACACACGTGCGGATGATCAACGCAGCCTTAAAATTGTGGGGCCTATATCTTTTCCATCCGGTTGTATACACAGCGCGATTGCATTCACAAAAGAAGGATGCGGCTATCCACTGTCTGCCCACTATAAACGGTCGCTTTGGTCTGGAACTCCGAGTAAATATGAAGTGCTAATTACCTCTAGGACGCTTTATCAAATTAATATCCTTCTTCTAACTTGCACTGAACCATAGTGGCAGAACACAACGGTTTCTGAAACAAATGTGAAATTTAATACATATCCTCTTATTTTCACGTATGGTACATTTAAAAAGTTTTATCGTGTAAATACTGAACGGAATCCTCGGTAATCTCTGTCCACTTTCGAAACCACTCTTCTCTCATCCTCATCATTCTCCGTTTTTCTTTTTCCTCCTCTGCTTATTCTGAAATTTTAAAAAGTAATTGTCAAGCTGCTCCACGTTCCAGTAGCACGGAACACCAGCGGTCTCTGGTGGTGGTGACACCTGCACTCCCTAGTGGTACGGAGCTGAACTAAAAACCCCAACGTGTCTTGCGCGTTCGTGGAAATTGCTGGGTAGGCGTGAGGGAGTGAGGCATGCGTGTTCATGTAAATGAACTGAAATTAATTTCTATTCGCGCCGCATATGGACTTGAGTTCTTGGGGAAAGAGAAGACTGTTTGTGGGCGAGGATGTTGTTTCTTTTAGCAGACTGGTTTTTAATTTTTTTGAAGCGTGACCTGTGAAGTTTCGTCTGGAACATGCCCAACAACTTCTAGAAGAAATAGAGTTCTGTTACGGCGCCCTTGTTTTCCTCTAAAGTTTATAAACTTTTATTTGTATAGTGTTTGTTTGGTTTTCGACGCACGTGAAAGTAAAAGCCAAAATAATATTACTCAACGGCTTTTCTCGTATATGATAATTTTTATAATAAGACACAACGGGAGACGTCTCATATTTTGATAAATCAAAGTTAATTCCATAATTCGTTTTTACTTCTATTATTATATTTTTTGTTATTTATTGTTTTTTATGTATGCCATTCTATTTTCCTAACTCTATAAATCGGAAAATCTGACAAGCACATAAAATCACGATGGAATTTCTTCTACCTATTTTCTGGAATGATTCTGCTTCCGCTTACGTATTAATGGATGTGACGAAACTTAAAAGCACTATCACTTATATAACAATATGTTTGTATCTCATAATGTATCACTCATGTGTGTTTCAACAATGTTTGAGCTATAGCACAATTAATGTTCTATTCTGAATTTAACATCACGCACTCCCAAGGAATAATTATCAAAGTGAGTCACTCTCATAATTTTAATAATTATAGGCGTATATGATAAACGAATTTTAAATATTATTGTTTCTATTATGCATCTCATTTAAAATACTTCCTAAAATATAAAACAAAAAATTTGTGTCTGTCACTCATCTATAATGTTACAGGGAGGCTGAGTAAAATATAGCGTACTTGTTTAACAACAATTTAATATATTACTAAGCAACGGTCCCCTCCGTGGCTACGGTGTCAGCGTGATCGCTCGTCACCAAGTCATCGCGGGTTCAATTCCCAGGTGGGGCAAGATAAAATTTGTAGCCTTTCATTTCCATCTCAGTGTAAATAGTTTACCCTCTGGGACTAACAACCGCAGTTATAATACTCGGATCCTATCTAGACGCTGTTCCTCCGATCTTGGTAAAATTCACGATGTGTCTAGTGAGTAAATTCACACAATAACTGAGTCTTACTGGCACTCGTCATTTGTGGTCCTTAGCTGGCAGAAACGAGATACATGCATGCTAAGCAATGAAACTTATCGCAATGAATTATTAAGCTTTTTGTAAATACAAAAAGCTAATATATTATTTATGTTCTATTTTTAAAATGTTTTTGATCTTAGATTTCTTCAGTATATTTGTGATTGTCAGCCCAATGGAACATATAATTGTGTATTCTGAAGTTGGTATGCATGTTGGTTGTTACGTTAATAAGCACCCGACACCGACGTATTGGACATCTTTAGACTGTTACAAATGTAGACGATTTGGATGTAAATGGACAAACATTGACTGTATATTGAAAGAGATTTAATATAAAAAAATAATTTACCTAATGCCTACACAAAGTATGTATTTAACACAAATAATTTCTGTTCTGAGAATCATCCATGAAAATGACTTCATCGACCTCGTGTGGTAAGAGGGACGTCTCAGTAAATTAGAGACCTCAGCTGAAACAAAAGCTCAATGTCGCTGTCCAGGAGGCATTGAAATTCAGGAATATTGAGTTACGAGAGGCTCCCATATTGGACGCATAATTGAAAAAAACGAAAAATGAGGAGAGAAACTGATGTAACTAAAACTGTATTTATATTACTGTTTTCCGGTAGTGGATTTTCAATTTCCTTCCATATTAAAACGTATCATTCTGGTGAAATGAACGACGAATGGGAACAAGAAGAGAGAGGATGCACAATTGAACATATGTGTGAAATGGGGGAGAGAGAGAATAATGGAGGAAGAGAGAGAGCACAGAGGGATGAGCGTATTCCAGAGGCGCTATTGAATTTGTACTTCGATTTCGTCGCCTCGATGTTAGCAACTGAGTACAGTCTTTCCAAAAAGTTGCTCCATTTTTCCATATATATTGACGGAATTTTCATGGTGATTGTTACACGGGATTATATCATTAGGTAATATTCAGGATGTGTTCTAAATACAGTGAACGTTTGATTCACGGTGACAATTATCGTGACGGCGGTCATTGATTACCAACATACCAAATAATTCAAAAAACACGCATAACGTAATAGTACCCCCACATTCTTCTCCTAAAAACGCAATATATTATATAAAAAGGTCAATTTATCTGTTCTGATTCTTTCTTAATTTCGTCAAATTATGTTCTATCTATTTGAATAAAAAACTCATAATGCAACAACATAAGAGATTGGGCTGGTGCAAAAATTTATTAAATAATGGCGTATAGTAATCCTCTCTCCGCGTACACGTTAAAAATCAGAGACATGTAATAAAATCGTAATAGGTAATGGAGAATATTTAATATATCGGATAATATCATTTATACTTTGTGCTCTAAACCATATGGAATAATTCAAAGTAATCCTTACCTTGATGACAATCTTGTTCTAGGTCTTATCGATTGTTTGTATAAACCGAAAAATTTCATGCATTAAAGCGATAAATTTCTATGCTTGATTGCATGATGGTGAATGTACGAAAATTAACAAACAATATTTTACATCGTTTCTGTGAAATTTACCAAATTTTATTTTGACTCTCTTGACTAGTATTTATTTCTACAGTATGATTCTAAAACACCGTATATTCTAAAATACACTTATCATCCTAAAACATGCATAAAAATAAATTTATTGTAAAACAATTTATTATATTTCTTTAATTCTATTTAAATTTGATTTTAGAATGTAATTTAAGAAATGAAAAAATAAAAAATTCGATTATGTGTAAATAAAAAAATTGACATTGAAGTCATAAGGTACTCATAAAAATACTTAAATCACACACCTCACTCCATAAGTTAATACATGGTTTTTACTCACCATCTTTCTCACACAGTTCTGTTTTTAATGTGTAATAGCTATACAAACTTGGTGTCATCTGTGTTTTTTGAATTGGTGTCTTCCCGTCTATACATTCAGAAACATATGTATCTACAGAAAATCCCATCCATCCATTAACGTTACTGACACATAGGCACATATGATCCACATTACTAACACATTATCCACAGTGTGCTCATACGAAAAATGTGTAATTTTCCCAGAGAGATAAATATTTCATGAGAGACAGGTAAAAATGTATAATACCTTCATGTAGAACCTTTCAGACATTTTCCCTTCGTTTGATAAAGGTCACTCCAATGGTATAGATTTGCAATCCGAATAATCCTCCAAACATCCAAACAAGTACTTCTTGTTTGCATTGTATCTCTAGTATTTTTACTTTACGTCGCTTATCATTTGCACTGGTAGTAGTTTACAAATGTTTTTTTCCCTCCTCAAAAGGTAAGGTTTTCTATTTATGAGAGCGCGTTTATTTCCACACGGTGGAATCGTGATTGTTTGGGGGGAAGGCACTTCGTCCAAGGAGCATTTAACTGCGTTTTGCGGCGCGGCCTAACTGCCTCCAGACACGCGAAGGCGCTCGGTGGAGAGGGAACACTACGAAGTTTGTGTCTGTCTCACGATGAAAATTGCGTGGGTAGCTTGTAAGGAAATGGTGATTCTTTGAAAATTCAATGGAACTGTCTAGATTTAAAAGACGCGTTAGTACCAATCAATGTCGGTGAGTTCACGTATGGTACTTGCACATTGGCAGACATTAAAATGGTTGGGGCACAAATGTGGAATATTTCACAACATTAGTGACAGTGAGTATTTGTGGAATATTTCACATATAAATCATACCAAATTCTCTCCATAAGAAGTCATCGGATTTGCCAATAACGCTCGGATTTTGTATGTTTTGCACATTTTTTCTGACTTTGTATGACTTTGGAATATTGGTTTCTAGCATTGAAATATCGTAGGACCATTTGAATTTAATTTAATAGTGCATAAAACTACATACTTTTGATGATTTTTGTTTGAACTCTTTAATGTTTAGGTAAAATTACTGTAATTGATCGAAATTTACTTTTTTTTTCTCAAATATGGCTTTTATTGCATGAAAGAGCTCAGTGCCAATATTCAACTAACAAAAAAGTTTGTTAATAATGTGGTTAGTAATAAAATACATCATGTTATCTTTACATAAAAAAGATCTGTATTTTATATGGTACATAAAAAAAGGAAATTTTGAATAATACACCAAACCTGTCAAAAAGAATAAATGGACATTGACATATGTACAAATGCTTGAATACGATTGGTAAGACGTCGTCAAATATATTGTTTTAAATCTTAGAAAAATCTCTGTGCTATTTAAAGCAAAGTGTCATTACAGTTCAACAGGCTCGTGTGCCTAGCAGCTTAATAAATTGCATGACCAGTTCACTCAAGATGATATTGGCGCTCTAGATATATTTTGATCCCTTTTCCGTATGGCAGCTCGGCCATGCAGATTGTAGCAGAATGAAATTGTTTTTCTATTTTCAAAGTGCAGTTCCGACTTTTTCTAACAGAGCGCACCGTCTGTGGCTTGCGTCAGCGTATAGCACAGTGCAAACAATTGTGAAATGGAAGAATGTTTTTGTTGCGTTTTTCGTGCGTGTTTCCTAATATCAACTGAAAAGTTGCGTGTATTCTCCAGAGATTTTGCAATTTTACTGTAAAGACAAACAAAGAAATATTCAATTTTAAACAAAGAAATATGTCAATTTCACTATAAAAAAACAAAGGCCAGATGGAAGTTGCATACGGACTTGGAAGTCGAGGTGGGTGGTGCAGTGGTTAGCACACCTGCGGCCAGAGTAGAAATTCCCGGGTCCGAGTCCCGGTCCTTCGCAATTCTTACATGGCTGTTGACGTTGTAAAGAAATGTTTCAGATTTTCATAATATATATTTTGGTTCTTTTGGCATACAAGTAACAGACCAAAATAAATCACTAAGATTGTTCTGAGTATAAGAACTTAGACAAATGTGTCAAGGAAAGAAGCGTTCTATCCACTTTGGTGTTCCAAAGAGAGCGAGCATAGAAAGTCTATGATCCAAAGTGATGACTGATTCTTTTGCTCATGTAATTTGTAATGATTAAATTTAAATTTATGGAAAGGAGATTTCTCATGCTAGCATTTATTAGCAGCCTACAAAAATATTGTGGGAGATAAGTTTGAAAAGTTCAAGAAGTTGAGCCTCAAAATGAGTTTTTTTTCACTTTTTTCGCTCCGATTTAGACTACTTTCCGAAACAATATTGATGTGGTTAATGAGAACCAGGTGAGATGTCCCAACAAGACAGAAAAAATGGAAAGACGATACCATCGTAGCTATAGCTATGTTCACATGACAGCCGACTTCTGTTGGATACAGAGAAGAGTGGATCCTCGACAAATTTACGAAAGATAAATTGGAAATAGACATTTTGAGGATGTAAGAAAATGTGTTAACAAGGACATTTTGACATGCGTTTACACACTTTACGAAAACTTTGTAAGTTACACATTTTTAATGTTGTTCTTGTGCCCTTTACATAGCATATTTCAAATTTTAAATTGGGACATCATTTTTGGAATCATTTTTGGAATCAGCGCCAAAAAATGACTAAGAATCAATGGTCAAACTAAAACTATTTTCAGAAAAAGAAATTTCGCAGACTGGTGTTATTTACATAAAATCTAATTTTGCATAAATGTTGTATAGATAACAAATAATACAACATTAATCATCGAATACCTTTCGAGTAATTTCTTAACAGTCAGAAACAAAGCTTCAGTGATTCCTTTTTAACGAATTGCTAACTCAGCTCCTCTTGATTCCAGGGTAAAGTTTTTCTTTTAAATTTGTAAAAATGTCAGCAGTCAAAATTAGAATTTCGCACGATTCTAATAGTGGATAATCCAGCTTAAGATGTTTTGTACCGAAAAAATAACCCATTTTTACAATAAAAACGTATTTTTCTCAACCAAACATAGAGAACGATCTATAGGGTCTTCCAAACAAGTTTCACTTTTTGGTTTAAGACAATACAATCATTTTTAGCGTAATTTGATAATTTTAAACAAAAACGTTGAAATAAGCAATTAAAAACGAAACTCAGCAAAACACATCTGATACCCTCCGGAATATCACTGTTATTAGAAGGACAACATTTTAAAATCATAAAAAATAATATTTCAGAATTTTTAAAAACAAATAATTATTGCAAATAATATGATTTTTAATGTTTTTTTCAATCACTATTTGATGGATTTCAACATACAACATATCACTCGCTTATTTGATTTGAAGATCTATAACTCGCTTATTTAATTTTTAGTATACGATCAGTATCTGAGCCACCAGATCAAAAGGACAAATTTCGCAATTTGAAGCCTTAGTGCAAAGAACCTCCTCTATGATCCCTCAAAAAAACGTGGGGAGTATTGTACACATTCAGAGTACTTGACATCAGCAAGTTGATTTTTATTTATTTGTTAGTTTTATATTCTTGCTTTATTATATCTTCATCGGTGAAAGTTCGTATTTTGTGCAGTAGATTTAAGACGTTTTATTTTAAATTTCCTTTATTCAAGTATTTTATTTCGAAGTGATTTCAAGGGTCACGAAAATGTCTACCAATACTTTGTTATTTTTAGTATCTTTTAAATGCATTATATTAATTTCTTATTACGTAAATATAATATTTACGTAATAAATTCTTTCATTGTGTACTGGCTAATAGTTCATTAAGAGTAAATAGTTATTTTCTCATACACGATGGAATAGAACTGCTTTAAATAACAGTTTCAACGGAGTACTGAAAATATGACACTGTAAAACATTTCTCCCTGCCTCGTGCTAACCGCAGCGGAGCCACTAGCGGACTCTCGTGGCAATGTCGAGAAGTTCAGGGCGCTGCGATCTCTAGGATCGTGTCTCTTTATTTCTCTTTCAGTCTTCCAGAGAACAAGACGCGAGTTTCTTTCTTTGCTACTTTCTTTTGACCTTTCGTTTTACACTACAATGACATACTCATAGTTTCCTATAGTATTTTCATTGCTCTTTTTCTTGTTACCTTGATACCATCATTTTATTCATTTATCGTTTTTAATCTGCAATCTAAAATAAAAAGTACATTTGCATTAGTATGCGAATAAAAAATTACGAATCCTAAAAAATGCTAAAATGTACACTAAAATGAGAGTTATTTTCAAATATTGACTTAAAATAATGTTCTTATATAATATGTAATTTGTAAGAACATTATTTTAACACAAACCATTAATTATGGAATTGGAAATGTTTATATATTAATAATTTTTCATTAACATCTGCAAAATAAATAACATCCAAATTAAAGCAATACGAAATTTGTGTAGTATTATTTTGTCAGTAGTAATGTGAAATTCATTTTCTGCCAACTCAGTATACAAAAATTCTTTAAAAGTTTGATTGTTGAATGTCATATTATTTATTAATTTTTACAATACGAAAAAATATTTTTATTACATTTTTTAAAGTGTATTCAAAATGTTGCAAAATTTCCTACGACGTAATCAGTTCTTTATTTTACACTTGGTGTTTTTTCTAATAGTTTCCGAAAAGTAAAAGAACTGTTGATAAATCAGAAGAGAACATCCGAAATAGAATCCTATTTTTCTGTTTTAATAAAGTGCAAAATATAGTTTCAAATTTTCAGGTATATATTTGGGATATAACGATATTATTAGTCATCTAACTTTTTTATGTAGAATTTGGACCCAATAATGGAAATACTGACTTTCTCAAAATTCGAAACCTTGCTTAGCTTCCATCCACGTTGATGCCACCAAGTACTTCCTTTGATACGTGAAGAAACGCAGTGAAATGTCACAGTGGAGAAGGTGTAGACTAGATCAAAGTTTCAGCGATACGTCGCAAGATTCTTTCTTTGAAGAACACTAAACTTCCAATGCTTCGCCACCTACCAACTTCTTGTTCCCTCTAATGAAATTCCTTCAAGGTACGAACTTTAAGGTCTAAAACAAAAATATATAAGGCTACTGTCTGACTTCTTAACAGAGATAATGTATGACTAGTTTGACTTATCAGAAAATACTTTTTTCTAGATTTTCAATAAAATGTTAGTCATTTATGCAATTCTTGGTTTCCGAGATAATTATAGCTACGTCAAAAATTAGAAAATTAGCATTTTTGCCATGCTGATGTTTTCTACAGAACTGAAACATTTCCACATAAACTGTAAGTGATGGAGTCTGAATGATCGCTAAAGTGATATCGGATCCACAATACCCTTTAACTGTATTTTAGATAGTTTGGTTCCAGATGTCTATATTATTGTATATTAGTTTTATTATGTTGCATTCTACTATAAAACTATTCGGTTAATACCATGGGAACTTGCATAGACTAAACCTTGTCTGATATAATTTTTCAAAGAATGCTTTCTTTTCGGATAGTGTACCAAAAATATATTATATTATTTTGATAAGAAATGTTTTTCAAAAAATTATATTTTTTATTCTGCATTGACTGTTCGGTTGGTGCTGCAACGTGGAATGAAATTTATCATAATTGCAATTTTTTTAAATAAAAAGAACCTCCTTTGCCACACTTTCTACTCCCCCCCCCTGCTAGCAAACGTAATTGATCATTTCTCCATCCTTATTATTGCGTTCTGACACCAGATCAGTTCATTTACGAAACGGCTTAATCCTATTTCGTTCTCAAACTTTGACGAACCTCACACGTACTGGTTATTTGTTTTATGATTTTCATATTTCGTATTTGATATGAAAATAATTTCAACTAAAATATTGAACAATGTAATAAGAACTCTGAATTTGAACAAAATAAAATTTTTCTCAACTATCCATTACTATGAAGTGCCGCAAAATGTTTGCTTCGGATTACAAATGATAGAATCAATTAAATGTTAAACAATTTCGAGTTACAGAAGCATCAATGACGAGGATTTGATGTTTTTACCTAGGCGTCGAAGGAAATCTTAAAGTGATTCAAGCTGTTAAATTGGTTACAGTTGTTGAATGAAAATCAATTTTAGAGTATGTGTGTTTTGTGAAATATTCTCCCAGAATATATCGGAGGTGCAATGATGATATATGTTAAAAATTCTCTAAGATATAAAATGTTAAGTAATTCTTCTATTAAACCTAACGTTTCACCACCAAAACACGACTATTTTTGTATCTAACTTCCTCGGAACTTCTATTGAATTCCAACAGTTGCTTGAAAATTTAAAGAACAAACATTGATACGGAAATTACTTTTTAAAGATGGTATAAAAATTTAAAAACAACTTTTGAGTAGTGAAATTTAGGTTATTAAATTACTCTTAATGCTTGTCATTATTATTATTATTGAAAACGGAATATTAAATTTACTTTAGAAAGTGAAATTTGACAACATTTATTATGCATTTAAATTATATCTCAAAATTGTTATTAAGATTAATAAATGAATTCCCACAAGTTATAACCTGAAAAACAAAGTACAATATAAACACGAATTTCAAAGATCTTGAAGTTATTATTACCAAGTATTCCATAGAAACAATAGTCTAGCCATTACATCCGTATTTCCCGCCACTCATTTTATTGCCAAAGCGATATTTGTTGACTTGGAGATCTAAGTAGACAGAACACTATAAAGTAATTAGTCTTTAGCTGTGTCGCTCGCAAAGAAGTGATATATGTGTCTCCCTTATATATTTCTTCTTATCATTCCAGTCGTCATCATTTTCTTGCTATATGCGAACGAAAACAAACGTGCAACAAGGATCTATCAGATCGAGTCATTTTTACTCAGGGGATTTCTCACGCAAGTGATATTTATCGCGGGTGAGAGAAGACATTTGATATATGTGAGAATGCAGTTGATGGAGTAAGGAATGAAATAGGAGAGAGAAAGAGAGCAGAAGAATTACGGTCAGGGAAAAGGTCGTTACAGTATTCAGTTCGCGAATGTAAGTAATTTGCAAGTGATATAACTATAATATCTACGTATTTCTTAAGTAGGTTTAGTTTAAAATAGAATAACAGAATTTTTGTGAATTAATGATAGTACTGAGCCCTGACGAATAATGAAAAATGAAGATAAAACATTCTTGCGACCGTAAGACTATCGATTTAATATTTCTATTAGATTACATCAACAAGCTTTACATTTTGTATGAGAATCAGCTCTACTAATTGTGATCACTATATAAATAAAGTATTTAAGTAAACGTATAACAAAAAGGAATCAGGGAAATCGTGCTACTCATATTCTCATGATCATTGCTTGTCTCAGAGCTACGTGTTTAATTAAAAAATACTCTGAAGTCTTTGAACAAAAAAATGTTGATTTTAAATAAATACTTACACTTGTTAGAAGTTTTGATTCATCATGAATGTTAGGATGGAATAATACATTTCATTAGAAATGCAGAGAGAGGTCTAATTCATCGTTAGCACACTAGATGTTAATTGCATCTAGATGCATCAATTTCTTTCGTAACTCCCAAATCTGTCAGTAGTGATACACCTCTAAAGTAACAGAAAGAAAGGAAGAAAATAAATAGTTTCGTCATGTTTTTTATGTACGTCTTTCGAGTTACGAAACTTGTTTCGGAAAAATGACTCGGAAATTTTTCAATGACGTTGCGTTTGTGTTTGAGAGTGAGATCTCAAATTTACATCCTTCCATGTACTCATACGCGGCTCTCAATGATCTTCTTTGAAGTCACTGATACTAGATTTTTATACTGAGTATCACGTTTTAATAAATATTCGGAAACTCATTTCCTTCAATTAAAATAAAATTTTGTTTTAACATCCTGAAATCTTCCAATATAAATACATTAAAATTTATTTTTATTATTGAACAAAATTTTCAACGTTTTATCAAATTTCTACTCAATTAAACGAGAATAAATTCTTATTTGTTTTATTAGAGTAAATAATCTGGAATAGCTAAATACGCTAAAGTAATACTTATGAACAAAGCAATACATCCTAATGATAGAATGTTGATGGTGATAAAAACCAACCACAATTAAATTCCTATTTATTTTTTATTTTTGTATTGTAAACAAGTAAAAATCAGGGCAGTATTTTTTTATTTTTCCCAATGATACGCTATTGCGTTCAAAGCATAATTAGTGTATTGGCGGAAAACAGCTAACGCAGGTGCATACTGTGGTGTTCCAAGCGGTAACGAAGTGAACTTCTCAGAGTAGACGCCAATCACTTGGTACACTTCAGGTAATACCAAGAGATGTCAGTTGTTCTTTCTCAATAAGTTAGTGAAAACGATCATTAACAACAACAACAACAAAAGTAACTAGATAGAGTGTTCTAATCGTAGTGTATGTTACGTATTTACTAAATTATTGAAAACGACTTTTTTTGTTTTTTGTCAGGATTTTGTCAATAGTTTTAATTCATTTACATATCATTTGTTACACAAACATGTCACGTGGAACCTGAAGATATGTGTATCATCTCGAACTCATGTATTACAGATCGACGGATATGGTTATATATTTAGCTGCCAATTTCAACAATGTCATCGGAAGTTTAAGACACCTACTTCTTTTGAGAGAGACATTCTATGTTTAAATATTTTGTTCATCAATAATATTTATTATTGGATTTTTGTTCCTTGTAGAAAAAGATGTCATGGTCTATCAAAAAGCATAATTTATTCCGAGAAATTAGTATTCTATATATCCACGTAAGCGTACAGCAATGTCAGAATTATTGTTGGTTCTGAGACCGCCTTTGTTCCGTCTCTCAGTCGTGTTATCTCTACATTGAGATGAGACCAAGAACATAAGGAGTTCTTCAGTTCGTAGATGTTAAGGAATAACCGAGACCCCGTAGCAGGTTAGTTGAATGTAGATATCTTTGCTGATAATTCAATAAGCATCGTATATGGCTGATTGTTTCATCATCATTACATGGTTTATTGCACAACGGTGATTTTCTGTCTTTGAACTAGAGAGAAACGTCTCATCGCTCGCAGCGCCAGCTCGTCGTCGGTGTGCGAGGTACGATTGAACTCAACGCCCGGTTTTGAGTTGTCGAGATGGAATGACCCAGATACTTATCAATTCTTCAAGGAAAACGTTGCAATCATTTGCTTGAGATGGAATGGCTGGATATTCTTAAGAGTTTTCTTATTTCGATAGAATTTGCATGTTTGTTGTTATTAGATATATTAAATCGTGTAGCTCGATACACGTACGGGAGTTAGATACACATCTATTTTTATGACAATAAGTATTAGAGTCATCAATATTGTAAATTAATATTTTTTGTATCGTAATAATACTTGTCAATTTGATTATTGCACAAGTGCTTGATACGTTTCTTGTTTGAACAGCATGGAGTAAATGCGCCACGGCTTTTAAATTTTGGGTTGTAGATTCAGGATCGCGAGACATCAGGACCAAGATCGTGGTTGACATCAATGCTATTAAGGAGAGTATTTGTTTACTACAGACACATGAATCAAAAACAATAATCTGAAATTAAGTAGAAAATTTTAAGTCATAAAAGAAGCTAAACCGTTTCCTTGGATATATTGGAGCTCTCACGAATTGCTCTAATGTGCTTTACGAATCATTCTTTTGAAGGGTCGAAGTGGGGATGAGATAAAGGCCACTTCCTGGAAAAAAGTATCAAGTGTATATTGGATTATGTTATGGTGTACATAGGAAATAAGAGAAGAATATTTTAAACGTGATATTTCATAAAATAATACTGCGTCACAATTTTTGGTACTGTAGATTTTCCTCTTATGTTTTCCGGGATTAACAAAAAAAAGTTCACTCTAATACTTAGTGGTTGTTGCCATGAATATCGCTGTGGGTGGGTTGTGACAAAGAGACTTCCCATTCATTCCTTGAATTCATTACGTGAACACAGCGTTTTGACCCTCACCAGGTTTTTATATACATAGGGTAGTTTCCTAGTAACATTGCATTATGTTCAAACAGAAAAATAAAAATATAAAAACAGAAATAGTGTACACAATTATCGTAATGTTGGTAAATAAACACCAGATAATTTCTCCGTATTCCCAAGTTTAAACATCTTATTTTGGTTTTAATTTGTATCATTTTATTCGCGTTTATAAAATTTATTTTCCCTGCCTAATATCCTAAAATTTTCCTGCCCATCCGATGGTCTTCATCTAAACGACACGTTATAATGCATCATTTTTTTTTTAATTTTATGATTTTATGATACTAACCATAGTTGTTGCTAGTAGCTCTTCCTGGGGGCGCTTTATGAACTAGTACATGCATGAGTTCTAGTTACTGACCACTATACTGGAATTTATGAACTGGTATAGACATGTTTTAGTGTGAAAACAAAGACTGGAACTCGATTTAAATGATTAATATCCTAGAAATAGAATACATAATTAATATTTGCGGTTCTGGAATAGCAATGCTATTCTATGTAATATGAAAGTGAAGTTGGAAATAAGTGTTTCTCGTAATAGAGATATAGAAATCAGGGCTTGAACATTTCTTATTTTGAATATTGCTAATGTGAAATTTTAAATATGAAATTTGGAAAATCTTTTAAGGCGAAAGTATTGAGAGTGAGCAAAGTTCCAAGAAGAATTTAACATTATGAGACAAGGAATGAAAAATTAGTTCCAGAACGAAATGAAAATATTCCGTTAATAACTTGCCTTTGAGCCACGGTAAAAAGAATGAGTAAATGTTGATAAAAAGAGAGAATGAATGAACACACAAAAGCATATCAAGAGTGATTGTAAAACGGTCGTTTAGAAATAAACTAGATGGATGCTAACTTACTGTTTCTCGGTAGCTTTATTTGCGTCTTCCTGTCCATTTCCTAGAATTTCAGGAAGTTCGATGGTTATCAGAGAATATTTTTTCCAACTACTAATTGAATAGAATTGTTTGTTAATTTGTGCTCATAAATTCCCCACCCTACTCACCTGACGATACCCTTCCTCATCTTTAACCGCGGACGTTTACAAAAATGTTGATTGAAAAACTTTCACGAAAAAAAAAAAAAAAAAACTTGAAAGGAAAGTACGGCGGTCGTCTTCGTAAGGGTTGGAGATTGTCACAGTGCTAGATTGCATTTTATCCAGTTATTTCAATTTTTAAGAAAAAATAATAATTTGTTATATTTACATAAAGAAATTGAAAAATTTATTTATTTTTAATTCAGATTTTCATGGTTCTTCTTTGTGAAGGGAGATTTAGGTTACGAGAGCTTCTCGTCCACATTACCCGCGAAAGTACATTAGAAGTATGAGTCAGAGAGTGGTAGATATCGAATCAAAATTAGTATGGAGGTCAAGGGAATCACAGCTGTAAATATTTCTACTTGGCTCTCCTACCATGTCAAATCAACACAGGGTC
This sequence comes from Laupala kohalensis, assembly GCA_002313205.1. Lineage (NCBI taxonomy): Eukaryota > Metazoa > Arthropoda > Insecta > Orthoptera > Trigonidiidae > Laupala > Laupala kohalensis. The sequence goes on from NNCF01127001.1 coordinate 2,149,666, forward strand.
TCAGATTTTTATAAAATTTTGTAGGAATGTAGCCATCATATAGATAAAGAAAAGAATCAAGTATTTCTATAAAATTCCTACCCGTTTGTATGTTACAACAATGTAAGCAAAACGACCCAAAACGGCTCTACACAAAAGTTTTGAATTGCTCTGGAAGAATGAATCTGCAAAAGAATGTAGGTTTCTTGCTGCGTACCGTGTGCGGAACTAGAATTTTTCTTTTAATTCTAATTGTGCTCTATTATTATGTTAAATATCGCTCCAGTATGATAATGCAATGTGTATATATTGTCAGATAAGCGTATCATTTTGCTATACTTGTGGAAAGCCCAACAATTAAATAATTGTATCAATTCAATATTTTTTCCCCTGTGTATGATGGACAAGTGTAAGAAAAGCGTAATCCAAATTTCAAAAAAGTGTTTAAAATGATCTTTGTAATGATGCACTATCATTCCACGATGATTTATTAACATAGCACCAATGAGTTTTGATGTAGTACAAATTAAAACAAGTAGAGTGAATTAACGCAGAATGGAAGGATAGAATTTCAAGGCGTGTAATGAAAATATCCTTGACTCACGTCCACATTTTCCCCAGCCGGAAAGGAATTATTCTCTTGTTTATCTTAAAACACCGTTTCATTTACAGATGAAGTCATAAGAAGCTTGAACAGACATTAATAACGTTAAGTTTTGATCAGTTAGCAAAGTTATGTTTTTGAGTCGTTCTCGGAAAGCGTGATCTGAAATCCTCGTCGTCTGTTCCAGGAAAAGGCGAGATTCTGAGTTCCCTTGGCTAGCGAAACCGCAAAGTAGAATACGTTATATAAGACAACTCGTAAATTTCTTAACATAGTGAACTCTATTTACAGTCAAAAATTATTTTTAAATCAATTTTGTTACCAATCTCTAGTATTTCTCTACTTCACACATTCGTAAAAATTACTGTTATACTTTCATACTTTTTGTAATGCGGTTCTACGAGACCGTATTTTGCGAAACGCTTCGTAATGTGATAAATTAAGAAGTTTGAGTAAAAAAGTATTTTGTGTGTCAGATGTTATCACTCATAAAGTAATTTACTGATAATCTAAATCGAAAATATTCCAACAAGTGCCACATTGGTTTTGACTAATGGATCATGATTTCTGATGTATGAAAAAAATTTATGATCACTGAAATTTGTAATGTACTTAGCGAAACAGACACACACATTGAATTTAAGCTGTCGTCAGGTGATCTAGATCAGGTCGTTAATCTTTAATCGTTTATTTAATTAGATAATATAATGGAGATCAAATTGTAATTGTAGTAGATCAAATTTAAAATTTAACATAAAAATCTAATTAAAAATATAATTAATAACTTGTCACCTTTTATGGACGAATAATATTTATATTTTTAGTGAAATATTGTTCCTCCATGAAAGGCCGTAAGTTATTAATTATATATTTAATTATATTGTATAATGGGCGTAGAATTAACATAAAAATCTGTACAAGAAATGGATTCAACCAATACGTCTTCGAGAACTCCGACTTTTCTTAGAATTCTTCAATTATTTCTGGAGATGGACTATATCGTGGAGTGTATTGGTCGAAATGTACTCATTTCCTTCGTCTCGTAGCTCCGTAGCGTCATGACGAAGACCGGTGTTGCTTTGCGAATGCTGTGCCCGCAGACGGGCCACTGCAGCAGCGGTGGCGGCTGCGGCGGTGGCGGTGAGGACCACGACGCGCCGGCGCATCTCAGCGCTCATTGGCTCATTCCCCATCACTTGTCGAGGCGGTCCCGCCAATCGCGGAGCGCGCTCTGTGCCTCCCGCATCTCCTCACTCTTCTGTGTATCCAAGATGTGTACCACTCGAAGCATTCTTTTCGATTTTTTTTTTTTTTCATTTGTGCATTCAATTTTTGAGAAATAATTTTATATTTTTGTATTCGTTGGGGTCGGTGTCTATCTTGTGATTTACGCAAACTGGCGACATCGTTTTCGTCGGATAAGGAGTGTATGGCCTGGGATTATTCGGAGTGGAAAGATTTTCCTACCGAAACGAAGGAGAGGTGAAAGAGCACTGGAGCGAAATCACGCCAAGAGGAAGATACGCGAAACGAAATAAACCGAGCGGGGGAAGTACGAGTATAAGCTCGATATCGGAGGGAAAGAGAAATCTGGAGGAATCTAGAGAGAAGTGAAGGAGGAGGATGTCCGCCGCTGCAGACGACGATGGAGTGAGGAGGACGCGTGGAGGGAGTGGCCCGTCAGTTCGGTAGGGGAAGCTCGCGTCGGTCGAAACCCCACCACCCACGTCGCCCTCGCCGACGGCGTGCTGAGCCGCGTGGTGGCGGTGGCAACGACGGTGAGGCGGCGGCGGGCACACCGCGCGAATGCCGTGCGCGCGCACTCCCACAGTCAGTCGCTTGCCGCCGCGCGCTACGCTCGGTCGACTTGCCGCGCGCGCGTGGCTGCCTCGTCACCGTGTCTTCGTTCGCGCTCGACGTGTTTCTCACATTCTGATCCCCGTCGCGTCGCTGACGACCTCCGGCGTCCTTCGCTCTCTCAGAGGTCGCATTATCTGTCGGAGTGACAGTCGGCGATGAAGGCTAGAACTTCGTCTGCGGGGTAGTTAAAACTGAATCTTGTGGAAATCCGACGTCGAAGGACTAGGTGCTGAAGTGGAGACGACTTGAAGTAGGCGTTGCGAGTGCCCTGCCGAGGTCATGAGGAACTGGTGACGGCGCTGAGCTGGTGACGACGCCTTGGTGACGTCCGGCGGCGCGCCATGCAGCGCTTCCTGCTAGGAGCAGCGCTTGCGCTCGTCTTAGTTGCCGGTAAGAATTCTTCACTCCGGAAAGATCTTCAAAGGAATATGTATGACGATACATCGAAGAAACTTAATATTTATAATTTTTTTACGTCCACTAATACATTCAATCCTATTAATTTAAAATGTTTCAAACTCATTTATTTGTAAATATAATCCATATTCATTTTGGTTATGACACCCCATAAGTCAAAATGAAGCTTCGGTAAAACATTACATATATCGATAATTTTTCGGTACACATTTCAGCGATTTAAAAATATATTTTTGGTTTCATGTCTGCAGTTTTTCAATACATTTATCTACCCTTACTCCATTGAGATTATGCACTTTCAGAGGCGACTTAGCAAATATACCGAATAAGTTATCGTACGATTTAGGAACTGAAGTAGAACTTGAGTAAATATTTTGAGTAAAACAAAATGTTCAAATATTTAGCAGTGAACCCTTAAAACTATACTTTACGAAGTGGATAAATGTTGAAATGTTTTGGTATGCGCTTCCATAAGAAGTTTTCCTCGTTGAAACATTTTCTAACGCAGAAACTCGGTATCTCTGAAATATTTTGAAGGAAGGTTTAACAATATTTCCACACTGAGTTTCATTTGAATGCGCGAAGTCTGACACAGATGACATTTAAAATTTTGGTGGCTCTCATACCTTTATTGTTTTGACAGAGAAATCCACTTTATGTCGTGATCAATAACTCCACAATTCCGTACTGTAAAATGATTTTCAGTGGTACGATTTATTTATCAAAATAAACGCAAACGTAAAACTTTGAAGAGAGTTACTGTGGCCAATCAAAATTCCATTCTGGGACAAAATCTGTGGAATATCGCTTATGCAGCCTAATATTGTGTGCGCCATAAAAGTCCAATAGTGAAGAAACGTCCTAATAATTATTGTAAACTTTATTATTTTCATCATAAATTTCTTTTCATATTTAATTGAATGCTATTTGAGATAATGAAATGAACCAAATATTTCTGTTTTTGAATTCGCAATATGAACTGTACGTGCATTCTCTACTCATTCCGACAAGGAAATATTTGGATAGACCATTAAGGAAACCTGATTGGGATAGACCAGTAAAGAAATAATTTCCCATAATTCGAAATTAGGGGAAGTAATCAGGATTACGTCACTGTGTCTTCAACTGTAACATTGGTACACGTAGAGTTGAAATAGTAATATTACCCTTTACGCAATTTGTAGTCAGTATTATTATAATAGTTTTAGGATTTTCCTATTACTTCTAGTAGGAAGCAAAAGTTTGCTAGATATATTATTTGTGAAATGTGACAAATTTTTTTTCAACATTTCAAATTATATTTGAGTAAATGCGTATTATAAATATGTCCGTCATTTTCATAATCCACTCTTTCTTTCACCATACAAGTATTTTTTCCTAAAACTCTGCAAACAAGAGTGCAATTAACATCAATTAATAATATTTTCTGTAATTTTTATTTATGAATAAAAGAAATTTTACAAAAATTAATTTTTGTTCTATGTTTTCATGTATTGCAGAGGTGAACAAATAGTTTTAGCAATGGAGATGAAATGTAGTGTTAAAGACTAGTAAATTAATGTACGTCTCACATTTTTATCTGCAATGATAGTTTATAGTTCATTTTTCTTTTATTTCTGTTAACAAGGTAATATTGAAAAAAAAATTAATTTGTAATTTATGTATGTTTTTATATATGTTAAATTAGACATTGTCATAATAAATCCTGACTTGTGGTCTAACAAATCCCTACAAACGCGTCATATATCAACTCATTATAAATGAACATAACTTGCAATTATTGAAGTGATTTAATACTGATTATACCTTGCAAAACTCAATTGATTGAAGCCAAATCCCTAAAGAGCAATATGGTCGATGACCCTCCTTTAATTTAGTTGCATGTATCTCAATATTTCATCAATTATACATCTGTGCGAAGAGAGAATGAATTATTTTCAATGTCAAAAATGAGAACCGAGGTATTTTTTGCAGCCCTGTAAAACAGTCCCAGGAATAAGTTTCAATAATACCACTCATTGGAATTTTGACATCACAAAAGCGTATAATACTAGTATTTCTATATAAGTATTAAATATGTGATATTTATTGTTAAGAAAATGAATAGCTCCACTTAACATCCCTTTGTTCTATCGCGTTTCGTTTATTTATATACTTCTGTTATTCCTACGTATTGTACATGCTCAGGATGATTCAGAATTTTACTCTCAATGTAGTTGTTTTTGTTACTCTCAATGTAATTAATTTTCGAGAGAATTTATAGCGAGGAAATATTTCAACAGGCCGTTGTTTAATTTTCTAAGGATCTTATCCATTATTATTAAGGTACAAACCAGTATAACATGTTAAGTAAGAATTATTTAAATATTATAATACTATTAAATATAATAATAACAACTAATAAAGATAACATTTACAACATGGTTTCGCTAAAAGGATTTTTCTAAAAAGAAAAACAATATGAATCTCATTTTGAAGGATAGAGTTTAAACGAAAATACATGTAACGAATTTATGTTGAGGATAAATAATGAATTGCTTACATTGCTATCCGTAATGTAATCTACATTGTACTTACATACGCATGTTGCGGCCAAAATCAGTGTGATAATTGTTTTTCATATTATTGTGAAATATTGTGTTAGAACAATATTGTAATATCTTTTAATCTATTCACTACTTTATTTTGAAATTCTATGAGTAAAGTATGTTCTAATTCAGAAATTCCCCCAAAAACACTTTGTGAGGTCGCAAATGTTAAATTTGTAAATGTGCTCTGGTAAACGTCATTAGAGCTATATGATTATCGTAATTGTTTCTTTAAATTCTTCAGTTCTTTCCGTTGGGAGAGTTTTGAATATAGGCTACCCGCCGGGAGATTGTGCTGTAACGTATGTCTGACCTTTGCGGGACTAACATGACATCTGCTGCGCCGGTGACCGCCATGAACTCAGGCGGCGAAGTGTTGATCGAGAAGTTGCCCGTCGCGAGGCTATGCATTTTTATGCCGTTCGCAACGTCGTCCAAATAGAGTCGGGGAAGTTGATGTGTATGGAAGAAGTTTGAGCAGACCTAGTGGCAGGCAGAGGTTGTACTTCAGCGGAGGCAGTTCGCGCGACGGCGACCGGACAAGAATGACGTTGCTCCGACGGGACGGGGGATGCGATTCACTGTGTACGAGACTCACTTGCTAGCACACGAACCGTGATGAATGTAATGTCACTTTACTAGATTTTTAAATGAAATCAGTGATTTAATTACAATTAAAGTGATAATTGAAAATTTTTGTAAAGTGCCAGTTGAAGTGACGTAGAGAAATTACAGCAACTAATGTAAAACTAAAGTACCGATCTTTATTTTACAGAAGATTGTTTGTCTTAGTATCGGGAAAATGCATTAGAATGTGCTTAATTTGTTTTCTATTTTTTTCAATTATTTTTGGTCATATACTTACAGATTTAAGATTTGATATTACAATTTGAGATGACAGTAAAATTTATTTTTTAGTATATACATGCATTTGAAACCCTTGGTTATCTTCGAGACCTGTTGTGAAACAGCTTATAAACGCATGCACATCAAAGTCAAAGTCAGAGTAGAATAAGTACTTTCGGTACTATTTTGAGTTAGTTTTGTGTAAGCTAGATGCTTTACTAGCAAGTATCAGTTGTTAAAACTAGTCTTTCTTAAAGTTTCATCCATAACAAATTGAGTTCCAAAAAGGTGATAGATAATTTTATTTCATTTTCCCCCAATTATTAAGTGTTCTATGTTGACTTTTACGCTTACGATACAATGAAGTAGCAATATTTTGCATATTCCAGTAGGTGCACAAAATACTGTTCATTGCAGTGTAAGGGTTATGTGGGTAATATTGTACTCTGACAAATGAATTTTTATTGTTCATTGGAAAAATGTGCCAGATTCTGATTGTCAGGAGCGTTTATGTCCAATAATACCTTCAGTGAAGTAGACGTGAAAAGCAAATTAAATTGGGATTTGGTGTCGAAGAAAGTAACGTGCTAATTAATCTACTAATTTTAAGCCTGTTTTTGGGGTTTTCTGTCGATAAATATTTATTATAATTGGATTACCTATTGTTTGCTCTCTTTATGTAACAGTAAAGTCTTTTTAAAAAATTATCATTATTTTATGATATCGTATCTCATAAACAGAAATGGATTACTTGCCATTTATTAAAAACCTTATACTTTTACAGAGGAACAAATGAGTAAACAAGGCCTCCTGTGATGATGAGAGTATTGTTGTGAATATTCCATGCATAAATAAAGAACCACATTCCATGTAAGGTGTCAATAGTTTAAGTTTGAACAAAAGAGAACGTAGCGCCATAAAGTGAGAGATGTTCCTATTAAAAACTGAAATAGTATAATAGCGTGATTCATGCTATTTGTTTACCTACTGATATTCTATTTATTAAACTTCATCTAATGTTGTGAGACGATCAGCAGGAGACTAATTCAAATTCTCGCAAGATGCTGGGTACAATCAACCAATGAACATAATCATTAAACATATCTCGATGAGAACTTTTTCTTTGTGGAGGGCATTTAAAATAATTGTCACAAAAACCATAATAATTATGGTAATATTTCATTTATTCCAATCAAACAATTTTTTTGTGTTTGAAATTTTTGACTACTGGATAACTAAGCTGACTAGAGCATCCAAACGTTTCATACTTGTATGATTTATTCATCATAATTCAGTCCAGCTCATCTCTCTCTTTGTCTTTTTTTTACGTGGACCTTCCATCGTAGCTTAGCGTCCAAGGTAATACCCAGGTACTTTGCAGTATTCGAATAGAGTACCATTCGATTATTAATGAACACAGGTGTGTGATCAATTCTTTTGTTGGTGAAGTTAATATGAACTGATTTTTGTTCATTGAGTTTTATCTGCCACTTTTTTGTCCAGTTATACACTTGAATGATGGCATTTTGTAATTTGTATGTTATGTCTGTATTATTATTACCTACTGTCAAAAGTCTGTCAGGTATAGAAAAATGTATTGGCTTATGGGCAGAAAGTCATCCCTTTCAGTCCATAATAAACTACTATTATACAAAGAAATATTGAAACCCATATGGTATACAGCTTTTGGTCTGCACTAGGAAATGTAACGTGGAAATTTCCCAAAAATTCCGGAATAAAGTGCTAAGAAACATTGTTGACGCTCCATGGTATATTAGAAATAAAGATTACATCGGGATCTCGCTGAACCACTCGTGACCGAAGAAATCCGTAACTTTGCTGCAAAACATGAAGAAAGTGAATGTTGAGGCTATACAACTTCTAGACACTTCAGAGTTGGTTCGTAGACTCAACAGGAAGAAACCTCATGATCTTCTGTGACTGCTGTGACCTCTGGTGCTGTCTTGAAGAGCAGTAACATCTTAAGATAATTATAGTCGCTAATGAGGGACTTTAATACTTAGTGTGTTTGTTGTATATGTCAGACGTGAATTGCTGATTAGTCTAGAAAATACTATATTGCAGTGTTATTAAGTACATTAATGTGCTTAATTAAAAATAATAATAATAATAATTTAGTCGATTCTTGTTTTCTAATACTTTTTATAAAAAATGTACTGAGAGTCGTAATGTCTCGTTTATTATTCACAAATGAACGAAATCCTTTCACGTTTCATCGAACATATAATTGAAATCGATTAATTTTTTATGGTACGATTACCTAGACTTCTAGATTGAGATAAAACATGTGTATTTTTTACCAGCAGTCACCTTGATCAAGAAGAAGAATTATATTTTAATATACTGATACTTTTCTCCTCTTCACGTATATTTACTTAATGCTAATACAAGGTTTTAATTGGAATATTTTGGACTAATTTGGCACTGCACTATGTGAAGGTGTGACAATAAATCGACCACGAAATGCAATTTTTCCTAAAATAAATAATTAATACTGACAATTATTAATAAAAATTAATAACATTTAAGGGTTTTTAGCTGTGTTTTGTAAAACAAATGGCAGTACAGCGTATCACATTTGTAATAGTCTGCGTAGATAAAGGGGGGGGAGTAACGGACATAACTTACGTTCGGACTTTAAAATGTTTAATGTTTTCACATATACATATGGTTACATACAAATAACTTGTTGTATTTATCAAGTAATTTGATTAAAATAGCAGAGTATTTTTTTATCCCTAAAATATTAAATCTACTAAATATTCCGTTTGGCAAGCATACAGATCAACAAATATATGATAAAAAATGTATACAGAGAGAAATTCTGGTGATTTTAGATTTTTAGTTTTGCGTTGAAGCTTATGCCTGAAAGTTTTAAGAAAATAATTAGAAACCAGAAAAACGTACCGTAACGTTATTTTGTAACATTAATTTTTTTGGTCATATTTTTCAAGATACATAACAAGACTACTGCATTGTGCGCCAAAATAAATTATGACAACAAATTTATGTTGAAGAGGTATGTAATATGTATTCTTTCTTATATAAGAAGAGTAAATGCAATTTAACCATTATAATTTGATAAAATATTTTATTACAAATTCACATGCGCATCACAATATAAATTCACTATACTTTTTCTTTTAGTTTACGACTTAGATTTGCGAAATAGAAACTTTTTCAATAGTAAAAAATATTATAAATCAGCGAGTGAAAAGACTTTTCTTGTGTAAGGCTAGAAGAAATAAACTTTATTGTCAAAAAAACAGTTTGCAAACTGAGTATGACCACATGGGGGCAATAAACTAAGTTACTCTCCGGAAACAAGCAAGGGACTTTCTCATCAATTCCGATCAAGGACCCATGGGCAGTGGCGGATTTATTATTATATTGCACATTGTTGCCCTTTGGAGTGTGTTTAACTTGAACACAACTTGTTCCTTTTCCTTCTTATTCTTGTTTTCTTCCCAGAATCTATTCATTCTTTGGCTATGTTGCTGTTTTCTTTGTTCTGTCCAAACGTTCCCTGTTTCTTCCATTCTTTTACTTCGAATTTTATGTTCTTAATTTTTGCATCTGAATTCATCTCTTGATTTTATCACTTCCCTTTTAATTCCTGCTTGCTTTAAGTCTTCTTCTATTTCTTGAAGCCAGTTGTTTTTGATTGAGCAGTTTACGTCATCAAACATCTTCTTTCTGAGTCTGTCGTTGTTTATTCTGTGTGTGTGTCCATAAAACGACATTTCCTGACCATGTTCATGAGTCTGTCTATTTATAAAAGAAATTATTTAATAAATACGTACCGTTGTCCATTTATTATTCGAAATAAATTGTAGATATTTGTGTAGTAAAAATCCGAGATTAATAAAACAAAGGTATAAATGACATTCTCGCCCAAGGACCCGGAGGAAAACTCGGTCCACGAAGAGAAATTATGCCAGAAAAATATTCATGTAGCAAAACATACAGATCCTGTTTTTGATCATACACATAACATCCAATGTCTCTGTGTTGAATACTTATAGCACGAAAAAAAAAAAAAAAAAAAAAAAAAAAAATCCTCGCCGGTTCTCTTGTGTATCATTGAGAACAGAAATAGATGTCCGATCCAAAAGGCAAGCGAGGCCACTTCACTCTGTGTGCAGCGTTAACGTAGATTTCAAGCCCTCCGCTTTCGTTGCCACGTCGGGAGACCCTCGAAAATTAATTTCGCGCATGAAGAGCTTTTTGTCATGCTACCTTCATAGCCGACAGCGCATCGGTTCAAAAGTATTTTCCCTCAACGCGAAAACTAGACATCAGCTGCTGTTCACGTCAAATATTTAATTCTCATCCATTTCTATTTCATCCGTAGCAATGTCATTTACTCCTCGATAAATGAGATTTAATAGGTCATACGAACTAGATGGACGATCCTATTAAAACAGTTAGAAATAAGACGTCCTGGACGAGTAGTTTTGTTTAGTAGTTTTTCTGCTTTTTTTTCATCCACAAAATGTGTATTTGTGTTTTATCTTTTGCGTGATAATGAATGACTGACGTCAGCGGTTGAGAGTTGTTGTTTCAGAGGTTTTTGATACTTTTTCGTAAATTCGTGGCAAACAGTAAACTGTAAACAATTGGTGAAATGTTGAAATATGTATGCTACTCTAAAAACAGTTTTTGATAATAGAAATAGCTTGTGTAGTCTGTAACGTCAGATTTATTCTCGTGAACGTGACTTCAGAAATTAAATGCGAAAATTTTTTCTTCGGGTTGTGATTGATGTTACAAAATTTTTCAGCGATATGTTTACATGTGATATAATTCATATTCGACATGTTACTAGAAAATAGTTTTGTAAGGAGATTCTATAAAACAAAAATATCGTAATTAGTGATGCTACTTGATGTAAAGTGAGATACATTATTTATAAAATTAGTATAGAAAAGTTGTCATATTAATATCCATTCAGGTCCCATCCTGGTTAATTTTCTCCAGTTCTTCTTGAACACACAGATCGAAATTGATAGGATAGTTCCTTGCTTGCTTTTGGCGAGTTAATGAGTGTCACTCTGTGGTCTCTACGTGTTCTTGCTGAGCTTTTGAATATTGTGGCAGTTATTTATTTAATACAGTACTATAAGGAATATCCATGTCGTAAATACACGTTGAAATTATAATAAAATGAACGTCCTTATTTCTTCAGACGCGATTTATTAATTCAAAATTTTTTCAGTGATATAAATTTTCATTCGTGAAAATTATATAAATGTTAATTAATTATTACATAACAAACCGTGTCGGCAATAATGATGTATTTATTTTATTTTCCATCATGAATATTCCAAAGCAAATTGCTATTACGCTACTGAACTGTGTAATAATGACAGAATTATATTAATTTTTATTTAAGAAGTTGTATTTACTTCGTTTTAAGAAGATATACTTCCATGACCAGAATGTATACCCTTTAGCGCGTAATGAAGAGAAAATTCTTCTATAACTCTTCACATGGAGACTTACTCACAATGTTTATCTATTTCTATATTTATTCTTTCGTAACTTGCACGTCAAATGGTTAAAAAGAAAAAAGAATGAACGCTTTCTCCTCAAATGAAGCCTGAATAATATAAACATTTATGTACTATTATGAATGTATTTCTGATACAAATGTGAAAAGTATTGAGACGTGATTTTTTGGCGAGTAAAAAAGTTATTTGTGACGGAAAGTAAGTCCTTTACACATTGGAAAAAGCAATTAAAATGAAATTTACGAAGGGTTAATACATTGAAACCAGCGCCGTCTAATCGATGAATTGCTAACTCGCATAGTACAATGTATTCATCGTCGGCATATCAAGCTCTGATATTTAGCAAAGCAAATGGACCGATAATTCGTACGTATCAAAAGCATTAATGCGTTCATATCATCTCCTTTCAATCTGTGCACTATGTGGCAACGCGGTTTTGCAATGATGAGCAATGTGTAAATTCCGAAGGATATAAAGTAATCCGTCGAGTCGCAGTTCTGTTTGACTCTGCACTGTCTACGTCCAATGTATCTACGTCGAAGATTCTATAAGAAGTGGTGTTTGTGATCAACATGACATCAATTATAATGAAAATAATAAATTAATTCTTAAACTGGTTTATTAAATTAAACAAAATGTTACATAATATTGTATAAGTTAATATCAAATTAACAAGAAGTTAATGTGCTTGAGAACAAAATAAACATAATTAATAATACAAACGACTTGGTAATTTTAATTATGACCATTCATTTTATACTTGATTATTGATTTAAGAGAGATATTATTTCAACAAAACATTGATCGGTGAGTCATATGATGTTGTATTGACATGAAGGATTAACCTACTCATACTATAGGGATAGAACGAGAGTTGGTTAAGATATATCTGTAAATTACAAAAGTTTTTGTTAACTTTAAATTTATATCATATGATAAAATGAAGCTCCACTTACGTAGGTCATTACACGATGTGTTCAGAAGTCCGGAAATATCTTTATTCAAGTTTCAACGCACTAGAAGATGTAAAAGAAACATTTGTTGGTGATTTTCAATTGTCTTTGTTGTTCAGGTTCATTCAACCAAAGTTCTCCGCATTCAGTCAAAAAATAACGACAACAAAACACGGACTTCAAGAAGTTAAAATTTCTTGTATATCATCCACCACTCTCGAATGGTGGATGATATACAATAAATCTTGACAGAGAATTTGTAAACCCTTTACCAAACAACACAAAAATTTTGTTACGTAATATTTATTTAGTAGTAGCAAATAAAACATTATTTTAAACTCACGAGAGAGATACCAAACATTATTTAACATGCCATCAAGAACATAATTTTTTTTTTTTAATTCCCCCGTTGATTATACTCCTTTTCCACTGTTACTCGTCTCCAATAAATACATGTATTTTGAACTTTAATAAGAACATCTCCAACTTTAAGGGCAAACAATCTTGAAATTCCGTGAAAATATAAGTCTAAAACTTGTGCGCGGTGTGAGTGAAACCAAGGAGGGCGGACTGGCCTACGCGGAAAGAGAGGGAAGCAGAGTTTTCGAAATAGCTTCCCCAACTACGGAGCGCAGCAATCATAATGAGGTTGGAAAACTGGTACGTACTCTGTGTAATGCAGGAATGATGGCTGAGGCCCTTTATGTCCCATCACCAGTGCTCGGATCTATATGCCCTAAATAATCGGAAAATGTGCGCTAAAAAGTTCAAAGCAATAATTTCTATTTAAATGCACCAAAAGTTTCGAAATATGCACTAAAAAAGAAGTTACTTATACATCTACCTATTACTAAGTGCAATATAATTAAATAATACAAATGATCTTCATGCAATTTAAGCCATACAATTGTGATTCAATATAAAAATTTAATCTAACAATTAGAGATATCAAACAAAAATATTCAACAATATGCACTATTAAATTATATTAAAATGGTCCTATGAGATGAAAACGCTAGAAATAGAAAGTCAAACAAAAAATAAGTGAAATATGTGCCGTGCTCATTACACAGCTAAATTGACATCGTACATTTCTTAAATTGATAATGTTTCATTAATATTATAACACTCTTAAGATACACTATTGTGTAACAAATGGTTAAGATCTGTCAAAGGGAAGCTCGTCAATTTTCCTTATGTATTTCCTTTCATTGGTTTAATCAAGTTCCCCGATATGACTGTTGACTGTTCGGTTAGTCCTGCGTCATTGAGGAGAAACCTGACGTTTCGGCTGCCAAACCTTCCCGAAAAATGTGTGCGATGGAAGTGGAGATCCAAGTAGTTGCATAGCATGACTACGGGTACGGAAACCTCTATTTTGCAAAGCGTATCTGCGAGCTATGGTATACGCTATCCATATAAAAGTTACTTCTGCGAATTCTCAGAAGTTAGTGGTATACTAACTCACCTAGCGTAGTATGTTACAACGCCTCTGTTTGCTTATGATATTAGTGGTACGCTAGTGAGCGAGGTCATGGCGAATTCTTTTCAGGATTTAAGGTTATGTTGATATCTGAGAGGGTGTCCGAGAGATTTGTGGGTTGTGTTTGAGCACGTGCTGGTGTACTCGCAGAACACTTTAATTGTGAACACTTGCATAGAAGTTGTTTGTTTGGGTTTACAATTTTTGGTATAATTTGAGTCTAAGGTGCGCTATGCAAAATGCATCGATTACACCCAGTTCTTTCCATGTGCGTTTCGCGGTTAGAGTCATCAACGTAACGTATACGCTAGGAAGCGTGCACATTATGCAAAAACTATTATTTTTTATGGCTTCCAGAAATATCATGGTAATTGCACTAAAAAAACGAGATAATTTGTCAATTTTTTGCAAAGTTTCATTCATATTAGCTTAAACGTCTCAACAATGTACATTCTTCTCAAACCGAGTTGTGAAAATTTACGTACAATCTCTAAAAAAACTAATTCTCTGTTAAGAATAATTTTAGTAGGAATAAATAGGTAACTCCAATACAAATTTTCTAAAAAGTCCAAGTCCATGGGTGAGTAGAGGAACAGGTTGGTAACCTGTGCGTTAATTTTCCACTACTGCCAAGGATTCCTTGCAGTCAGCTTTTAAAATATGGCATTTTTTCATTTTTAATTTTTTTTATGATCATTCGGTTACCCTGCCTCTATATCAATCGCAATACATGGTCCTGTTTTCTTGTAACACTTTAAGTTTTACACAACGCAACTTGACCGCAAAGCGCGTGTACCGTTCCCGCCATGAGGAGACGTGCGTATCTTCGATGTCTTCTTATTTCTCATTCTAATCCCACTGCAATGCCATTCGCAAAAGCCCAATGGATGTGATGTACTCTTCCAGTATGTTGTATTTCCATTCTTCGTTTACGTTCTCGAAAATCCTTTAAATTGAAAATATCTTTCTGTCTGTACTTTTTCATATACTGTGCACGCTCTGTCCCAAAGATCACACAATCCCACAAAATGTGCCCTGGTGTCTTTTCATTCTCATCACAGTCACAATCAGGTACAACATCCTTTCCGATCCTCCGTAGGTAGTTCCTAAAATTACTATGTCCTGTGAGGTATTAGTCGACTTGGCCTAAACCATCATATATTCATTTGTACAAAACTTTCCTTGCCTATATAACTATGTCTCTCTTCCTTTCAAGCTTGCTTCCCACGTCTGTCATCCCTCCAACAAATGCTCTGTTAACCGTCGTCGTGCCTTTTTATCATCCTTAGTTAGTCGTTCTACATTTACAGTTATCTCCTTGTGTTGCTTCAATAGATGTCAATATTTTATTTTCGGAATTTGTAAATATATGAGTAAAATCCCAGCAAGTAGCTGCAGCTCATCTGTTGAAACTATCTTATAACAACCTATCACATGGAGTAAGACTTATAGCTCTATTGAACTTATCTTTCTTTCAAATTGCTGTCACATAACACGATGTCCCCAAATCTCACACCCATAAGTCAATGCTTGTCGCAATGCTCTTGTAAACAATAATGAAACATCCTGCCTGCTGATATCACTGTCCATGAACCAACCCTCACCATGCAATATAATATTTTCCTTAACATACGCCAACGCTAAGTGCTTGTTATGAAGACGACTCGCCTGACATTCGTGTGGGCGGTGACAATCTCCTCTGACCTCACACTACGACCACTACGCAGAAACCTGTTCTCCTTTTTATTTGTCAATAGAGAGTTTTAACTTACGTATAAGGTTTATTACCTTTGGAAACTGTATAAAGTGTACTTACTGTATTTGTCTTTTCACAACTCCATGAAGAAGAAAGAATACTGAAGAGTAATTTCAATTAAGATCAAGTGTATCAAATATCAACAATAGTACGTATTCCTAAATAGCACTTCCCAAAGAATCTTCTTGAATTATATTTTCTTCGTCACAAACAATTTACTAAATTTTATCACGTAATTGTTTAGTTGTAGACAACTACGTGCCATATTGTTTATATTTATTTTCCAGTTCAACATAGTGTTAAAGTTATAGACATATTGTTTTCATCTATCATTAAAAAATATAGGTTATTTATAGCTATTCATATTAAGACTTACTGAAGTTTCAAATCTGTGACCGTCGCTCACTCTACCATGCTTGTCAGGGCGTACACCTGCTGTTGCTGTGCCAGATTTTATAGAAATGTCACGGTGATTTGAAGAATGGTGTGGATGAAATGAAAATTGTACACCTCCAGATTCCTTGTGCAAGACAAATCTACTTCTCATACACCTGTTATCGTACTTTAACTAGTCATGCATCAGGTTAGTGTAATAAACACAATATTATCTGTTTAAAATTTTGTGACATTATTATAAATGAAGTATATAAAGTTGGAAATTAATGTGATAATTTATTTAATTGGGTTTAAAGTGGGAAAAAATTAAAACATTTTTTGAATTATAATTTATTTTGACATTTAAGAATACGTATCATTCTTGCTTTGCGTGGAGAATCAATGAATAAGAGAAATTTTGTTCATATTCTTTGCTGAACTTTCCAAGTAATGTAAGAATAATAACTCTCGATAAATGTTGCAAGAACAATAGGTAGTAATTAAATTATCGTCCTTATTTCCATCATGTCTTGCAAGTGTCCATTTCTTTCGAATTTTTCTTGTTCTGTAGGAGAAGTTCATAGATGTGAAACATTTTCCAATGATAATTCATCCTATTTTACATATTGCTGACGTGACTCCTCTTGTCAAATTCTCTTGCATCCGATTTTAAATGAAATTGTTTTTTTAATGTTTTGCTACGTATCGGTTCATCGTTTAAAAAATTATTTAATTTTTTAATTAATGAGCAGATAAATTGCTCAATTATTTATTTTACTCCCTTTTTTCTGTGATATGTGATAATAGTATTACTGGATTACGCGTGTTTCACATATGAGTGAAAATGAATTTAACACATTTCGAATGGAACTGTGTCATGATTAATTTCCGTTAATACTCGCACATACTGTACTGAAAGGGTTATAAGTTTTATGTAGTTACATTTGCAGTGATATTCACAGTCAACAGTCCGTCTTTTATATTTCTTCTGTTATATTAGGAGTTTATTAAGAATCGATTGATGACTAGGATCACCTTGTCTTTCAATCAGTGTATCCCAGTGACGCCAACGTGTTCTTCGGAACGATGATTAGATTGATATGGTTGAAAAACATTTTTATTATTTCTTGTTTTCATAATATCTGACTAATTCAGAAATGATACGTCAGTTATATAATAATTATAAAACATTATTTGGAGAGATTGCCAACGCGTAATCCCTCATCAGTTGATACATAGGAAATGAATGAAGAAAGAGAAACATGCATAACATAAAAACAGTAAAGAAAACCAAACAAATATGTGTATGGGCTTGAACTTCATTAGTATTCTAAATTTGTAAGCAATTCTCGTACCGGGCGCTGAAGCATTCCGAAATGATCTCTAGTTTTATTTTTGACACTGTTAAGGTCACAATACAGAATGTCGTCTGTAACATACAGGACGATTTTTCTGTGTATGTAGTTCTGTGTAGTGTGTTCTGTGAGAGATATTGATAAAAGTCGGACCAAGAGCGGAAGGGAAGGGACTCGTGTATGCGAACCACGACACTAGTCTACCGCGCCCTCTGACGGTATTTCACATGAGATACATCATACAGAATCACAGAAAACTGGCGGTTAGGCTATTGATAGAAATGGTTTTAAATTTTCTAAATTAGAATTCTCTCCACAAAAACTATATGGTAGTCCATATAGGTCTTAGAATGATTTTTAATTGTATTTTTTTTCTAAGGACTGATATGACTTGTTACCAGGTACCCAGAAGTATTAAGGAATAATGAAGGTCGAACTAATATCGTTCTGTCGGTGTATGCATTTTGCTCGTTAACCTTTCATCCAAACGCATTATATTGCTTTTCCGCTTCTGGTATTGGGATACTTTAATATTTATTGCTATCAATGAATCAATACTATTTTATCCGGGGAATTGCCCTGTGGTTCAAACACTGGGGAATAAGGCCGAATCATACAAAACAAGGCCATGTCATCGTACGAAACCACTTCATGCCGAGAAATCAGACGAATAACAAGAACAATGTTACCACGTCCTTACGTAATGACTGGTTGAATTCACGCGTATTCTCCTACATTAAATGCATCAACATAACAGAATCATTGCGAGATGTAGTTAAGCACGAGCAGTGTTCATTACGACATAGGTTAATCTTACACAACTGTTCACAGTTTCAATCTAGGTTTTATCATCAGGAAGATCAGGGACAAATCCGCACCTGGGCTTAAGCAAGTGATTCTGAGTCCGATTCCTGTCTGTCGTCATTTCTATCTAACCGTAGTAATGATCTTCTGTATATCCTCTGTATAATGTTGGTACACGGAAGAAATAGTAAAATGTTTTCTGTATTAAGTGAGCGATACATATATTTATGTATGTCGTGATTTGATTTCAAAATGGTTCATCAATTTTGATTAAAATTTTGGGTTTGTAGAAACGAACCAACATCGATCTCTTTTGTACTTTTTAAATACAGAACTTCGTGAGACATAAGTAGGCCACCAAATCCCTTAATTATTCGTAGTCTAGAATTTTAATTCACAGATTTTTGCATCCGTCCATTTTCGAGTGTTTGTTTTCACCGTGTGAGAGACTCGTCAACAATATGAAAGAAAAGAAGTAATATTTCATTCGTTCAAATCCAAAGTGCCCAAATGGCTGTGGGTAGGGAATGTTTACGGATATGACAGGAAAGGAATGAAAGATAAATGGGAGCAAAGTTATTTTACCAATAACCTCCGTGGGCTCGGGTATGCCAAAAGAAAACCAATGAATATTATGAGCTCAAAGAAAAACAGTTCATTCCTACATGAGAAATGAACGTATGTCTTCAAGTAAATTATTTGTCGAGCTGTAGCGGGTAGGACGTTAATGAAATTGTGATTAGTTTGTTTATTGCACTGAGGTTTACTTTAAATTAATTACGTGTATATTTTGCACGTTACTAACAAATGTTACTACAAATAAGCAATAAACTATTTTGTGTTGTTCAAAGTTTTCATACCCCTCCGATCTTCTGCCGTTTACTTGCTCTCTCAACGGCTGAGAGCACTACACGTTTGGATGCAGACGTGGCGGATTTTCGTTGAGCGGGAATGTCATTAACGCATTTGTTTTATTAATCTCATGTTTTTACTACACATAAAATACATAAACAATTCATTTTGGAATAAATGGACAGTACGTATTTATTAAATTATTTCGTTTATAAATATTAAATCCCCCATGAAAACTTGCATGTTATAATGCTACCATTTCAGAACATCGAAGCCTTAAATCTCTTTTTAATCATATTCGCAGCGAAACGCAATGAGAATGTCCGTGGCTTAATGAGGTCTATCGATGAAACTCTCAACATGGTGAAACTCCTTTCCTTATTCGAGATTTAATTCGTTCTTTCCTTTTTTGTATTATAGCGATTATGGTAAACGGGAAATAGCATAAACTTCGAAGAAACACATTATACGAGACAAAACTTTCTAGCCATCAGAGGATTATGCATTTTAACTATTTGTAAAAAGGTATATTCTGAAGAAGCTGATACAAAGAGTATGAATGAAAAATTAAAAAAATGAAGCGTTACAATCACGATACCATTTTCATGTTATTATTTGTTACAAATAATATATTTTGACTTTTGTATAAAATAAACCATGAGATGGGTCTTATTGGAATTTATCTTCATGAAGGGAATCCTCTATTATTTATTTAAATAGTAACTATGATTTTATCTCAGTTGTATTAGAGAGAATTTTACGGCATATTGCTATGCTGACGCGAAGTTAATGATAAGATGATTACCATGATTTATCGTGATATCAGAAAGTGACGGAATGGTGCGAAATGTTATCACCCACACATAAAATTGCGTTTTCAAACTCGAAGACTTTGTGCACCTGACATGGCGGCTTCCAATTTAATATATATATAACCTGGGTGACCGAGCTTCCCTCGGGCGAAATTATAGCAAATACAAGAAAATAGAAGATACGAAACATTTATATACCATTTGTTTACAGAAAGCTATGACTCTCCATTCAGTTATTGGGAATGTAAATAATTTTATATTCTTTGGAGTCCATTATATACAGTAATTATCCTGTTATATTAAAAAAATTAACTGAAAAGATCCCAATCGAAAATTTGTCCATGTCATCGTTTTTTAACTTAAAATACTAGTATTTTGTAAATTTCATCAATATCATTGGNTCTGTGGCCTAGGAATCGATATAAATCGAAAGTAAACAATGAAATTATTTAAAATTTTGAAGGACTTTTCTTAAGGAATATTACAACTAAAATGTTACGGTCATGGTTCTATTGCTGCATTTTGTAGAAAAACAATTAAAATTGGCTACTAATAAATCGATGTGAATTTTTTCTCGCTCGACAGTGGACTATGAAGCTTATTAATGTGTCTGTCAGAGGTCGATTGCGTTACGTGAGACAGACAAGTTACTAAACGTTTCATCTAAGTGACCGAATTGTAGAAATAAAATTATATAAGTTTGTGAAGAACATTGTTTTTAACTACATAACTTAAATGTGCAATGGAAACCAACGAATTCAGAGGTCTTCTATACGCTTCGTTCATTAAGCTTTGTGTGTAAAGGATATTTTCCTTCTGCCTGGATTTTGAAATAATTCGTAATTACGTGCATATACAACTGAAAACTAAATATTTTTTTTTAGGTTTTCTTTGTGCTATGAAATCTTCGTGAAATAAAAAAGTGAAAATGTAATATCACGATGTATAGAAATTGGAAATCTTACATATGAATTTAGAATATTACATAAGAACTCCGGGGAACAACGACAACATTATTTTAAAAAATCCAGAAATTTCTTTAAATATTCTTATACTCACTGTCGGGTAATATGTACAAATTTTTGTCTGAACGTTGAAGTAATTTTTGTATGTTTGTGGAAATAGAAATAAATATTTTTTATGTTTAATTTCTGAATTGTTTTAAAATTTTGAATTTTTAGTAATGATATTTTAAAGTTTCTTTTCATATCTTGGGCAGCGCTGCGTTGTTCTGCTACTGTTCTATAAATCCAAAGTTTTAGTAAATAATTTAATGTTTTAATAAATAAATAGTTTATTTTGCAATTGTCTAACATTATATAAATATATAATTTGTTTGAAAAAAATACTGCTGCATATTGAAAGACGTGAGACCAGTTGAAATAAAACTAGGTTGAATACAAATACGCAAAACATGATTAAGGTAATGAGTCTAACTTTCAAAAACTGACTATTCTCTGCAATATCTGTACTAAATTATAGGAACAAAAGGTTTTATACGTGACTGGTCAATAATGTAATTTACAAATAATTAGTTGAATTGTACGTCATTAGTGAATAAGCATACCAGCAAGACAGCAAAAATAGAACTTCAGTAGTTTTGCAAATACATCTCGTATTAATGTTTTTCTTAAATAATAGTAAAACATTTCTGCCATGTCTTGTGCGGTCATGTCCGTTGACTATCTTTGGAAACTGAGGAAGATCGTAGCCATAGCAGTATTTCTAATTAGTGCCGAAACAAATATGATCTTACTATTTTATAAGCATCATAGTTATAAAAAGGTCCACTTAATTAACTGACGAAAAATTTTATTTTATTTTTGTATTTTAAAATGTGGTCGGTATAAGGCGTGACAAAAACAGTGACATTTTAAGAATAATCTAATTTAAAAATAAAAGCGTACTGAAACCATTAAAACAACCAACTTAAAATTAAAACGATACAATGAAGAGAGATAAACTATAAGAGAACAAGAGGAATGGGGATGTGTCTCAGGTCTTCCGGGGTTTAGGTCTGGGTCGAAATGGTGTACAGTTGTGGATGCGGGTGGTGTAGTGGTTAACACCCCAGCGTTTAAAGCAAAGACCCGGGTTCGATTTCCAACTCGTCGCCATTTTCACCTGACCGAAAGTTATCACATATATTCTCCACGTGCAGGGTACACGGAAGAAATGTGTACTTAAATAAAGAAATTAATTTCTTTCGTAGTTTTTTTTTAATTGACGTGATCGTTTACTTCCCCACTTGAAAATATGATGGACAGTTCCGTATTCACATTTTATATCAAAGTTGTTCTTTTTTATTCCGTCTTCTCTTTTATTTGATCGAAGGGTTATGGAACGGTGGTGTGTTGTCAGCGATATCTTTGATTACGAACCGCTGCGGTGAGAGCAAGAGTGGGAACGGTGACGAGAGGACACCTGTCACGCGGAGTACTGCACCCAACGCCCTGAGGATGGGAAGGAGCGTATGTGGGAGAAGTCCGAAAGCCGATTGGCGGAGCTCACTGGCTGCCTCTTGAATATTTCAGACTGAACGCGTGAGCTCGTGCCACTGCGGTGACGTTGGGTGGACAGGTTGATAGAAGCGAGGCGGGTTTGGTTACTGTTACAAGCTTAGACGATCTTCGAGAGGAATATTTGATTTACAATTTTATTTAGAACTAAGTTGAACGTAATTCAAATATTTTAATTATTTATTAAACTATTACCCAGATAATATGTTTATTTCTATTCATACAGTGTAGTCTTACAAATCTCTCGAATTAAAAACAATCCAAAATCTTGTCCAGGTAAAGGGGGCGGAGACTTGATTGGATTTTTCAGGGATATATTCATTTAAGTAATCTGTTAAGATCACTTAAGTATATATGAGATTGGTGTCTCAATAAGGAAAGTAATTAATTCTACTCGTATTTCGTGATATCGACAAAATTATATCTCTTGTTTTGAAATATTATTTGTACGGGTAGAGATATTAAGATATTAAACATGTATTTTTCTTATACGTTGGTCACAAATATCTGTGATAAAACTAATTGGAAAAGTAGTTCTGAATCCATTGACTAATTCCTCATATATACGAGATGCAGTACAAAATTCTTCTGTTTTGTGATATTAAAACTTCTGCTATAAGCCTTGATAAACTTTTATCCTAATATTAGTCATAAATATTTTATAAATTAATGAATAATATTTCCGAATATCTCCTATCGAGTTAATTTCCGTCTGAAGTGGAATAGTCATATCGTCCAATTACTTACGGTGTATGAAACTACTCTAGATACACGAATTCCATGATATAACACAATCTGTGGATTATATCCTTTTGAAGTTGATTCCTAGCACCAAATGGGGCTATTACCGTCTTTAGGAACGAGTTGGTTGCTTTGTCGTGTGCCCATATACGGTGTGTCATTTAGTAAATGCACACTCGATATTGGGCGCGAATCACTGATTACGGATTCCACGCGCGTCTGTTCCCATGAACTCTCCAACAATGTAATGCTTTGGCTATGGTCCATATTTGCATCAACAGCACGGCTTCTTTTATGACGCGACAGCGAGAATGGAGTGTAATGGATTGGCTGCTAATGCTCTTTTTTACTGGGGAGGGAATTACGGACAATGAGGTTTCGTAAACAATAGTCGGTTTTTTAGAATTTTCCGAGTTCTGAGAGAGCGTTATACTGGTTGTCAGTTGTGTAATGGAGGGATGTTATTACTATTCACTCGCAAGTGCCACCCAGAAAGGTCAATGATTATACCCGAGAATTAAAAGTTACATTCGGTTATGACTACTCAAGTTTTCTTTGGAATGCTAAGATTAATTTTGATGTTCTGTTCCTCTCCTTTGAACTCTTTATTCTCAAATACAATGAAAGACAACAATAATATTGAAAAATGATTCAAATTAGGTGTTGGGAGAGAAATTTGGTCCAAATATTGTTCAATTCTTTTATTTTTGACAAGGTTTCTAACACTATGTATGTCATTTTAAAAACTTTTTTTCGTTTCCTTTGTCCGCAAAATTCTGGGGTTATGAGTTAGACGTAGAAATTGAAAAACACCCACCAATAACCTAACTAATATTTTCTCGAATGAGGTCGCGAATAGCTGTATATAGGGAAAAAGATGCCATAATTTCAACCAAAATAAATATTTTTAATGTTTAACCTAGCATTTTCCCACTTCATGTGGGGTCGGCCAATGGGTATGGATATATGATGCTTCATTTGGTTTCGGCTAGAGAATACTAGGATACCCTTCCTGCCGCCCCTCCCCTGAAGCGGTGATTATGAATGACATGGGGGTGAATTATTATGAATGATAGGCAGGGGAAACGGGAGAACACCGAGAAAACCTGCCGCGAACACCGCTGCGTCCGCCACCTCGAATACTACTTGGTTCGGACCGGGTTTCAACCGGTGTCCCCAGAGGTAGAAGGCGAGCACAAAAATGTTAATAATTAAAGAAGTTACGAGATATTCTATTTTTATTTTCATTTCTTTGTGAAACTAACATTCTGTACAATAATGTGAACGTTTTTTTTTATTTATTGAGACTATTTTACTCGTATTTACATGGATAATATGGCAGATACTACTTTACCCCGAATCATCTATTTGTAAAAAAGTTTCACTTCGTTCATATTTAGAATAAACAATGTAAACAGGACAATAAAACAGTTATGAATGGTATATAATAATACACAATGGAGCATTACGTAACTCATGTACGATTTTATACAAATATAGTTTACTACTTAAATGTCCTAAATTCACAGGTATTTATTAAAAACAGAAAGATTCCAGTACCTGACTACTACTACTACTACTACGGCTAGGTTAGTGACTGATTTGCACTAACCATTTGCAATACCAACATAGTCGGAAGAGTCAGTGACGACATTTGTTGGTAGTCCGGTTGTGAGTAACATTCTTTTTAAATAAATGAGAAAAGGAGCCTTCTTTCTGGGTGCAATTTTAAAATGGAGTCATTTCAGAAAAGGAAACGTGAAAGGTGAAACAATATAAAGTCATCGACATATCTTTTAATGTTCTGAAGTACGAAACATTTGAGTGGTTTGCTCCGTCCGGTTACGCACAAAACTAAAATTTACGTATCAATGTACATACGATGATTTCCTAGATAAAAATTACCCAAGGTATTTTACGTGGCCCGAATTAAGAGTAATATTTAAAGAATAATTTTCAGGTTAAAATTGTTTAGATTGTTGTAATTTTTAACACAATCGCATAAAAAGAAAATTTTCCTCATTACAAAACATCATTACTCTGTTTCGTATTCCATTATTGCAAATGAAATATATTTCAATAGAATTCTCATTCATTAATTGTTCTTACTATCCTCCGAACCTTTCTCTGTTTAGTTCTTCTCTCTTTGTCACTTTCTTACTTTTCCCCCCCTCTTCCTTGAGAATCACGCTCGCTAGGCCTCGTCCTGAATCACAATGCCCACTGTTCCTTCATTGTATAGTTCTATCACGTGCGATGCCCACCCCGTCACAGTCTCCAGACTGCATTAATAAAATGAAACTTAAAAATTAAGCTACCGTGCCTTTATAGAAATTACTTCTTGGCTTAGGTCACCCGCCAGCTGGAACACCATCTTAAATTTAACTGATTTTAATAAATTTCGTACCGTCTTGACACCAGAGAAAGTTGGGATCTTGGAAGTGAGAAAAGTTATCTTGGAGAAAGTCTGTGTAGCTCCTTCATATTTAGAAAAATGCAAATGTTCAAGATTCGTCTACTGGTCTTGATAATGGATTCAAAAGTTCTGACTGCGAGATTCGCACGTTCAATGACTGTTAGAAATCAATACGCTAGTCTCGCTCGTAAACTATCATTTTAAATATTGCTGAACGGTTTTGGTAATGTAAAAGTAGTACTATTAATATTTATTTTATGTCTTGATATAAGTACATGTACGGAATTATATTCCAATGTTTTGAATTTATTTATATAAGTGATTTCAACTAAAAGAAAGATTCATGAAAAATTTCTATTCATTTTTATGATTAATTTTTTAAAAGTTTTATGTTATAGGACTACCTAATTACATTATTTTATGATGATATTGTTTAAATTTCTTGAAATATCACAATTTCTTTTATAATGTTATAAATACAATGTAGTTTCTTTGTATTAGCACACATATCGTTACTTGTAGACAGTTCACTCGTTTTCAATCAACTAACTTATCCAATCATCATTCGTATATTGCATTTTTGTCATTAGACACGTTGGTAAACGTTACTCAAGCACATCTCAAGAAGTGTTATTCCAACAGAATGAGTAAAATATATTGGAGAACTGCGTAACATCTATAATTCACATAGTAGTTCACAACTTCAATTGTAAGCCACAGAGGGAAAATCTTTCAAGCGATTACACAGCCATGAACCTTGGAAGCAAAAAGCAACAATGATTTCTGGTTAGATGCTCGGGAACCTAACTCGGACTACTTTCGTATATTATAAGATATTAGCTACCAAATGTAAAAGTGTCATCATCATAAAATTCAACTGTCAAAATTGATGAACAGTATTTGAAGTATAAACAAATTAAGATAACCACATGAATTAAGTTAAATTTTTGTTAATATTAGTTATTAATTTCTTCTGCTTTATATGTGAAATTATGAACGCCACAACATTTCCTTTCCTAGAAATCTCTTAGATTGCGGTGAACCCCACCGCCAGGTAACAGATTAATCATGTTACGTCGAATGAAAATGGTAGACGGGACCGGGATTCGAACCCGGGACCTTGAGCTTTACGCGCTCATGCGCTTACCGACTGCGCCATCCCGCTCGCCTCTCGGGTCCGTCTACCATTCTCATTCAACTTGGGTTTCACTTGGGTTTCAAAGCATGAGCGCGTAAAGCTCAAGGTCCCGGGTTCGAATCCCGGTCCCGTCTACCATTTTCATTCGACGTAACATGATTAATTTCCTTTCCTATTTCAGCTGTATCTGTAGTGAATAATACTTGTTACAAACCCCTATTTTCTTTAATCATATCTTTTCGATTAACTTACCCATCCTCATTTCCTTCATTGAAACTATGTTGAATCGAAAGGCTTTCGAAGCCTTTGCTATTGGAAGCAGTCACTGGTTCTTCCGGCGCTTTTATGAAGTCGTAAGACTCGACGAGTAGCAGGAGTTGTGATACCATCATTCGTTTGCTCTGTATTTACACGCTTTTACGCTGCTCCGATAGATAGCTCGCGTGGCCAATCGGTGAGTGCTATAAAGCCTTTTGATCGTTATATTACGCAGGTAAATCATTTCGTAGTATTCTCAGATCTGGTTTATTACACACGCTCCAACTGTTCTCGGAAGACGTCGACAGAGTGAATGCTGCCTGGTTGGATTGCTTCATATCAAACGAGAAGTAGAATTTTTTGCTTTAAGAGGAAAAGAAAAGAATTTTCCAATCAAAGCACATATTAAGGAAGGAGATGTCAACCTTTTTTCTTTTAATTATTCGTATATAATGTGAATAAATTTTCATTGCCCAACATTAAAAAAGATAATCCTTTTATCTTTTTAAGAAGATTTAAGTGAAGTATCCTTCGGTTACGAACGGATTAACATATTTCGTCATTTCTCCCACAGAATCAAACCTTCCTAATTATATGAATTCTTTCGTAATTGAAATTTAAACAGGGGCGAAGGTGAGTAAGTATTCGCATGGTAATAGGATTTCTGCCATTCAGCAACGGTACGTTATTAAGTAAAACCAGGGATATGTAAAGTTACTCATTTTGATGTACCGTAACGTTTTCAAGAGTATTAGTGCTTCAGACACCGTGTGAGGGACTTTGTAAATGTTTTGAGCCCTAACATGCAGAAATTTATTTGTAATCAATTTTACGCATTTGCGCATATCTCGAATGAAGAGGTATATTTTGCTTTAAATTGTAAGTGTACATTCTTCTAATTTTTCCAAAAATAATATAAAACGAAATAACGAAAACATTTGCTAGGAAATAATTTTTTAAATTCATGTTTGGAAATCAATCAAGTTTTGAACTTTGATTTTTCATATATACTGTATGAAATCTCAGTTATAAGTTTTTTTTAAAAATTTTCTTTCAATTTAAATTAGTTATATGTAATAAAATATAACATAGGGATTATAAAGACTATCGTGTCACTTATTCTCATACCCTTCCTGGTGCTGGTCTCATGCTTTCGCGCCTTGCGCTTTATTTTATTTTATCCTTGTGATAATTTTTTATTAAATTTACTAAAGAAAATCACAATAACCTGTCAATAATTAAAATATTTTTCATGTTTATAATGTAGTCGTCGATCGGTTTAAATTAATAATGCTCCATCAATTTGTTTATACTATTGTAAAAATCTCCATCAACTTCTTCATACTATTGTAATAATTTCCATCAATTTTGCTTATAAATTAACCTACGACACATCATGTGTTATCATTTCATTACGTCATGACAATCTGATGTACACGTCCTCAATCATCATTATCATACATATCATTAGAGTTCAATAGAACTTTTAATGAAAATGGATGGGTATTACGAAGGATGTATTGAATATAGATGCGTAGTTTTCTTTTCACTACAAGAAATAATATTAGAGTGAATAAACTTTCATATCATTTCCATTCCTTTGATAATAGCTCCAAATATTTTTGGGAACGATGTTTGTACGTTGAGCGGTCATCTTCCGTTGACAGAATTTCAGAGCAAATGTATTTTATCTGAACTGGAATATATGTACGTATTGGAAGAGAAAAATATTTCTTTTGGAACATACCTAAGAATCGATGTAAAACAACCGACATTTTTTCCCGCAATAAACTAATAATTAAAGATTTCTTCCAGGATTTGTAGCATGTGTTGGAATATACCATCTCCTTTTATCTTCGATCGACCTAAATGGTGCATCACAGAAAACAATTTTCCTAACATACTTGTCAACAGAGTGATTGAACTTACCCGGCAATTGCAGCCAAGGACGGACGCTTGACAGATTCATTAATTGGCTTGAGTGATGTCATGCACTTCCCTCTCTGACTCTATAACCTCCGAGGCCGTCATTGTTTATTACACCCCGACACAACTTGTCATTGCCACATCACGTGACATTCCGGCGTTATGGTGGTAAGAAAAGAGACGTGATAAATTGAAACGCGTAATGAATATGAACTTCTACGTGAATTTTTTTTCAATGCATGTTTTCATAATCACAAATACATCCTACTTTACCCATATTTAAGAGAGATTTCACAAGAGTAATTATTTATAGTAACTAAAATATCATTTCATATGGTGGCGTCCACTCAAATAAAAAATCTCGGATTTACGGTTATTTTAATAGTTACGATTTATAAACAATATTTTCAGATTAACCTCAATATTGATAATAATACGTTTATTAAATACAAAATTTTTGGTATTCTGTTAATATTATAACACATACCAAACTACTTTTATTCTTATCTTTGTAGTGTTCTGAAATGTTAAATCCGCCTCTGCCCTAGGACGTTTGATAAGGATTGTTGGAATGGTCCCTTGCTTGCTTCCGGAGAGTAAATTAGTTTATTGTCCTCCACGTGATCATACACAGTTTGTAAATGCTTTTTCGCCAATAAATTTATTTATATTTTATTTATTACAGTTTTACTACACGCTGAGATCTGTAAGTGTTAATTCAAGACATCTCGTTACGTTCATCCATTGTTCCATCCATACTATTCAATAAGAATTAAGATATCGTATTAGTCTCCTTAAAAAGTAATAAAGTACATTATAATTTTTACGATTCATATCTACTGTATTTCCGAAAAAAAAATTTCTTCAATTTATCTGACCATTAAATTTCATGGTCAGTCGTTATTCATCATTGCAGTTTAAAATGGTCTCATTAATACCTCTTTTTAGAATATCCAGTTAGCATATTTTTGTGAGATGTGTTCAGTTATGATCACAAAATTACTTACAATAGAAAATTTGAGTGTTGACATACGTATACATAATTATTTCAAAACTTCCATTCTTTCGTACATACTGTTAATTTTAATCCATAATGTGTCGTATACTTTGTTATTAATAGTAGGATGACCTTAGTAGTGCACTCGACGACATTTATCCTAGTATTATTACTTGCCCTGAATTAGTTATTTCCTGGAAATCCAGGTAATGTTTCTACGTAGGCAGTTGGAGTGAGTCCGTAACGTAATAGCGTTCGTCCCCAGTGGCATACTCTACCAGCAAAACATGAAAACAGAGGCCACTCGAGCGGGAGCACGGCGAGCGCGTGCATGACATGACGTTTAAGGGCCCTCTTCGCTAAATTACAGTGACATTTGCGTGATGAAACCACCTTAAACATGGATCAGAAAATATGACCATTTGACGAATGTTGACATACTGGAGAGTCACGTTTCACTTGTATCGAAATAGTCATTTGCGAAGGAATATCAACAATTTAGTGATCAATATAAACAATTGTTGAATGTTCATAATTTAAAATCATGTGATGACATTACTTCTAGAGATGATGTTTTTTTGTATAGATTTACATGAAGATTTTTCACAGAAGAAAACTTGTTTCAATGTACAAGAACAAAAAATTATAACTTTATCTCTATGTACCTTTATGTATTTATTTATCTCTATGACTCTATTTCTAAACTTATGAAGGGCACCGAAAACTTTGAAGTACAATGAAGGTACATAGAGATAAAGTTATAATTAGTAGCACAATCCTGCCAGAACGGTGCCAGATAAGGGCTATTGGACAGGATATTGCGGTTTTGACATGATTAGTGATTTGGCGGGAAATGCCAGAGCGGAGTCATGGGTTTTTCCCATGTGGTGAGCCCCCCCCCCTCAAAATCACCTATGCCGAAGCGAAGCCACTTGGAAAAAACCCAGGTGATGTGAGCACTCCTTTCCCCAAATTCACCTATGTGGAAACGAAGTCATTGTCCTAGGGGGTGGGGGTGGGGGTGGTTTTGAAAGCGTCGCGAGTGGACAGTGTGAAAGAAGGAAAGGAAAAATAAATCAATCAGGTGCAAATAATGAAAGCACTAGCGTATTGGAAGAGTGGGTTGTCACGTCACACGCAATGAGGCGTAATCGAAATAGCATTTGGGAGAGAGAGAGAGAGAGTGGTGTCGAAAAAGGAAAGGAAGAGAAAAATGGCGTAATCGAAGCGTATTATTGTTTTACGACGAAAAAACACGGTAAATGAAATGGATGCCCATACTGTGTGTGTGTCTTGCCTAGAGTGGCGTATATGGCTATTCATTGTGGGATCTTTATATGAAGATTTTTTTATTGTATTGCAATGACGTAGTATGTCTTAATCTTTTTTTGCAATAACGTACTATGACGTTTTCTTCGTCGCATCGAATGCCACAGCGTCACGTACGATCACGTGTTTGAATTGTTTTTTTGGTGACCAATGTCTATGTTTATAATAATGTGTGTTATTGGCATTTGTAAATGATTAGTATTGAAAAATACGAATGTTAATTGTTATCGTAATAATGTTTTTTTAATTTTGTTGTATAATGATTGTGAATCGTCGAATTGAATGCCATTTGTTTATTATTATTTTTTTTCCAATTGAATGTTCAATGAAATCCAGTTCGAACATATTTTATATAATGTAATCTATTGAAATGGTAATGTTTCGTGTGAAGCTTTGAAAAAAATATATGAGTTTGTCAAACTCCATTTGGTGAAGAAAAGGAGGGACCAAAAAGATTGTATGTTGTTGGGATGTGTGGTTGGCGAAAAGAAGTTATCGCTTCCCTCCTCCCACATTTCCGGAGGCTGGACTATCACGTCCGTTCTTGTCCCGTCATGCGATTAGAAAACGTTTCCGAAATGGCTGCTGAGTGGCACATGTCGCTCATTCTCGTGAACGGCATTGGAACTAACTTGTGTTTCTGAGAGAGAACGATTGAAAAAAATCCAATATTCATTATTGATTTGTTTTTTATTTCTAGTGTATTGGATTGAAAGTCTATGCTAATAATTATTTTTTAATGTTGAATAATAATATTAATACTTTTAATGGATGTGATGTGAATGAAAGTCGATTCTAATAATAATTATTTGATTTATTGTCTTTTTTTGTGAGGCTTTACGGCTCATGTCGACATCAAAGGTCATTGGAGCCCAAAAACTTGTACAGGTAGGGAAAATGCAGTTACGCACTAGGGAGAGCCAATATGTCTCTCCCCGCGTGTGGGACTCATCGAATAATTCAACCCTACCCACTAAAAACCCTCCTGATCTACAACACACCAAAACATATCCCACAAAACACATCAAATCGAGGGGGGGTTAAAATGAAGGAGGCACATAACATGAGGGGGGACAAAGAATAAGGGGGGACAAAAAATGAGGGGTAGGACAAAAAATGAGAGGAATGAGGAAAATGAAAGATACCCTAGCCTTAATAGCGTCGGGATCGAAAAGAACAAGAGGTGACTAAGGGAGGTCAGGAAAGAGAAAGGAAGGAGCATGGCACAAGTAAGTGGAAGTAATGCCAGACTCAGCTCGGGGCCCCGTGTTCGCCAAACACGTACTTACTAGATGCAATTGAATGGGTGCAATAAAATGCCAATTTTTCATTTATTTTTTGTTTTTACTCTTCTATTGAATGTCCAATTCTATTGAATTTGAAAGAAAAAAATTTCTTATGTTTCATATGCAGTAATATGATGAATTGTATTGAAATGTTAATGTGTTTCATTGTCAATTGTATTGAAGGAGCAATACCTATGAATGAAAAAAGGAAAACCAATACGAATATTAATATTAATAATAGTAATAATTATAATAATTGGTGTGTCCTATGTTTTTATAATAATTTGTTTCATTGTCAATTGTCAATCGAATGGCCGCTGAGTGTCGCATGGGACTCATTCTAGCGGTCGGCTTTGGAACTTTATTTTGTGTGTTTCTGAAAAAAGAACGATGATGCATTGAAATCCAATATTCATTTTTTTCTAGTGTATTTGATTGAAATTCTATTTTAATATTTATTTAATAATAGTAATACTTTTGATTTTCTCAATTGAATTGATGCAATAAAATCCATTTTTTTTAAATTTTTCAATTGAAGTTTTTTTCAATTCGAATAGTATTAATGATTCTTTTTTTTTGGTGACCAATGCCTGTGAATGAAGAAAAAAATTCAATAATAATAATAATAATAATAATAATTGTAATGCAATGGAGTGTTATATGTTTATAATAATTGTTTTGTCTTAGTGTCAATTGTCATTATTAGTATTGAAAGGGATTAAAAGCCAATTCGAATGTTAATTGTTATCGTAATAACTTTTTGTTAATTTTTTTACAATTGAATGGGAATGAAATCCAAGTTGAATTATAATAATATTTTTTAATATTTATGATTATTGTGAATCGTCGAATCGAAAGCCATTTGTTTATTTTCCAATTGAATTTTCAATGAAATCCAATTCTAATAATATTAATTCCAACTTATGTTATAATATGATGAAATCTATTGAAAATGGTAATGGTAGTGTCTTGTGTCATCGTAATGAAATTAGTGAGTAATGTTGTTTGTGTAGCTTTGAAAAAATATTAATTTTAGCGTTGAAAATATTTATAGTATTAATAACATATTTATTAATATGATGAATGCTATTGAAAAAAATGTTAATGTTAGTGTCTTGTGTTATCGTAATGAAAGCAATTGAATTGCAATGAAAGCCAATTCTAATTATTTTGTTCTATTGAAATTGTAATTTTGAATAATAATAATAATAATAATAATCTATGGTATTGGAATAAAATATGATTCTAATTATATTGTTACTAATTTTCTTCTAAAAGGAACGAATTATGATTTTAATTATGAAGTAATGTCAATTTTATTTTATTCCAATAGTTTAGTGTTGTAATCCTTGAAGAATGGCTATTATTTATTTCTATATGAATGGTACGATTGTCAATAATCTATTCTTTTTTATCAATAAACGTATTGTTTTGAAAATAGTAATGGTATAGCATTGGTAATGGAACTTTGTAAATGTTTGTCAACACACACACACACACTTTTGATTTCTCTCTCTGCTATTCGAAGCAATATGACATAAATGGAGATAGAAAGAAAAAGAAAAGAAATGGATGGATATTTGAAGGTATACTATGAATAGAAGACATTGTTTTTATTAGTTAGTGGTAATGATTTGGTGAAGACGTATAGAATGGCGATACATTTTAGTTTATTTTTCTGTATTGGATGGATTGAATGTCTATATAATAATCAATGGAATACCAATAAACATAGCAATAATAATATTAATGTTATACGTTTGGAAATAATAATATAGTGGTAGTTTACCACCCCTAACCAAACTAATAGACGAATGGGAGGGAAAGAGAGAAAAGAGAGAAAAGAGAAAGAGAGAAAAACAATGGAAATTATTTATTTATTTTGTATATAAATGTGAATGAAGTGTACATATGAAGTATCTTCGTTTTTTGTTGTTGTGGAGTCTATTTTTTTTGAAAGGATTATCGTTAATGTATAATTTCTCTATAGTTGTAGTCTGCTGACGTCATTTTATCAAAAGTGAAGAAAACACACAATGCTTGTTGTGGAAAAAACAAATGTTTTTGGTTGTGTAGATGAAAATAGAAAATGTTGTAGTTGAAACACCTCGAACACGCTTCCTATCGGACACACCCACTTCCGTTTGCGTTCTCACTTAAAGTAGCAGACGACACAACACATTGGCACACACGAGCACTCATTCTAACGAACGGTGAACTACAACGTTTTCCGAAAAGAAAGATAACCCATAACCCTCCTCCTCCTCCTTCTTCTTCTTCTTCTTCTTCTTCTTCTTCTTCTTCTTCTTCTTCTTCTTCTTCTTCTTCTTCTTTGTGATGTGAATGGGTTTTTTTTTCATTTGTAGTATATATAGCTTTAATAATATAAATGTTGATTGTATTCAAAAAATTTCAACCCTGCACGTTTTGATTTTTTCTCTCTCCTATTCTATGTGATACGAATACGATTACGATAATAATTGGTGAACACTCGAAGAATGGCGATAAATAGTTTATTTTCTATATGGTTGGAGGGAATGTCGATTAGTGCGCCATATAATTTTTACACTTCACTAGGGGTGCACGACAAAGTGGACACTTTACAAATGTTTTCATCCAATGACGCATACATTTTTTACAGAATGTATGTTTGCACAATGAATGGTATAGCTCCAATGTTTCGTTCAAACAAATCAAACACTGAGACATCAGATGTTTACATACACAGAGTAGTTATTTCTTCCAACCAAATTGAAATTAATTATCTCATTCAAACTGTTCTTGATTGTAATCGAATACCTCCTTTCACTCGTCCAATAGTCTCTCTGTTGGATTTTTTTATTTTGAACTCTGGAGTGTATAGATCACCAGTTTCTTCTGAACAAAAATCGACCACAGAGTCATAACTAAAAAAAGAAAGAATAAATGAGGTTAGCACTACATAGAAAGAAACAATCTAAAAAGAATATCTACTGATTAAATGTGAGAGAGAAAATGTTTCCCGACATTGAGGAAGGTTGTTGAGTGTTTCTCTCTCTTTCTCTTCCGGTATACGAAGATACATAAAATAAAAAAAAGACATTTATATTTGTTATACTTACCAAAAGTTATCTCAAACGTTGTATAATACGTTTTTTATTGGCGATGGAAAGAAAAGAAAGAGTGAATCTCGCGTGCTTCACACTAAAAAACTTTCTGTGAAAATGCAGTTTGTTGCGTGGTACACAGACTCATATAGTTTTCGAAGACACCGCGAGTTCCTGTTTTGTTGCTTTCAGAGCGCTATTGTCTCGCCACAAAACACTCATTGCAAGATCACATGTCCCGGTGTCGATGTCACAGGAGGGAATCTCAAAACCGCACGATGAAAGATATGAAGAGTTTCCCGCTCGAATGCTGAGCACTGCGAACGCCTGTGCCCTCAAATGTTTTTCCCCGAAGCTTGATACAACGTGACGTTCGGAGTGGGGTGTTCCCCGAAGGATGTGCCTGGCAAGTGGATTTCAAGACAGCGTTTTTTTTTAGCGAACCAAGAAATCCCCACTGCAAAAACGGGAGTGGGATACTTATGTATAGTAGTGGCGTGAAAACAGTAGACATTGAGAACGTACGACATATGGAGAACACAGTCAGTTGTTTGAGCAGTTCATCGATGATCTATTCTCGAATATGAATTGGAAATAAATGATAATTATATAATTTCGTGATTGAAATAAGAAATGTTGCCGCTACTTGCAATACTATGAATCAACTTTCCTCTTCCGTCTGCAGCGGTTTTTGCTACCTGCTAAGAACTTATCGCGGAGCATCCGGTCGGAACGTCGTCACTCGACGGAAACCATAGAGAGACATATGATCCAACAAATACTTTCCTTTTTACAATTTTTTCTTTCCTTTAATATAATACTATTTTTACCGGTTCACAGATACTTCCTTTATGGAAGTGAAATTACCAAGATGTCTAACTTGTTTGCATCAGAAAACGAAGTTCATGTTTGCTGCAACATTTGAAGACGTGAACAATGACAGAGAACGAAAAAGCATCGCAGCTTAATGTTTTCGACTCTCTCAGTGTAATTGGAAAGTAAAAAAACATTTTAAAGAGTAACATAATACTATTATGTATGTATAAAATAATGAATATCTCGATGCTGAGACGATTGAATTCCCCATTATTGTGTTTCACATTTTCATACGTGATGTGAAAGTCACTATTCGAAAACATTTTTTTCATATTTTACTTATTTGTATTTCTTCGGTTTACCTTCAGTAATATTTTATTAAATGAAAAAAAAACAATTCTTTGATAAGCTCAAGGTCCCGAGTTTGAATCGTCATTACTCGTCGTCATTATAATACTATTATATTATATTATATTATATTATATTATATTATATTATATTATATTATATTATATTATATTATATTATATTATATTATATTATATTATATTATATTATATTATATTATATTATATTATATTATATTATATTATATTATATTATATTATATTATATTATATTATATTATATTATATTATATTATATTATATTATATTATATTATATTATATTATATTATATTATATTATATTATATTATATTATATTATATTATATTATATTATATTATATTATATTATATTATATTATATTATATTATATTATATTATATTATATTATATTATATTATATTATATTATATTATATTATATTATATTATATTATATTATATTATATTAAGCCATGGTGTTGGATTCAAAAACTGTGACGAAGTTTCGCACGATTAGTAAGAAGAGATATGCAATATGCGTTTCTTTACACAAAATATATTTATTTTTGATACATTTTATTTCGTATTGAATGTTCTTCACACACTGAATTGACTTAAAGAGATCAACAACTTTATTCTGAGTTATTTCTCTATAATTATCACATTTCTGTGCTCTTGTACTTCATGAGTGTTTATTTTATTTTTTTATTAACCTCTACCAAATTGTATTTTGTGTTATCAAAAATATTTACTCCCAGTGCATGAACTTGAGATACCTCCGTATTTTTGAATTTCTGTTGATTCCATTTTTTTTTCTGTGTTATATTTAAGTGTAGTGAACTTTTCTGGGTTGTATTCCAAGCCCTTATATAATCTTAAGTAGAGACACGCATGATTTCTTAAATAATCAACATTTAATTACTTGTACGTAATGGTATCCCATGTATTAATACTTTTTTCTCAAATCATCTAATGTGAATACTTTTTATTCAGAATACAATCGCATGTACTTAACAGAATTATTGACGTTATAATTTTCAATTTACCTCTCCTTTCCCCAAACTGTAATTTGCGTAACCTGTGAGAATTTGGTAAATAAATACGAAATATTGGATGTGAACCATTTCCGCATTGAACGAAGAATGTGAATGTATAAAGTTCTGCTCTGTCTGCTAATCTGATGACCAAGAAATGTAGATATCGGTCACGTGTAGCGATGTTGTATTTTAGTTGACAGAACTTCCAGTAGATGACATAATCCTAATTTCCCCTCCTAGTGATACCAATGTCTAATATCATACACAATCATTACACATAGGGAAATAACACGAAGTTGTGCCATCGTACATCGCGGTGGAGGGGACGTTGACCAGCTAATGAAACGCCAGACAATTTTTGAGAGGGAGGTTGAAGGTGCTGTGCAGATTTCTGTGACTATGTTGTAGGCGTGATGCGATATCCTAATAAGTCCGCTCCGAAAATTTTTGATTGGCTTACACTGCGCGTGCTCGGGACGGGCATACCTGTCTTATTCCATTATGATCGCTACATACTACATTAATTACTTTGATCTTGAAGCTGGACACTAAGACCTCTATCCGTCAACGAGCATCACTATCTCAACACAATGCTCGCTCAAACGATGATATTCACTTGAAGGCGCCAGTGCGCCGCATTGCAAGTTCTTATTATTGTCGCAATTGTGTGATATTAGACTGTGCCATTACATCCACAAGATATAAAATTACTTTCATACTTAAAGAAAATTCTTCTGCATACTTGTATCTAAGGAGATTTCTCAGAAGCATATAACAGATCTAGAATATTATCTCTGCTTCAACTGTATTATTCAGGTGCGTATTTCCCCGTCTCGTCCCTCATGAGTTAACCCCTTGACTCTCTCCTGTGGCCACTCGAAAGGCCGCAGAGGGGATGCGATTAACCCGGTTAGACATCCATCCCTTCCCTCTCCCCTCCTCCTTCTCATCTCCACCCCCCTTTGAAGCGTCTGCACGGCGTCGTGGCGCCGCTGCTGTCAGCCGCGCTGCCATCATCAATTTCTCCCGCAATCCCTGCTTGTCCTTGCGCCCGCGCGCTGCGCCCTGGCGGTGCCAAGGCGTATTAATCAGAGCGTTAGCGCGACGGACGCTCACCCCTTCTCTCTCCTGCCCATCCCCGCCCATCACGACCTATTCTCACTCTCTTTGACGAGCGACGCCCCCGACGCCGAGTCTTCAGTCGCGCCGCAACAATAGCCGCCGTACCGCGGTTCACCGCCACCGATGTATCGTCAACGGACGATGGGTCTGGACACTTCATTCATCATCGACTAAATCATTTACAACCCATGAGCAAACATGGTATGGAATTCAGAACAACGACTCGATCTCGGTGTGGAAGAAGACTTACGCGACACACTGTATATGTCAGAAGTTGGAATAATACTAATTCAGATTTTCTTCATTCTTTGTTGGAATTCGCGAACCAGAACACAATCTAACAAGGACAGAAATATGTATATTAGAAAAAAAACCGCAGTTAAATAATGTTTATCCGAAATATTTGGATCAAATTATATTTTACATATATTTTCTCTTAATATAAAATTCTCACATTCTTATTGTGTTAATCGCAATGCACTAGGCGGAAGATTTTTGAGACAATATACGACGTAACCGCTCTTCCATTCGGCAGTCATGCACTGATGCGTCACTATCAAAAAGCGTGCAAAGACTCATTTGTCGAGTTGCGACAATTAGGACGCAAGGACACAGTGTCGCGAAGTTGCTTATTGAGTCTGATTTATTTAGTCTGAATTCTCATGAACTCAATTTTAATTTATGTAGCTACAATTTGATCTCTGACCACTGATGTAAATATTTAACATGAATTTTGCCCTTTTGGATAGAGAAAGAAACGAACAATAATTTAAATTAAAAAAACGACCAGAAATTAATTGGTTGTAGAATACGAGACAACGCAAAGGTGTACGTTTGTACGAGAAGGAACCCGCGAGACATCCGGTTTCACTCTCGAAAGTGAACAAGGATGGTCTTCACTGAAAGCGAACAAAAATATTTTGCCTTACTCTTCAAAAACCATATTTTGATAGACATGCCAAAACGTTCTATTTCAGCTAAGCACACTAATAAACATGGTAAGATTTGTGGAAAATTAGTAGGTTACTTTCAATATTTTTCTAAACAATTTTGCGTTATACGAACTATGGTATTAAGGAACGATCCAAAGATTTCATTCTAACTTTGCGAAATCAATCTTGATAAGTCAAACTCAAATTTTTAATACGAAATAGGAATTTATTTTAATTTATTTTAATCTGATGGTAGATATTTTAGGAGGTGATCAAGTTTGATCTTCGGTGAGACATTAATATATAAAGGCAAGAGTAAACCATGAGAAGTTCCGAGATATTCTATTTTATGAAATCTCTAAAATTGTAATTCTCATATATTTTTAGAATAAAGATAATTAAATTCGTTGATTAGAGGAAAATCATGACCATACGGAGAACGTAAATACATATCCACGCACAGATAAAAAAATCGTCAGTAATGTGCCACAACGTGTGTTCCGACAGCTTAGCGGGCGTAATACCTGAAGGGCGTACAGTGTGCCCTGTAACAGCGCGTTGCGCAACTGTCCTTCATCGGTCACCACACTTCTATGTACTTTCGAGGAATTAAGAAGCAATCGGAGTGATTCTCACGTAAAATACAATAAGATGAATCCCCTATATTCACCAGTAAACAATGAATGGAATACAAGTTGCTAGTTTCAGAAACACCAGTTTGTTCTCAATTTTTATGTAGGTTGTGCATCCTACTTCATTCGCTATCTCATTAACATGTCAAAGGAAGTAATGTTAGGGTCTGCGAGCTTTATTTACATTCGGATGATATCTATACGTATGGAAAGGAAACGATGGTTTCTGGAGTGTCTATAACTAAAGAAGTTGTAACTTATTAAGATACCTTCAGATGTTAGATAGTCATTTACAAAATTTCGAAATGACCATTTACGAATATCGAGTACATGTTTTCGGTTCTGGAAGTTTCATGACTTTCGAAATATTTTCCTAATCATTGTTTTATAGAAAATATTAACTGCCTTGTGAGTCTTTTGTGGAAATGTTTGAGATTGGGGAAATTCAGTATATTGCCAAGTTGTGATCGTTTTGTACTGCCATCTTTTCCGTCAGTATTTAAACCTGGATGAATTTTAAACATTGTTTATTCCCATATAACACATACAGAGCGGTAGCAATGATTATCGGGACACATACTTAAGCAAAAATAATATTTTATCTCTCTTTAGCCACCGAAAAAAAGATTTTTTTTCCTTGTAAAAAAATTTGTAGCAGGGATGCATTCAAAATGAAATCCGTCGCGGCCAACAGATTTGTACAGCTCCAAGATTTCATTTCATCCCATTCTTGCTCTGATTTCTCGGTTAAGATTTATAATTCTCAGTGTATATAAAGTGGACTGCATTCTGCAACTGATGTTGACGGTTATTCACATTGACTTTGCCACTGGTTTTTATGTTCGTCAGATTTAAATTTTTGTGAGAGTTCACACACATCTAAATATTTTCATCAAAATTATTGCGTACGCAATAGCATCTCTTATAAATGTGAGATGGAGAATTAAATTTTGTACATACACTGCAAATGTATCCATTAAGTAATACTTCGGTGACATGACATCTCAGAAAAAGTAATTCATCCGTAATAATAAATTAAAAATATTATTCTAAACTATTTAATCTAGTGATCATATCTTAGATCTATGATCTTATTTTCATCGTTATTATCACTGTTCCTCGTATACTCACTTAACAGCTACCGTATTATGTTGCTTTGTTTCTTAAATACAATTTTTAAACAACCCGTGAATGTACTCCGCGTCACAGCAGTCATGGATCGTGTATCTAATAGAACGTCAATGAAAGAATCTTCTTCATTGGATTAGATAAATGAATCCACCCATGCTGCACTTCCTATTCCTTCTCCTCTCCATTTACCATCGCTGCCACCACATTGTGCATAAATTACTGCAAACTGCGCAGCTTCCTCTTCGCTATCTCTCCAGGGGATATCATTTACGATGAGGCGCCGTGGACCATTTCTCATAGAAAAGGGTGCACCATTTCCTCAGTCGAATATCTGCTCATTTCGAACAATGTATCATTCTTCACGTCCGATGTTTTTGGTCCGTAGTCGTGTTACGATGTTAACAATTCCTTTCTTGTCGTTTATTAATTTATTTTTATTAGCTTTTAAAACGTTGAAAGATTTCTTTGTAAATAATATGAGTTAACGTTATGAAAAATGATTATATTTTGGATTGAACTTGACTTGTATTGGTGGACGATAATACTCATTTGTGGTATGTAATACTAAATGAGTTTACTCAATTCATTAGAGTTACTAAACGAAATTGAACACTCTAAGATTAGAACTAACACTTCAATACTGAAACTGCTCTGAACGTGAAAAATATATGTGCTTAAGATATTTTTATCTTAG
Source organism: Laupala kohalensis (assembly GCA_002313205.1). NCBI lineage: Eukaryota > Metazoa > Arthropoda > Insecta > Orthoptera > Trigonidiidae > Laupala > Laupala kohalensis. The sequence goes on from NNCF01127001.1 coordinate 2,192,312, forward strand.
AATACGGATAGAAGTGATCTTGAAATTCAAAAGAATGATAGCACAAACAAATAGATGCAATCAAATATTATCTAGAAAATTATTCACGTAACTTTCTAATAAGTTTTTGGAATGTTTTGAACTAAAAATTTATATTTAACCTTAAAGAAAGTTTTTTTTGTTCGTTCTTGATATCACAAGGTTTTGTTATAAATGATTTGTAGAGAAATAAATAATTCTGCGTATCGTTCTTCCGAGTACATTACGTCATTAGAGAAGAGATGAGGTTGCTTCTTCAAAATAGAAATAGAGACATGATGGAAATCGGAATCAAAATACATTAACAAAATTCCACTTAAGAACATCAGGTTCGATAGTGTTTAATTCTGATAAACTTACTTTTGAAGAGCTTTCCAAAATTTAAACTTTGATTTACGCAATTATTCCGCAAAAAACTCTCTTTTCCAGACACCTCTTAGAAATAAAACACTGAAGAGAGATGAAAATGTGAATGTGTTTTTCCCATCAAATGTGAAAGAACGTAATATTAGATTTAGTCCTTGACAAATAAAATATGGTATATTTCCTCGAATCCCGTTCGGTCAAGCCATCGACTCTTACTCGTTGGATATCATTAGCGCAGCTCATATCTGGTGGAATATGCGTGATTAGCTTTGTTGGATTCCCGGGAGGACTGATCCCCAAGGCACATTAAGGTGGTGATGTTACTGCAGGAGTTGGTAGGGGTAGATTTCATAGTCTCCAATGTAATGGTTTGGTCCCTCACATGTAGGTAAGTGGAAATGAAATATCTTTGACACATCATTTAAAACCAATGATGGGGTTGCAATGTTTATAGAGTACTCTTCGAGTTTGCTCAGCGAATCCATTTAAGGGAAACAGTAAATAGGGTTTGCTTGGCCAGGACAGCTTTGGAAAGGGTTGTATTTGCTTAGGGTGGCTAAGGTTTAATGGAGGGTAGAGGAGAGGGCAGCTCGAGTCAAGGGGCTGGTGTGATCCAGCTCATATCCAGGCCTTGCACAACTTCTCCCATACATCTTTTAAAAGCGCGAGCCAGCTAAATCTCCAAAGCTCATATCTTGACTGTGGGATGCTCTCGGCTTTCGCCAAAATTAGACCTTGGCTGCCCGTCGACCTCTCTGTCTTTGCTACAGAAGTCAATCCTCCTCTGTACTCATCCTTATACTTCTCATTGTAACGTCTATTATATAGAATTTCCAAAACATTTTGTTGAAATATGATCATACCGCCTCAATTTTACTACTTCCTTTTTATGATAAAAAAGGAAGAATTTTCCTTTCCTTTGAAAAGTAAGAGCGTACTAAGTGCTGTTTCACAGCGATCTCAGCTATGTATCTTACGTGGTGAAACTCTCTATGACACATAGCTGAGCTCGTTGTGAAATAATACGTGGTACGCTCTAGTATAGAAAAAAATGCGGAAAATTCTTTCTTTTTTATAGGAAATAGTATAATTAAGACGATCATGTTTGAATGAAAAGTATTTCACGTAACACTTCTTTGAACATAAAAGAAAAAATACAAATCCAATAATAAGATTCACAAACTAACCTTCAGATTTATAATTCTTAAAAATCAGTTATATGACAAATTACTTTCATTCTCAATTTATTTTCATTTAAAATTATTATACATTTCTGGTTTATTTTATTGGTTGTTGTCTTACCTTATGTGTAACTCATAGTATTGAATTACACTTCCGCAACCTTGATGGTGCTTGTGGAGTGTCGCTTGTTGAGTTTTAGAAAATAAACACAAACCCACAACTTTCATCATAATGTAAATTCTTTTACTTATATTTTGCATTTGAATAAAACACTTTAAATATGAACTTTTTTGCCGTCTATGGAACGTTTTGGATGGCATAAGGATACACCGCTGCTTTTTATTGCCCCTTCGTGGAATACTCAGATATAAAACACCTACTGGATTTAAGTAAAATAATTTTGTGGTCAAGAAATCTCAAAAATAGAACGCACAAAATTGTAAGAGTGATTTTACTACTATCGCGAAACATGTTAGTTTCTTGAGTCATTTTATTCTAAAATTCTTTATAGTAGATTCTAAATGAAGATAAATTACTGTGAGGTGGAACTAATAGCAAACTTACGTACTTTTGAATTATTTTTTGAGAAATGCATAAAATTGTCATGAAGTATCGTTTAGTGCCGATGTCAATTCAAAATATTTGAATCATTTCTACGAAATATTTGATCCGACCAGATCACGATTAATTACTAGTGAAATGTAAAAATATGATGCAGGAAATATATTAATATGATTTTATTATTGAAGTAATACGAACTGTTCTTTTCTCTTGCTGATCAACATTGCTTTCCTGAAACTCAATATTTGTTTAGATTACGATGTTAAATAGTCTGATGAGTGAAACGCGTCATCAATTTCAAAACCTCTTATATACTTTTCTCTCTCTCGAATAGCTCTCCTAACCCACTTCTGCTTCTCTCTTCCTCCTCGCATGCTGTCACCACCTCGTCGTCGTTGGCGCCTCCGCCGCTCCACCGCGCTGCACGTCAATGCGCCTCGAAGCTCAATCCCAATAAGCGGATTATGTCGCAGGGGTGCAATGAGTTCATCTCTCCTCTGAATAGGTCTCTCTTTCTCGTCATATTGCTTCGAGCTATTGTTTCTTCCATCTCGTCCTCATTGTTTACTATGTACGTTACAATTACAGGATTTAGAATAAGCATTTGTTCGTTCTGTGATTTTACATTTTATCATTTCTTTCTTTCTTTTTCAGTCCTGTTTGTACTCTTCCGCAATTTTGTCTGAGATTTGGTAAAATTGATGATATGGTTTTTATTTCTGGTATTTTTGTTGCTTCGTAAATGTCAATGTGGATGTACTATGTTCAATTTTAATTATGATCAAATATATGATTTAAAAATAAAAACTTGTTCATTCTTGGACTTAATGTTTTATCGCCTCTTTTTATACGTTCAGTCTTGAATCGTGTTCTATTATGACTTAATATGTAATATATGGTTTATACAACCTTACTACCTTTACTAATTTCCTTTTCGAAACCAAAATAACCTTTGTGAACTTTCTTATTCCAACTGTTATTTAATCCGTCCCTCTCATCATGAGCAATTACTTGAAAACTAAACTTTGAATCGTAACTTCTTCACGCTTGTGCAATTATATCTACCTCTTTGAACTGCTTATATCCGTGCAGATCACTGGCGTGAAATAGAAAAGCTTAAATATTTTAAAGATTAACCCTTTACTCTTAGATTGAGGGAGTTTTAAGATTTGGATTTAACCGTCGTTGGAGAAAGTTGGGTTAAGTAGATCTCAGGAACTACACGACATGAGTCTAAGTAATAGAAATTGCGAAAATAACTAAATATTTCCTCTGTGATTTGTTCTGTTCGGTGTAAATCGAATATCACTTCAATATTATCCACAACATGGATACGTTTCCTCTTTTTTACACCTTATTTGATCTAAATTAATTGTTTACTATTTGATATATGTGTATTTCATATGTATTTTATTGAGTATTATCGTAATTATTTATCTATTAGTTCTATTTTCATAATCAATTTTTGGCAGATAAGGATTCGTGTACAGTACCTCAAATATTTAGTTTAGAGTTTATTGTCTTTTAGAGTTTATTTTATTTAGAGTCTTTTCAATTTCATAAATTTCGTACATTAGCATTTGGAACAACATAAAAAACATTATCAAAAGAAACAATATTCCAAATGAACGCTAACTAAAAAAGTGTTTTTTATGTACATATACCTATTATATCATGAGAAACAATATCCTTTCAATATTTTAAAGTGTTATATTTTAACTTTAATTAGATGTAATAACTACATTAATACGTTAAACTATGGGACTTAGACAGTGAAAATGAGATTACCTGTATTAAATTAAAAAAAGCGTAAAATTAAAATATATATAAATAATATTATCTAATAAATTTCTCTATAAATAAAAAATGTATAAATAATATATTAACACTAACTCTATAGACAAATGAAATTTACTGTTTCAATTCTTTGATATTCCATCGATATTAGCTTACTACTTTTCATCTTTTTAAAGTATAACTTAAAACATCTTAATTAAGTATAACATTTAATGTAAACATCGACATTTTTGGGGTATTTTCACATTTTCTACTTTTTTATGAATATGGAGTATAACCCATTCTTTTCATTCTGATAATTTATATGAATGATCTGTAGCACTTGGTATTTTCTGCTTTTTGCAATGCATTTCTTTTATTACTGACATAAGTCTTTCATTTTTATTTTAGCTTTTCCCCTCATTTACTGATATGAAATTCCAGTTCTCACACAACTGTCTCTCTTTTCTCAACTTAACTGACTTTGTAATAATTTTCTAATTCTGACAATTCTTCTTTCATCCCATTCGCTACTATGATTCATCTATTCACAGAGCACACGAATTACCTTTGGCTTAATTACTTATTCATTCCCTCTGTTCATTAGTTTTTGCATTCTTTACTCAGTTCCCGTCTCCGGCTAATTACCTCATTTTTACTAATTCACTAATTTACTCGTTAAATCTCCCGATTACTTTCTGATTAATTCACTCAATCACTCCATTCTTTACTGCCACACTTCTTTCTCTCGTCTAGCGCATCCGAAGTCTCCTAACCCACAATCAGTCCCCTCCCCTGTTCTCTTAGATAGCGTCGACACTCTCTCTCGTGCTCTGTCCTCACACCCTCGATGCCATCGTTATCTCAAGATTCTTCTCTTCCCCAAGCGTCGTAACATTCTTCCCTCCCTCCCTCCCTCCCTTTCCTCCCNCATCCCGTTCCCTACCCCCTAACCCCGACACCCTGTCGCCCGTAGCTTAGCTTCCTTCGGATCTTAAATCGCTTCTCCCCAGCGAATTCCTTTTCGCCTCCCGACGCTCCCTCGACGCCCGCCGTTAACTCTCCCGACGAGTGGCAACGGACGCACGGCAGCGTCGACCGCTTTGCACGGCACCGAGGAAAAAAACAGCTCCCCGGTCGCACAATAGATTATACCTAATGAAATTGTAATTGCTTCCTTCGACCAGAAACTGTTGACTTCGGTTGGTTTTCCCTCGAAAATTAGGGGAACGTTGTTCGGGAGGGGTGTCGATCGCCCAAAACTTTCCGATTTATATGTTGAAATCGTGCAAAAAAAAAAAAAAATCCGCGTGTTTTATTTACTACTTATGCAAGTCTCCAGTAACAATTAAATTAGAAATTGTATGTGTTAGGTAATTATATTATTAAAACTAATATATTTTGTTAAATTCTGGCTTTAGAGCTCGCCAACATTGAGGTCATTAGAACCCTTTTTTAATACTAATATTTATTATAAAGGAATACTAGTGCAGTAAGGGAGCGTTAGGAAAAGGAAATATAATTGTAATTAAGTTATTTTGTTGTGTCCAGTCATAATGTTTAAAATGTTTTAAACTTTATAATCTTTCTAATATATAATAAATAAGTTTGGTATATTTTAAATTATAAATTTATTGTACGTATTGCCCCATAATAAAATATTAATATCTTGTACTCTCCTGACACTGATAAAATAACACGTTTCGAAGTGCGTTAATGAAGCTTTCCTGATGTAGAGTGTACCAGCTTGCCTTGTCATGACATAATAATCCTTTGTGGTATATTAATTAAAACGTCACTTGGATCGTGTCACGAAAGATTTTACAGTATTTAAAAATTAGCGTACATTTAAGTCGCAAATTGAGGCTATTTGTCGCCTCTCTCCCATTCCTGTTTCGCAGCTGCTCCCTTGCGCCGTCTCAGCAAACAAGACGTTCCCTTTCCTTCCGTCGTTAATTTGGCCATTTGTCGCGCTCGATCTGCGGAGGCGTCGCGTTACGTCAGGAAGTGACAGTGTCGCTGATTTCAATCTTCGTCTGTCCTTCCGCTTCTCGCAGTCTCTCCCTCGTCAGACAATATTTCCGTTTCTGCAGTGTCATTAATCATTGTTCGTTTCTTATGTGGCGTACTAGCTGAACTCACTATGTCTAATAATTTCAATTAGTTTCTTCACGGTGGTTTCATACAATTTCACGTTGTATAATAAATTGATAGCTCCAATGTAAGAGCTCTCCTACCTACCCGCCTTCATGGGACGTGGGCTATATAGAGATTTTACGAATCTGGCGTGAATTTCCTTCTGTGAGGCATGGGTAAAAATGTGAAGTATTTTTCGGTCCGTTCTGACCGTTTCACACTTTTTCAATTATATGTATAAGATTGTAACACTTTCCTATATTTTATGTAATAACTGTTTTTGATGTATTATATGAATCTTTGCTGAAATGTAAAGCATTAAATAATTTTCTTCCCTATCTCATATTATTATGTTATTACAACCCATTATTTGGCTATTAAGCAATATAAACAAGCTACTCTGTGCTCAGAAGCATTGATTATGTTCTCCAACGCGTGTGAGTAACGAGCGCTCAGTTTGTCAAATGTACGATTCATTGCAATCTTTAGAGTTTGTTCTATGCAACATGATGTGCGGAATTTGTACGAATGTATATCTACCTTTTATCATCAATGAATTTATACTACTGGAATTCGTGTTAATAAATTTAAAAGTTTTGGTAGTTAAAAGTTTATTCAACGTAGGAATACAAATATTTTTGTATTAAAATATGACAAAGACAATTTTTTCTCGATTACCTTCAATTTAAATTTCATATCCTAATTCATGTATATGGTTGAGCTTTATATATTTTTAGTTTTCGATTATTGAAATATTTTTGTTCTGCTGTTGGTATTTTGCCATGAATAAGTATATGGTTTATTCGCTGAACACTTTATGATGACGTTGTGTTCGTGTATGTAATGTAGTGATCGAATCTACTCAATACTCGTGTCGTTACATTGTTTACTAACTTACTTAATTGTTTATCATTACTTTACATGTATTCTGTAATTGTAGCGCAGTAATTTTTCGATCCTCATACTATTTCATATATTTCATCACATTCAATAAAATACATTTTATAATTACCTGAACCAAGTGTTTCTTTTAGGATTTACTAACATTTTGATTTGACAGGAGAATTAGGGGTTTAAATTATTTAATCCACAAGCATGTGGTACTCTTCAGTATAAATAAATAATTATACTGAATAATTTATAATCTCCTTGTATGATACTGAGTATATTCTGATTGGGAATCCCATTTACTCCATTTAAATTCTAGAAAATGGTTTGTTTCAGTATTAATGTACTTCTTGTTTAAAAGAAAAGAAAGTTCTTCAGATTCGGGTGGTATAAAATTAATGTAAACAATTTAAATAAGTCCCTGGTGATCAATCTCTGGTGATCAATTTTGATAAGACACTTGAGCAACACGTCTCTGCGTTAGTATCGTTCGTGAAATTACCTTCTATTTACACGATCAGCTCCGTTCATTAATGTCTGAATTTTAATTATTTTATGAGTGAATATATGAAACATTTTGACGTAGTGCATTTTAGACATGTTTGTCAAACTTTTAACGTTTACTTTGTAACAGAATAGTATAATAAAATCAGTACCTGAGAGAATAAGAGAGTGAGTTCAAAATGTCTCGCTTCTTGTTAGCATTATATTTGTTTAGTTAGACGAAAACAAAGGAAAATATTAAATTTCCATTGAGAGGACATATTTAATAAATATAAGAATTTTTTCGTCACTTTTTATCAACAGAAATGTTCAAATGGAGCTTTTTGACAATTTCAATTAGGATTTACGATTTGGAGGAAGATGGGTGATTAACTAAAGCGAACTATAAAGTGGTAATTATATACAATTTTAACCTTTTAATGTTGTTTTCCTTTTCGTAAAGGACTCCAAGATAGCCCATATTATTTTAAGAAGATAAATCGTATTGTTGTTTATTTATATGAATATGTTATTTTACGTGGTTAGCTTCAATTTCTAAGGTCTTTCGTACCATTTTGAGACAAAATGAGCAAGAAAGAAGAGGAAGAGGGATAAGTTTTTACCCACTGACATCGACTTCAAGTGAAATACAGCACCCAAACGGTTTGGCCACTAACAGAAAACTACAGTACAATAGTCGGAAATACCGATGATCCAGGTCATATGGATAACAATCAATAAAGATATATTTGGTGTAATACGTAATATTTAATACGAAGTACTTATGATGAGATTTGAAATAAATATTATAATCGTAAACAACATTATATAAAACACAAATATGTAAATAAGTAAATAAAATTGTCAAAATGCAGTTACAAACTGAGTACAATAACATAATCGAATTCAAATATAAACCACAATTAATATATGAACTTATTTTGTTACTGTAACTGACTTGCAGATGAAAATAAAAAGGGGCTAGAGAAACGAAAACATGAGCTCTGAACCGCTCGTTTGGTGGCCGGGACTCGAATCTTGTCGGGTTATGGGATGTTTACACATACTTCAACATCCACACTGATTGAAACCTACTCACCCTGATAAATGATTTTTTTTCTTTCGTTATCTCAAGTCCATTCAAACAGTATATATTTTAGTTTCAATCGTTTAATGAAATATTTACGTGTGTATTATTTGAACCATTTTTGTGACGTTGACAAGTTTTGTTTGAACGTTGAGACAGCTATTGAATAAGAATCAAATGTTAAATTTGACTAAATAATTATCATTATAATAATATAAATATTTACGTCTATTAAGTAGCAATTATAGTAGAATGTATAGCTATTAATATTGGAAACCTGGTACAAATAATAGTTCGTTTGCTTTATAAGAAACTATTTCTCAAACAATGATGCGAGTAAACTTAATCTTGAATACATTAGAAGTGAAGATCTGCCGATATTTAAGACCCACTCTACAGGTTCAGAGTTACACCATTCCCGTTTTCCATTTAATTTGATCTTATGATCACCACGTCCCTACACCTTCCGCAATACGAGGATCTCTTTCTTTTCTACTTCGCGTTCAATCTCAGACGATGTGCATCTGGGCCGCTATTCGCATAACCCGTCCGCGCCTACATGGTGGCGAGTGTAAGGTCTACTATATGTTTGCCTTTCTGATTTCACATGTTCTTCAGCTATTTCATACTTCTGCCGAGTATCTACCAATGTCGTGTTGTCCTTCAAAATTAGTAAACCAATTGTCCGAAACTTTCGTAATAACCATCCTCGCACTTCCCCATACCAGTCTCACGTCCCGGTGTCTGTCTATCCTCTCCACAACCACATAAATCTGATGTTATACGTAAGTCATGAAGTCACCATGTCCAGTTATATTTTCCAGTGACGCTTCATATGGCACAAACCACTCCCTATTCTTACGGCTTTGTTAACTAGTATCTACAGCTTGCTATGTCTCCACATGAAGTCATGAATGAGATTTCTTGCAGGAACTGTTTCTCGACAGGCTGCACGTAGCAAACATGAAAAAATAAAAAAAGAACTATTTCTCAAGTAGTGCATTGAACGACGTCTTTTCATATTACTTGGACCTGCTTTCTCAGCATTTGTTGATATGTACTCCCTTTGGATGAAGCAAAGGCATTCCAGAGATGTGTATTTTGGATCCTGCAGGTACTGTTGTGTATTTTTAGGACATGACGTGAACTTGTTGAATATTTGAATAGACACGGGGAAATGAATATGTACCTGCATACATCTAAGGGGGAGTAACATCAGATGGTGAGTGTAAATAGTGTTTGATGGTATTTAAACCGTGAACTAAACTCTTAAAATAACTCAGATATTTCTTGTGCTCGAGATATTTTTTGGAAGTACGAAGCATTTAAGCAAGTCTTCCCTATATATTTTGGTAGATTGTACTTTTTGTTATTTTTTGGTCATTTTCTTCATACAAGCGACAGGTATACTTTTACAAACATTAAAATCAGGCTAAAGAATAAGAATTTGTATAATTTAACTTCACACCTTTTATTTCAATTTCATGCTATTATTGCCAGGATTACATTTTATTTCTCTAAATTAGACATTGCGTTTGCGAATTGGTTAAACAATTGTAGATGCAACCAAATTATGAAAACAAGTTTCTACATTTTGTGTACAATCGCAATTTAAGAAATACAATATAATCAACATACAACTATTAATTGGTTAAAAATATGTTGCACAACGCTTCAAGGCGTGTTTTTGAATCATCAGATGCGAGAACTAAAGCAAGAACATTAAATCGTGTGCTGCATAGAAATTTTATTAAATTTCAAATTTTATTGTAGCATGGTATATGGTACATTATACTCCTTCCCTTTTTTGTGAATCAATGATTTATCTAAAGTTAACATAATTTTCTTTCGTTCCCCATATTGACTTCGTTCTTATTTTTGTTTCTTAACAAACTGACTTTGTTCTTGTGCCAAATCGCTTTATTCCCGTATATCCCATCTCTCCTCTTCGTGTATCCAGTTACATTCCTCTCTTCCCGAACTTTTCTATTTCCTTCCGCCGTCGACGACGCATTCTCCCTTCGACCGCTGGGGACGCGGCGCGGCGACGGCGGCGTGCAGCGCGGCCACCGGGGAGTCTCTTAAGTCCCGGGGTCAAGTCGCGCCAATTCAATATCCGCACAACGGAGCGCGCTCCTCCGCGACGCGCACCCACTCGCTACGCGCACGTCGCACCGCCGTGGCCTTCTTTGAACCCGTGAAAAGGACAGGGTGCACCGATTCCCTTTTCCGAGCGAGACTGCTTGCGCGAAAGGGACTTGGTAAACATTTTCAGCTCAGGAGGTAGGGATACATTTCCTTAGCAGGGTGGAAGGTGAGGAGAGGTCCGTCTACTATTGCTGAATACAAGTTTCATCTTAGTCTTTGCTTAGTCTCTTATTTTTGAGTCTTGCTAGTTCCGAGTGTTTAAAAAGACATGGTTCTCCGGTTACAAAAACCTCTAACTTTCCCACATTTCTTCTTATCCAAAGAACATAACTCCCAGAATTATTAATTCAAAATTTTCTTCTTATTCTTTTTATCTTTTCAATGTAATCCTATCTCCGTAATTAAATAAATAATGCAAACCCTACCATCTTTTATGGACGAACAGTATATATTTTGTGAATAATCTTCGTAATATTAAAATCCATTGCAGCATTCCTCTTTAATAACTCAACACATACGTATTACATTAAAATATGATGTGTGTATAAATGGAAATACTTGACTGCAAAACTTCCAGAATCATTCTTTCTTTTGTAAGAAAAGGTTTAAAATGTTTCAAGTGTTAGTCACAATCGTGAAGAGTTACCCACATTAAATGGGAGAATACAGATACAAATGTATATTTTATTTCTTACTAGTGTGATTGTATATGAATGAGTTTAATTTCTTCGCAAAACCTAGCGATGGATTTTAATTTTTTTAATGGAAAATTATTCATTACAGAATAATGATGGAGACCACGGATTATGTGGAGGCCGAGCTGTGATACGGATGAGTAATGGAACATTAATTGATAATGCTTCGATATCCTGAGACTTTGGGATAGGAATGTAAATGGCTATGAAAATTATATTTTGGGCAATGAAGTTAATGCACTGTACATGATTTCAGTGTTCTGTCTGAAGTATCAAACGGTATCTCAGCAAGATATTCGAAATTTGTCATCGATCCAAATGCGTTATGATATAATTGGTTTTCACAATCCTATAATTATTGTTTACTCAGGTCATTTATTTGAGGGAGACCTTTTCGATTAAAATATTGATTTTTCGAATGTTTAAGAAATAATGTTAAGTACTTTAACCTAGACCGTATAACGCAATACTACTCGTCGATATTTTGTTTACTATATTTTCAAGGAGACCTCTCGTAAGATAGAAATTGTAGATAATAGATTACTGAAAGAAATGACATTTCTTACATTAACATTTAGATGTTCAGTTTTTCTAATAGTACGATAATTTTAAGATGAATTCTTTATACATAATTGTGTGTTTATGCTAGTAGTAGAATTTTTTAGTTCTATTTATTTTGCAATCGATCTCAACTACTAACTTATATGAATAATGAACTCGCGTGACATCTCTAAGTGAATGGCTATAATAAGATTTGGGGTCATATTTGATTATTGTTACAATATATTTTATGGCAAAAATCATAGAGAGAGAGAGAGGAAACATACTCAACTAACGTACGTCAGTGGGCGTGTTCATTCGTCTAAGAACTGTTTAGAGGTCTAGGTGATCTCAACTATAGGGAGAGTGAAGGGAGAATATTTTTTAAGTTGATTTGTTTGCCCAATTTGATGAAAAATAATAAGATACTGATCACTTCAATCAATAGTACTACATGAGCTCTTGTGTATTAAAAATACAATTAATACAGTTCATTGAAATTACTTTGGAAAAAATACCGGACTCTATCTTTATCATGATCTTCATACCTAAAGAAACCAACGGAATTAACACTAAGACCATTTCACTTAAGTGATTAGATATCATTGAACAAATTAGTTCAGTTGTTTTTCTTATTATTTATCAAATATTTTCTTTCAGATTTATTTGGATTTCATGACAGAACAACATTCAAAAGAATATGAGTTGACTCTCAAATTACTCCAATCTTCACCATGAAATATTTTATGAAAGTAAGACTATTACGTACCGAGGCTATTTTCTTTTGAAAGCAGGAATATCAGAGAGTTTACTTACAAACCTATCAACTTAACACATTGTTTGATTGAATTCTTTGTTAATATACGATAAAACGTACTTAGAAAGGGTGAAATATACATATTTTTGCTTCTCATTTGTCCAATTGTTTAGCCATGACATATGTTTGATGTCAAGAACTCATTTGATGTGTATCGATAATGCACAAGTGCATGTAGTGGAAATTCGGTGAACTGATTACAAATACATTAAAAAACACAAGCTTAATTTCGTTTAAGAGACGCTTATATAACTTTCTGTGTTATGTTAATATGAAGATTCTTTTTCTTGGTAGATACAAAATGTAACATTTTTGTACAGAACGGAAAAATATTTTCTTTAAAAGATAATCTCTCTCAAGTCCTCTCTTATTGTCACTAACTCTTCCGCCATAGCAACCTCCCCCCTCACTCTCTGCGTCGTCTCAGCTTCCGCCGTCTTTCGTCGTGACAAGAGCAAACGTCGTCGGCGTTGGTATTCGGAGCGTTCAAACAGCGCCGCGCCGCATCACACCCTTTGCAGTGGCGGCCCGGCGCCGCGACGACGACGCCAGGGGAACACAAGACGTAGCAGAAGGGCTTCGGGAAAAGGCGGGGTGGAAGAGGAGGAGACCGGAAAAGACGAGTAGTGTCTGTTAGGAGTCAACATTGGCGCGTCGAAGCGACAGCGCGCTTAGGCGTCAGAGCTAAGGCATCTCAACGCGACGAGTAGCTGCACCTCCGTCTCGTATACTTGTCTTCAACAGCCTTGGCATTTATACACGTTGACTCGAGTTTTAAGCGATCGACATATCCGTACTTCTTCTTTTTCTTTCGTCAATTTGACTTAAATCCCGTGCAAAACATTAAAAACACACAAAATAATTTTTACCACTCACTAGTATCATAGGGTAGTAATTGGACTGTGGCTCTTGATGGACTTCGTCTAATACAAACCAAAGTTAGACACTATTCATACGGAAAGTATTAAATGAAATCTGGTTCGCGTTTTTCTCCTGATTTCCTCCGGGTAGTGTCAAATTTTCCATGGGAGGAAATGTCATTAATACATTTGTTATTATTTATCTTGAATTTTTACTGCAGTATTGTGTAAAAGGAATTCATTTTGGAATAATAAATGGAAAACAGTACTTATTTATGAAATGATTTCTTTGATGAATATTAAATCCGCTACTGCCCTTAGGCCCTTGATTTGGAATTGATGGGATGGTTCCGGAGAGTAATTTAGTTTATCATCCCCCATGTGGTCATATGCAGTTTGAAACTGCTTTTTTGACAATGAAATTTTATTTATGTATTTATTTATTTAATTGTTCTCCTTACGTATAATAGACGCACTTTATGTAAACACATGCAGATAGTGGAAACACAATGTGTATTCATGTAAAAACGAATGTTTTTCAAAGAAAACTGTCAATCCTTGGGTAGAAGAAAATCGAAGATCGCTCTGAATTGTCCTACTGTGATTAAATCAGTTACTTTATTTTGTCGTTATTTGAATATCTGATTATCATATAATTTGACTTTTGCAACTTCCATTGATGATTTATCGGTTTTTGAATATTGTTTCCTAAAACGTTTATTGGTAGTCTATTTCTAATAACGTTGAAGTATTTCTGCAGATCTTTCTCGCATAAATTTGAGAAAAAGTTATACGTTTAACAAACTTCAGTAATTTCTCTATCCTCAATTGTCGATGAGAGGAATTTGATGTAATAATAACCAATTCGTTCAGCTTCACAGGAAATAACAAGAGCAAAAAAAGAGAAACTAGGCACATGTTTTGGGAAATTTGATTATAATCGTATAGATAAGCCCCCAAAATACGAAATTTGCAAACTTTCATGTTTTTTGACCGAGTGACTCAGATATTGATTATAGACGAAAAAGTTAAATGAGCGAAAAATAAACGAAGCATTGTAAGTTGAAGTCATTTATTTAGTTATTGCAAAACTCTCATAAAACCACTGCTTGTTTTTTTGTAACAATTAATGCAAAGAGAAATGTTTCTTTTCATGGTTTTAAGAGGTAGTCCTTGCAATGATAAAAAACAACGATTTAACAATGCGCGCTTTACGTTATTCACGTACTGATATAAATTTAACTTATCCTGTCTCTTTTGTTAACGATTGCAGTATTACGCCAAAGTTGTTCCAATGCCATAAATCAAGGTGGAAATTATTTGGAATACCCTATAGTTTGTTCCATTTTAATTTGTAAAGGATCGATTGATATTTTTTTAACGAAAAAAGGGAACTTTTTTCGGTACTAAATATTTAAACTTGATCCTCCGCTATAATTTGAGCGAATTTCTCATTTAACAGCTTAAAGTTAAGCATATTAAACAAATATAGAAGAAACAAAATCTATCCCACAACAAATAGAAGTTGAGTTAGCAATATTTTTCAAATATTCACTGAACCTTTATTTATTACAAGTAAGAAATTAATTGAACGTCATTCCATAGTTAGTAATTTGTATTATTTGTTGTCAATAGCAATTTTGTGACAAATTAGCGCTAAATTGTTTAAAGATGTTAAGTGAGTCGCGTTTAAAAGTGGTTGGTGAAACGCTTCTTGTCCCTCTTTCGTATCCTCTTAATTTATGAACTCTTTGCGCGTCTTCAAAATCACTCCGCATCAAAATATGCCGCGTCTCAGTTATTTATTGACAAAATTTAACATTTTTTTTCAAAACAGGGCAACTCATAATAATAATAATAATAATAATAATAATAATTGCATTTTCAATTTTGTGAAAGTTGCAAAATTTGTTTTTTATAAATTTTTATTGCAAAATATAATAGTTTTTGTGTACATTTTTAGAAAAAATATTTTTAAAAATCTGGTAAAAGTTATTTGTTTAAATCTTACGAGCTTCACTTTTTTCACTAGAATCGATAATTAGCATATACAATTGTAATTTTTTTATCGCTTCATTAGAGTAACTCTTCTGAAAAATTTAGCGCTGATTTATTTACAAATTCTATCACTTTTCGAGATACTGGGTTTAAGACAATTGATCTAGTAACATTTACACACCAAACCACATATGTCTCAATTATTCGCGAGATACTCCGTATGATAACAATATATCATACCGTTATCGCTTATGACAAAAACCTGAAAACGTTTCTACCCTCCTTTTTCATTAAAATAGAAATTCTGATGAATTAAAATACACAGTTTTGGTTGTTTATATTTTACAGTATTTTCATATAAAACAGAGAAAATATCTAATGAGCTCGTGACGGTTAGTAGAAGTAGCGGAAATCCAAAAAATAATCTTTTACATTTGAGTTTCTTAGTATACCTAGACAAAACTTAAACAACACCATGTCAAAATGTCAAGATACTATATCTTTGATAGTTTTATCACCACATTGATGAATCGGTCAAGTCGCTTAACACCTTTCGCATATAGTGATCATCTTAGACAATGATGCATTCTGGCCATTTGCTTTCTGCATCTCTAGAAAATTCATAAATAGATTTAATCTCGTTTCTACTACTGTTATTATATTTGAATGAAATAATACGACTGAAAAATGTGTAATGTGCTTGAGTGTAATTTTATCATTAGTAATTTATATACAAATATCAAACCGTTGTTGCGTTGAAATTAGTTTTTAATTTAAGAAACTCATAAATCACTAAACGAGATTTAAAAACGATATGAGGATCATTGAGACTTCATATGTTTTCGAATACAAATGGTTCAATACTTTACAATTAATTTAATGCATTGCCAATACTTTCTTCTGACAGCAGCAAATCATTTGGCTCTTTGATATGTTTAATTTATTGTTTCTGGTATTGGTTCAACTTTATACATGTCACCTACAAATGTCGTTTAATTTCATATTATTTTGAGTGTTTCTCGTTAATAATAAATGGACCATTCATTGTAAACAACTTTTGAAGTCTGTGCTCCCTTTGTGCCTCGCACACAACAGTTTTATATTTTTGAGATATATTGCCGGATTTTAGGATGCAGTAGCCTATATCATTTAATAGGGATTGAATGCGAAACTGTAGAAGTTTCTATGCGCATAAAAATTAATTTGCTATAAATAACCAAACGTCAACGGTAAAATTGGTTTTCTGCTTGGATAGATTAAAATATACTTAAACAACTTTACGTAAAATATGAAATCTCTATTTTAAATTAGGTAGAAGTAATGTTGTCTTATATTATTAATCTTGGTTCACAGTGCTCTTATTTTAGACAACACTTTACACCGGACGCACAAAACACTTGATAGTTCATTAATCTACATTAATCTCTATCTTTAATTTATATTAACATTTGATTCATTCACATCTGAATAACCTACAATGGCATTTGAGTTCGAAAAAAAAAATAGATATCGCAAGCCTGTATCTCTATAGTTAACAGGATTTGAGGTTTTGTCGAAATTTTCTTTTCCTGGTAACGTTCCGTGTCAGCTTACAAGTAAGGTCAAGTAATCTTGAACATATTTCAACTGGGAGTTCGATACTGGTTGCCTTGGCCATAGAATAGCAAAGACATGCTTCAATATTTGAGAAGTGAATTTTTTAATATATGTTCTGGTGTTTAAAAATGAAGTTGAAATATTTTCTTGTAAGAAACAATTACTTTTTTAACGAAAACTGAAAAAAAATGTTTTATGTTAGTCGCGTTACTCATTTGTTGCGTATACTGTTATAAAAAGCACCCATAAGCAAAGTTTAAAAGGGTGAAATTGTGCGTGAGAATGCAAAATCCGTGGACCGTCTCCATGCTTAAAACATGTATCTCTTGCTCTCTCGACGGGCGCCAGAAATGGAGAGAAGAGTCTTCTTTGTGTTGTCAGCCGCCATCTGTAAATTTTTGTATGAGAGGCTGGCGCTTCACGGGCACTTGCCTTTTACGACACCGCGGATCTCTCCGCCCACCTCTACTCACCGACGTCGTCCAACCAACCACCCTTCTTATAACATCTTTTGCTCTCCCACTTCAACTATACAACACTCCCTCATCGTAAGTCCCTCCATTTCCTATCATTTCCCTCTTCTTTTGCATTCGTCTCCTATTCTATGTGATTATCGACAAATAAGTATCGTCTAATTCTGTCAATCCAAATGATTTTTTTTCCCTTTCCATGTCTTATCAGCATCTTGATCCCAGAACACAAACTCATTGATTCTTTCTCTATTACCTTTATCGCCCATTTCCTCTCTATGTTCTCCTCCAACACTTCCACGCCTTCTTTCTTCCACGTCTCCATCCCGTTTGCTCTGTCACTTTTCAGCTCCCCTTCGAGACTCTAGATGAAAAAGGGGAGCTTCTTCTTGGACATATGATGTACGCAGCAAGTTCTTCTCGTAAGTCAACGCCGAGCGCTGTGGTTCCTCTCTGGGATTCAAGCGCTCAGGAGTTCATTTGCCTCACTGACTCATGTGTCACTTTCAAGAGTGAAACATGTGCTGAATGTAATGGACATAGTCCGTATAATAGACATAATTCAAAGGAAGAGGAGGAGTGAGGATGCAAAAGAAACGAGTGTAATTCTGCGGAAATATTTGTAGAATTAAATTTTTGTACAGTCTTAAATTTGTATACAAAAGATTGCAATGATACATAAATAAGTATTTATTGCTTTTACCAATGCTTATTTTTGAACAAAAAAATACATTCTGAATCAGATAAATACATGTTTTTTCTAATCATAGTAAAAACTTTTAATTACCTTTTATGATAAGCATATTCTACTCAGCAACATAATGTGATTCAGCGTGACTCAGTGGGTAGAGCGCTGAGTTGCTGGCTGGATGGGCGGGATTCGCTTCCCGATGAGGTGGGGATTTTTCATCAGACTGACTACCAGGCCTACTTAGCCTGCTGTAAAAATGATTATCCTGGGGTCAAACCGGTCGGAGCGAGATGCTGGCCATATCTCCTCCTTCTAGTACCGAGGTCAAGAAATTGCGGAGCTCTACTCTCCGCGAACCCCTTCGGGGTTTAATGTGGGATAGTTTGACTTTGACTTTTTTGATTCACAACGTTATACAAAACATTCTTCCCACAACTTTTGTAACGCTATTGTACGACAATTAACGTCCATTATATAATCAAATTAAATTTATATAGTCAATATATTATTTAATATTATTAACCATATTTTTAAACATAAATATCATGACATGTTAAATTGTTCTGTTGTTCTGTTTCTTGTTATAATTTATTCCACCTGACGACGACTTCAACATGAAATCGAAACGTTGTGAACTTTAAATCACGAACTATTTGGTATTTGTCCGTTAAATGTCGTAAGTCTTTGATTATTTATTGAATTGTTCTGCTATCATATTAATTTTTAAAATACTGTTTTGGACACTACATGGCTTTAATTTAAGATGTTAACTTTATTGCAGTGTCCCATTTGTGGTTTTAGTCTCGTAGAACTGTCTACCATTGTAGACATGGACATTACGTCATGAGCATTTGTAACTTTATATAGAAATAAACGTCTGTTTTGAATAAGGTTCTCGTCACTACTAAATGTTCTTTATAAAAATAATATACAAAGAAATTTAATTACATTTTTCATATAAGAGAAGAAATAATTTAACTAACATTACTCCCCAGAACTACCTATGTTAAATAAACTAATCTACATATGTTAGCTATATCATGACGAATTTTCTATGTAAACGTGTTATTCTTGTCTACTCTAAATTATATAGAAGAGTAAACCGTGTCGAAAGAAAAAGTCTCAATCAAAGCAGGAAAGAGTCCACTAGTATTCACGCTCTTGGCCACTGTCAACTCGGTACACACTACACGATTACGAGCACGCATTAGCAGCTAAACACGCCTTGTTTTGCCGATAAAGCGTACAAAGAAAATGTCTTTGTTACCAATATTTTAAAACAACATAAAGAAAACTTTTAATTTTACTCATATTTCTTCCGTGTGAAGAAGATACGTGATATCGTTCGATCAGGTGAAGACTAGAATGAGTGAGGAACTGAAACCGGGACTCTTGCTTTCGTTGCAGGGATGTTAACCACAACACTACTCGTTATTCTTCCGCAATTGTACACTACTTTCACCCAGACCCAACACCAGAAGACCTGAGACACATCCCCATACAGGAGATAAGTAAACTCACGCGTCTCTTTATGCTGTGTGCGTCTACGTGCCGGTTTCGCTCGTACTAAATGTTTAAGATGGTTATGTATATATTTGCTTCCAAAGCAGGAGTCCCGATTTAGATTGTGTTTTGTCACAATTTTCACTTGACTGAAAGATATGTTTTAATTTTATGTTGACGTATCATTTTGCACAACCTTGTGGACAAAAGAGGGTATTATTAAGGAATAGGATCCATTCCATCAATATTAAGAACTAAAGAAATATGTTAAGTTTCTTACGCAAAAACTTAAGTTAACATTATGATGTTAAAATTAAATGTACTTTACCTTTAACTATGTTTGTTGTGTTTGATTAGAATAAAGGGTACGATATTTCTATTCATTGGAATCTTTTACCGGTATTTTATATCTTAGGTAACATCGTTTTGACTTATAATGCAACTTATCAATGGGAGAGATGAAATCTCACGCATTATGTGTGAATCGAATCAACTGTACTTCTTGGCGTATGTTCACATCCTACCCATGGATACTGCATTATAAACATTTAGATTCAGTTATATTGTTTACTACTGTAGTCGTAACAACGAATCTGGTATATTTTTGTGATTGGGATCGCCCAACTGTATTGAAAATATTTGTCGTTTAGTTTTCTTTTATGCTGAAATATTTTTCAAAACTTTTATCTAATAGTAAAACCAATAATTGAATCCACGAATCATCAGTAGCAGTATGCATGATTCAACAGAATTTTCACACAAACTTCTTTGAACATTAACACTAAATTTCTCTCAACAAAAAGTACTCCTTCACTGCTCATTGTGAATAGTAAAATATGTTTAAAACATACAACAGGGTATAGGATCCATCCCACGAGAAAGTCCCTGAGATGACCTCCGAAAATGGCGGGTCAATCATAGTTACGTGCTAAAGCTAAAACATTCGCTTCATAGAATAAGAAAGTATTGGTTTGCGGTATTTCTGCCGGGCGGTCACCCACGGGTGGTGACTTTTAACTGCTCTGTGTAATGTTATACGCTGAAGCTATACACAATAATCGCAGACGATGACTACCCCTTGCAACAGGAACATTCAGAATCCCTTGCGACTAACATTCCATACCGTAAGTTATACGACTTAAAAGGTTGGTATTCCATTTTGAAGTCCTTACTTCCCTAAAAGCTTTGCACGTCTTAAGAAAACATACACCGACCTACTCTCACGCACGCACGCTCGCGTACGTGCAAGCGTTGGAGGTGCAAATATTTAATAGCGGAGAATGACACATCTCCGACGCAAGCGAGCTCTCCACACAACCGTTTCCTCTTCTGTCACTACCACTGCTACAATCCCCTCCATCAGCTCAACGTCAATCCACAGCTACTCCACTATAACGCCGGCTGTCAAAAGCTGCCACCGCTTTTGCTGTGGTTTCTTCACGGTTCACTCATTATACAAACAGTCGAGTTAAACGCTCTTGTTTGCTTTGTAATGACTTTGGTGAGGTATTTTTGTAAGGGTGAAATACCTTTCAGACAGGTTAAATTAAACAGACAAACTAGTTTTGCTAATGCATGTATTTTTTGTAATTTTAATACTGTTTACGAATCTCTGCGAAAAATACACGCATGTAGTAGAATAATAAATAGAGTTAATATATATATATAAAATTACACTCTCGTGAAAAAATGATTTATATATGCACACCAGTAATTATATATGAAACGTAGATAACATAAGATTATATGCAGGTAAAATATGACATTTAGATATTAATGACACAATAATTGTCTCATTAATAATAACGTCTGATTCATTATAAAGAGAACGTATACCACACATTCTTGGGATTACAAACACAATACTAATCCTGTTCAATTAAACAGATATCTTACTCGACGACAAAGAAGAAGCCTAATTTCACGCTCACGTCACCGTTTTCTAAAGCGTCTACAACTACCCTCGTGAAATGTTCTTTCGAACTTTTTCAAAAATATTTTGAAGTGTTCTAATACATACTCATAAAACACAGTGTCCGTGGAAACGCTGTTTCAGCGTTATAAGACGAAGATTGTCGATATATTCTTGTGCGTCACTGCTGCTCTCTCGATGCAAAACAGAGAAACACGAGAGGAGCTACTTAAAAATTAGTAAATTAATCCATAATAAATTGCTACAGCAATAAAATAAATATACATAAAACGGAATTGTTATATGAACCAGTTAATGTAGACATTTTTTATTTTGTGATTCTGATTGTGTTTTTGTAAATAAACGTTTCATTTGCATTTTCGAATTTTCTTCGCTTCCAGTTCTTGTAAATTGGTTAAAAGTTTGGATGTAATTGGTGCACGTTTTCTGTAATTTTAATGATTTCGTGAATCCTGTTGTGCCTTTGTATCGTATACTTTCAAAGTTAGTAATTGTATTAATAATATATGTAGTTGTTTATTATTTTAATATATAATAAATATTATAAACCCATGTATTATGTTCTGCGTGTGTCTGTGTAAGTTAGCATCGGGATGTTTTCTAAAGAATGACTCTGACGATTTTAAAACTCTCAGAAAAGATGTGAAATATAGTTTAAATAAAAGTTTTCAACATGTATGAAACATATGAGTTGCTGGCCAAGTAATTTCTGGATCCATGGATCGAATCTCGCTGAAGGAACGGAATTATAAACCTTGATACAATTATTACATTGTTCATAACAAACAATTAATATTTTTGGAACAATTAATTTTTTTATTTAATATTTTTAAACATACATACATGAGTAATTCCTAAATGTTATAAAAATATTTAAAAAACATTAATTTTGCTTTTATAGATCTCGCTGTACATATGCACATACGCGCGGTTTAAAGAGTGAACAAAATATTACGTGCTTTATCAAGAGATATTAATTTTTCCCATTATACACGAGGCAGTTGTTTTATAAAAAATTTAACCGGGTTGTTGTTTAACAGTTGTTACACTATTTAACTTGATCATGTTGACGAGCACAAAAGAATTTTTTCACAATCTTACGATTTTCAGGTGTGGTATTCTAGTACCTAAAAAAGCGTTTATATTAACATAAAAACATCATACCCTCTTATTTTATATTTTTATTTCATTTAAAACATCTGCAAGTAAAGATGTTTCCAACTAGTAGAATTTGAAAATCATAAACAATTATTATGGTGCGTTATTGGATGAAACATATATGACAGAAGTATGAACATGAGTAGAATTGGGGAACACTCAATAAGTTAATAACTCTTAACCATAACATATGTTTATGACACTATGTTGCATAATTAGCTTATTATGAATGTACGTTTCTCTCTCGCATCATTCAAAAATACTTGAGACCAATTTTTAAATTGATTGTACAATTTTATTTGTGTTAAAATTTACCTTTAGTCATTTCTTCCTCAAACAGAGTTTATTCATTCCTAAATATAAAGGGAACTAAACAATATTTATTTGGATTCTACACCATAAATACAAGTACAAACTAGTTATCGAGTGATAAATTAACAATGACATGCTGTTTACTCTCAAATCTCAAAAAGTCTTCTGACAAATTGAAATAACTCAGTTGCACGATCAAAAGACATGAGTCGTGTTTTAAGTGCTGCATGTTTGCCAAACGGAAATACACAGACCCTCTGAAGAAAGATATGGTTTCTGTCTCACAAAATCTATTAATAGTGTTCTTAACTGCATAGATTGCTCAAGAAACTGAATAATTTGATTCGTTACTAAATTTATCAATCATTGAATAGAGTTTATTCAACATCTGGAATCAATCGGTTCAATCCATTTCAAGAAGTCCAAAATAATCAAATTGGTGGCAAGGTCAGTTTTAATATTTTAAATACTTTTGCTGAAAGTATTATCATCTATTAACTATATCCAGATTCTCTTATTTTCTTTCTGAACTCTGTCTTTAGCTGATGGTGATCGTTTGTGTATGATTGGTTACTTTTAGTGCTTTCCAAGCTCCAAGAAAAGGCACATTTCTCCACTCGTATTTATCCTAAAACCATGTATCACAAACCAATTTATTCATGATAGAATGATGTAAAACAATTATTCAGCATTATAAACATAAGACTTAACTCAAATGCAGGTCATTTTGCTATGAAGATGGTTAATCGAAAGTTACAAAAGATTACTGAGTTGTTTTTAAACACGAACGCAACAAGCTAACGATTTTAATGTTTATTTTTTGCGTAAATGATACTCGTTAGGAAAATTTGAGGCTTCAGTAGATTCTTTAGCAAAAGGTTGCAATCTTGCAAAAAAAATGGAAATTTTCAAATTTGATCGTTCATTGTCTCCTGTGGGCAAGCTAATAAAAATTTCTAATTAAATCTAATTATTTGCAATGAGGAAAATAAGAAGGAATAATTTTGTTCGACGTAAAGGATAAATACCAAAGGAACAAAATTTACAAAAAAATCACTGTTATTTTCATATTTCAAACCATATTTCTGTTAATTTTCATTACAAATAAGCTTTATTAAGAATATGTATGATATATTAAATTTAATATATGAACTAATCTAAAACAATAACTATTGTGTTTGTTGAAATTTCAAATATATCAATAGTGCCATGGGTTAGACGAGCTGATACCATATAAATGTTTAGTCATTAATGAGAAACACCTGAACACCTGATGAATCGCAAATCTGTCGACGAAACATTGTAAGTTAAATACAGTTAAATTGCGTAAAAAAGGCGGTTAAAGTTCATAATTTATTAATTACTCTTACTAGCTTATTTATTGCATTGTTAATATTTTGCAATTATATCTGGAAAGTATATTAGCAAAACAACGCTGTTGTAACCAAGAACATTTGTAAATCTTCGTTTTCTGTTTTTCCTTCATCGTCTGGAGTATTGATTAAATGCAGATTTCACGCGACGTCTTCAAGGGTTAGATCTTCAAGTAAGAGAAGGTGAAAGTTTTTACTCCAAATAAAGAAAGAGAGAAGACGCTGGAAATTAAATTTTAATAATTGAATATAATAATTTAAATGGAATACATTTCTCTCTTTTTTTTCCTCTTTCTTACAATACTTCTTCACCTCGAAGTGTATTTTGGGTGATACACTATATTTATAAAAATCTTTGCTGTAGAAAGGTACTGTAATACATTATTCCTCGAAGATTGTACAAAATGTCAGCCCATCGCTATACTGTCACAAGAGAAATTAAGGAAGACATCAAATCATCTATGATTTGGCGAGTTATACATTTTACTTAAGTGGTAAAATATAGAGGTTAGATTAATTAACTAAGATAATATTACATTCATTGTTTGTTACAATCCTCAAACGAGGAGAGTTTACAGAGTGGAGACTTGTAACAGCGTGTAACAGGGTGATTTCTGACCATGTAGGAGTAGATTTTCAGGAAACTCAAAAATACAAATTACACACTATTCCAGAGGAAAAAACGGCGTTAACTAGACGCATTTTATAAAGGATTTAGAGAGTCAGACAAAGAAAAAAAATTGATGATATCGTGGAATTTGTAGAAACTTTACAACCAGTGATATTAAAGAATGTAAGATGGCTGTCTGGAACAAATATCTAGAAGGAAACCTGAAGAAATATATTCCTAGTTGCAAGACAAAAACTTAAGAAGAAACAAGTTTGGAATAGTCTGGTGAAAGGTGCACTGAAAATTGGCTTGACACCGAGAAAATGTTGCTGGGGAAGATAATACCCAGTAATGAAGTTGTCGACGAGTGGGAGAAGACGGATGTGACAGAACATGACTACGAGGAGGTAATGGAACTAGAAAATGCGGCGGAGGGATTACATAGTAGAAAAAACCCTCAATATGACAATAACGAATATAACGATTAAAGAAACGTACAATGTAAATAAAGGAAAATCAATTAAATTGTGCAAACGATGTCTGGGAGAGGGTATATTCCCAAAACAATGGAAAATCGTTCTTGTTTGTGTATTTCCAAAAGGAGGAGTCGGAGATTTGGTTGTAACAAGCTCATATAGACCTATTAGCCTACTACCCTGCTATGGAAAATTACTAGAGAAGATAGTAAT